>OY540816.1:22753081-23353081 GCA_961205875.1 Sialis fuliginosa
CAGTTTGATTTTAGTTTTGCAGCTAACTTCATGTGTTATGTGACAGACAAACAAAGGATATTATTTATAGTAAATATATCTTATTCTGTGAAAAATATACAGTTTTTTTTTATAATTGATTATAAGTATAAAAAGGTTGAGGCACAAACGTCGTAAAAACATTTCCCTGTTCATTAACAACATATCCTGTATTAATGATTTGATAGGGTAATGCAGCGTTAACACTGTAGTCTGTTATATTCTGCATTGGAACTAAATTACAACTGTTGTTGGGTAGAAACTGAGGTGCAGGTGCAACAAAAAACGTTGTTTGCACAGCACTATTGTTGTATCCCATAGGTACAAATTGCTGTACATCTTCTGGAGCTGTAACGGTTTCTTCTAAAACAGTTTGATCTTCTGTCTGAGTCTGACAATCCTCCACACTTCCTGATTTGGTGTGTTCTGTTATATTCTCCATTGGAACTGAATTACAACTTGCGTCGGTTAGAAACTGAGGTGCAGGTGCAACAAGAAATGTTGTTTGCACGGCACAATTGTCGTATCCCATAGGTACAAGTGGCTGTACATCATCTGGAGTTGTAACGGGTTCTTCTAAAACAGTTTGATGTTCTTCTATTTGAGTCTGACAATTCTCCGCACTTCCTGACTTGGTGTGTTCTGTTATATTCTGCATTGGAACTGAATTACAACTTGCGTTGGGTAGAAACTGAGGTGCAGGTGCAACAAGAAACGTTGGTTGCATGGCACTATTGTCGTATCCCATAGGTACAAGTGGCTGTACATCTTCTGGAGTTATAACAGTTTCTTCTAAAACAGTTTGTTCTTCCATCTGAGCTCTTCCTGCTTTGGTTTTGCAGAATTCCACATGTGGGAACTGTTCTTTCATAAAACGTTTAAATTTAGAACACCCCATATATTTCCCATCGGCTTTTATCACCCATCTTCTGTAAGCTATGTGTAAATTCGTATACGTAATATTCTTTGGTAATTGTATCGGAGTAATTGAATCAATCTTCAGGTACTTTCGTACGAACTCTTCAGCAAGCTTGTACACGTCAAGTGAAAGTATATTATTTGGCTTCTTACCGTGATTTCCGTGAACTCTAAGCGTAACGCCATGAGTTGTTATGTGTTTCCTCAATCTCTTCACTTCGTAGTGCGTACAATTTTCTAAATACAAATATGCATCGAGGCAGACTTGCTTGCCTTGATACACGTATTGCGATCTTAAACGTCTCCGTTCTTTCTTGTTGCATGTAGTTTCTGGATTGTTGAGACACGCCATCATTGCACCCATCAGATATATCTCGTGCTCTTTTTTACTCATTTCAGCTATGTGTGTTCGATGTTTGTGAACACTCTCAGCGCTTAAACCTTGAAAGCACGTCTCGCCTTGACATTCGCAACCACGCTCAAATCTTTCTTTTACCTGGGATACAGTCTCTTTTTGTTTCTTTGACTCTGAATTTATTTCTTCCTTTGGATTCGTGTCAGCTTCAATTTCAGTTTCTGTGGTAACGTTATTATCGTATATTGTATCGTCAATTTCTTCCGGTTGGTCTACTAGCATCGTGTACCCGTTCCACGTGACCTATAAAAGATAAATAATAGGAGTAGTTTGTTTTAATACTATAAGTAATGTATAAAACCTGCGGTTTGTCTGTTGTTTGTGGAAACTGCTGGTTTTCTTCGACGGTAGCAGTAGGAGCTTGCCATGGTATTAATGTGTTGGACACAATCGTCACTCCTTGTGCAGCTGTGGTGTTTGTAAGTTCTTCAGATTCAGCTAGAAGGGAACAAAGTGCTTCGTTTGCTTCTTTTTCTGCTGTGTCTGCACTTGTCATTCTGAAACTGAAGTATTTGTGTTGTAGAGGGAAATTAAAGGTTCTTTATACACGGTTTTTTTTTTTTTTAATATTTATATTAAATTATCTGTTGCCCACGATTTCATTTGTGTGAAATTTAGGTTAGGTAGGAGCTGTCAGACTTGAAGAAAAAGAAGAATATATATAATTAATATAATATATAAAAACTGTTTTAAATATTCATTAAGAATCCTTGCTTAAACCTAAGCATTTTTTGCCTTGTACAATTTCTCTTAAAAAGCTTTAGTTTCCGAGTAAAAAATTTATGCAAATCCAAAAATTTAAGCACATTTTGCTAATTATCTTAAAAAATGAAGATTTCTTGAAGAAATAATTTTAACAAAAGTTTTTTATTTCTTCATGTAAAATAGGAATTTGCAAAAAAATATTGGTTTCTATAAAAAAAAAGTTGACCTTAATAAGATAATTTTACTTCCTCCTTGAAATGCGACAACTTTTATCTGAAAAAAAATCTGCTAGCGTCGTTATCTTTATGTGGAGGTTTTAAAATGGGACACCCTGTATATTAAAACAGTTAAATAAGCACATTTTCTCGATTAGACGCACCGCAGACAGCACACAGGCGAACGTCCGTACTCGTGCGTGGAATGCCAGCACCACTTCACCAACTGGCCCAACTACAACAAGCACATGAAGCGTAGACACGGGATAGATACGAGTACAAACGTGCGCAAGGGACGCGAGAAGGTTGAGGATACAGCCGACAATGACGCCCCACCTCCTGCGTCAGAGACTACCTCCGGGGCCGCGCCCGTGCCTGTCGGGCTCACCATCACCCCGGCTGGTCAACAAGCCCTGCACCAGCACCAGATCATGCAACATGCGGTTGTAGTGCCGGATTCTGACAGGTTAGTTGATACATAACCTTAAAATTGTATTTATGGACTCCGTGGCATTATGACTTCCAGAATAACTGTTATTGTATTCTTTCGAACACCCGCATTACGAAAATGGGGGGAAGGGTTTATAAAAACCTATAAATAATCTAAAAATTTGATTTTATTTTTTGGAAATGACACTTAAATTTAGTCGCCGCCATATTGCATAGTGCTGTCAGATATTTCAATGATGCGGCAAAGATGTATAATATTTATTTCTAAATTAACACTGACTGCTAAAATTAATGAATTTGAAATTTGCCGTGCCGTATGCATTGTGGTATGTCGTTATGTACTACGCGAATCAAAAATTGTATTCAATATGGCGTCCACTTTTACGTCAAACGTTTGATATTTTTATTAAAATAACGGCTTTTGTGACAATGGCACTTACTTTTTCATTAGGAAAATTATATTTAAAGTCTTCTTTTACATCAGTGATACATTTGCAAAGTGGAAATTTCTGTAAATGCCATGGAGTACCTAATTACCTTTCAAATATTGTATGTTTTATTTCGTTTAGTATCCAAAGTTCGTCGGAATTGAGCGGAAACGAATCTGCGATAACGTACTTTAACTCGTTTGGAAATTTGGCGAACCCGAACGCAATCGCGGCTTTGAGGAACGACAAGACTGTGTCGATAGGGCCGGTTTTGGAGATGCACGCCTCGCACGGAAATTATTTCATGCCGGGGATTATAAATTTGCTGCAAGCGGTTGATCCGTCGCAGTTAGTCACTCAGCAAAAGTAATAATTAAATAAAATCAAAAGTGACAAGAAATAATCATAAAAATGATGTATACATAGAGATAATATAACATAGAGGAAGTGAGGCAGCTGAAAGCGATAACTGTCGGTAGAAAGAGAAAGAAGAAATCGTGGACCTCTATCTATCTTTGTCAAACAAAGCGTGTTTCCATAAAGATTTGTTTATCTATGTTCTTACATCTGACCATAGAATATACACCTGACATTCTGTAGTAAATTTATAGTTTTTTAGTGTTTTTTTTATTAACTATTAAAAGTTAATTTATTAAATTTCTACCATATAATTTTGGAAATGTTTAGTATGTACATAATGTATACAAAATAACTTGAAAGTTCTTTAATTATATGCCATTATGCAAAGAAGACTTACGAATGTGTCACTTTCTCTATGTTATATTATCTCTATGGTTGTATATAATTTTATTAAATACGTAAAGTTGTATTTAAAATAATAATGATCGTACGGTTTTTGTAAATGCCATTTAGTTTTATTATTTATGTATAAAACAGTATTTGAATTGTGTATTAAAAATTTAAGTTTATTGTATTGAGTTATTTTTAATAAAATATATTCCTATATTTATTTTTAATCCTTGAATTTTACCAATGAAAATGTTCCTTTTTTAGGTGTTAAAATAAAAAGAATGTATTTTTAATTAAATTAATGTATTTTTTTAAATACAGTAAAAAAACAACAATTAATTAATTATAAACCATTCAGAAGTCAAAGTAAGTAATCTCAAAAAAAAAGTCTGGTAAGTAATTATTGCACTTGTTAAATTCAGTAATGAAAGTTTGTTGAATAAAAAATACCTCATGCCTACTACTTACTTCAAATAAAATTAAAGTTTACATTTATTTTGTTGGTTGAATTTCAAAATCTATTGTCATTTCTTCTTAATACAGACCTGTCCTGATTATTCAAATTTTATACAATTTAAAAATATTAATTCGAAATTAATACGTGCCTGTCTGTTATTTCTGTGTATATTTTTGACATTTATAATTTTTCAACAATTTCATTGGTTAGAATTATTTTAGCAAGCAAGATTCTGCAGAGATATATTTTAATAATAATTTTCTTATAGAAAATTTAACGCTCTACACAAAAGTTTCTATAAAATTTTCACGTAACATGCGCCGTTATTGAGATATTTTGAAAAAATTGAAATACTCCCACTCTCTACACCTAAAATAATAAACCAAATTTCATTAAAACGTATTTGTTTTGATCTGAAATAGAAAAATCAAGTGAAAATTTTGAATAAAAATACATTTTTTATATTTTCAGAAGCAACAGTTAAAAAGTTCATTCAAAATTAGTGTAGTTAGTTACATTGACTTCGGAAAGGTTCAATTTTTAAATATAAACAATTGTAGATAGCTTTCTTATAAATAAAATCCAGTAGCTATATATTTCACATACTAGAAATGATAAATACATTCCATCAAATATTACGTAATAAAATTATACAATTACATAATAACATTAAATAAATAAATTTTACAATATACATATCACTTTTGGTTTCAATACCATTCCTTACGAGCAAATAATCGTCAACAAGAATATATTTTATAAACTTGAATAATAAAAAACTAGCTCAGTCGTATACGTTCCTAGAACACTCTATCTTGGTAACCGCTATCTTGGGAAGACGTAGCCTTATTCGAGGGTTGCATAACTTGGTGGTGATGTCCCCTGATCTGTCCTTGACGTTTAAATGGTGTCAGGTACTCAAACATGCTCTGATTATGCTGCCCTAGCATCTTACTCAAATCACAAGGCATCGGATCAGTCCAGAAGAAGTCATGGTTCAACGCAGAATCAGAATCATAGCGTTTGCTAGGATCTAGCGTCAACAGCTTGTCTAACAAATCACACGCATACGGATCTTTCACGTAACACTTCAGTCTGTCTTTAACTTTACGCTTTTGCCCTTTTGGGAGCTCCATCTTGTTGAACAGATCCAGAGATTCAACTCCCGGCCAAACTTCAGGAGTTATAGAACCACACAACTGTGATATATACGTCAGTTGTTGTTGCTCCGTATTCCCTTGCATTATCGGCGATCGTGTCCACATCTCTGCCATGATGCATCCGGCCCCCCACAGGTCTATTGGGGGCCCATAGTTCCTCTCACCTAGCAACAGTTCAGGTGGTCTGTACCACAGAGTCACTACCCTGTTTGTGTATCTGTTGGGAACTCCATTTTTATTTGCACTGAAAGCTCTTGCTAGACCGAAATCAGCTAGTTTGAGAATACCCAACTTTGTTATTAATATGTTTGCAGTTTTTATATCGCGATGTAGTATTTTGTTGCTGTGGATGTAGTAGAGTCCGTTTAATAGTTGTTGCACTACCTTTTTTATTTCTCCTAGGTTAAATTTAACGTTAATATTTGATAATAAACCCGCTAAATCGTGTTCACAAAAGTCGAAGATCAGATAGAATGTAGATCGATATTTATTTTGTTGAGTAGCTCTAGTCCTGCAAATTTCTATTAAATTCACAACGTTTTCATGTTTTAACAGTTGTAAAATTCGTATTTCTCTGAGAGCAGTGATAGGAAAACCTTCTTTTTCATTGTCCATAAGCACTTTTTTCATAGCCACGAATATTTTCTTGTTTGTATTTTTTTCTTTGGCTTTGAACACTTCACCAAACGTACCTTGGCCGATTTTAGCGACTTTTTCATACTTGCTCGATTCTGCACAGTATGGAAAAGCGAAATTTTCAATATATTTTTCTTTGTCCTTAATATTTAACATATTACTAGAAAGCATTTTGATAAATATTATTATAAAAAAAAATATTTGACACTTATCAAGCACAGCACATAATGTAATTGAGGTTATGTCCGATATGCCAAAACAAACTTATAAAAACAATTACCAGTAAATATAAAAATGTTTTACCAACGTTTCTATAAATAGCAATATTTAAAAAAAATACTAAAAAAAGGTGTAAGGGTAATATAATTAAAATTTGAAGTTTACCTATCAGGTAAATATAATTTCAGCAAGCCACAGAACTCGAACGAATGTCAACATTCAACCTAACCTACAACGCGCCGAATTAAAAACATAACCTTGAATTGGATTCACAACTTTACATTTTTAAATCCCATTATTAATTTGTTTGTTGCAAAATTTCTACTCATATTTATGAATCTGTGCTTATAAACACCATTTAACGATTTTAATTCAATTATATATGTATTTTATTTCATATAAATATTTAAGTCAAGGATTTTAATTGTTGCTACAAATAAAAAGAATATGCTATATTATTATGTTAAAATAAATGATTGTATATTTATAAAATACAGTAAAAAAAATTAACAATACCTATTATTAATATCGGGCCTATCAAAAGTCAAAGTAAATAACTCCACAAAAAACAATAAAAAATCAGTTTTTTATAATCAGATAAAATTATTGAATTACATTGATTACATTCTTTGACTGAAAAAATGCTCAACTATAAAATTAAAACAGTTGTATTTAGTTTTAACATAAATACAACTCATTGTCAGCTGTGATGATTTCCACATAATATACTAAAAATGAAAAATACGGTCTATCAAAAAGTTAATCAAAACTTATGTAATAATAATTACATAATAAACATATAATTTCTTAATTATTATAAATAAATAAGTTTCACAATATACATATCACATTTGGTTTTAATACCAATACAGCAAATATTTTTAAATCATTAGCACAAAATTATATAACCAATACAAGTTTCTTTCTTGATTAAAAGTTAGCTGCACTTGCATAAAAATAACTTTATTTACGAATTTTTGAATCAAATAGGTTAAAATAAACAGAAAATCACAAAAAAGTTACATAATATTTAAACAACGTGTTTGAAATTAAATTTTGATTGTTACAAAATTTGCAATTTTCAATAATTGCAGAGTATTTCTCTGTCTAACAAATGTGTGTCAATATGTCTGTCTTTGTTTGGTACATGGAGAAATGATTTAAACATTATAGATAGACACTCAATGTTAAATGGTCTATTCGGTCTATTACATAGTACACTACTTGTATATAAATGTAAAAGTCTCACGATAACGGGGAACCCCCGAATTTGAATGAAATATTGCACTGAATAAATTCAAAACAACATTAAAAGACAACTGTAAATTGATACAGCCAACTATTGGTCTGAAAAAGAAACTCAAATAGGTCATACGTTAGTTAAAAACTACTTCAGTCGTATACGTTCTTAGAATACTCTGTCTTGATATCCGCTATCTTGAGAGGACGTTGCCTTATTCGAAGGTTGCATAACTTGATGATGGAGACCTCTGATTTGCCCTTGACGTTTAAACGGTATCAGATACTCAAACATGCTCTGGTGATGTTGTCCCAGCATCTTACTCAAATCACAAGGCATTGGATCAGTCCAGAATAGGTCATGGTTCAATGCTGAGTCAGAATCATAGCGTTTGCTAGGATCCAGCGTCAACAGCTTGTCTAACAAATCACACGCGATCGGGTCTTTCACATAGCACTTCAGTCTGTCTTTCACTCTGCGTTTTTGCCCCTTTGGAAGCTCCATCTTGTTGTAAAGATCCAGAGACTCCACTCCTGGCCACACTTCAGGAGTTATAGAGCCACACAGTTGTGATATATACATCAGTTGTTGTTGCTCCGTGTTCCCTTGCATTATCGGCGATCGTGTCCACATCTCAGCCATGATGCATCCGGCCCCCCACAGGTCTATTGGGGGCCCATAGTTCCTCTCACCTAGCAACAGTTCGGGCGGTCTGTACCACAGAGTCACTACCCTGTTTGTGTATCTATTGGGAACTCCGTTCTTGTTAGCACTGAAAGCTCTTGCTAGACCAAAATCAGCTAGTTTGAGGACACCATTCTTTGTTATTAATATGTTTGCAGTTTTTATATCGCGATGTAGTATTTTGTTGCTGTGGATGTAGTAGAGTCCGTTTAATAATTGTTGCACTACCTTTTTTATCTCTGCCAAGTTAAATTCAACTTTAATGTTTGATAATAAACCTGCTAAATCGTGCTCACAAAAGTCAAAGATCAGATAGAACGTTGATCTATATTTATTTTGTTGAGTAGCCCTTGCCCTACATATTTCTATTAAATTCAAAACGTTCTCGTGTTTCAATTGTTGTAGAATTCGTATTTCTCTGAGAGCAGTGATAGGAAAACCTTCTTTTTCTTTCTCCATAAGCAGTTTCTTCATGGCGACGAAGATTTTCTTATTCGTGTTTTTTTCTTTGGCTTTGAACACCTCGCCGAACGTACCTTGACCGATTTTAGCAACAATTTCATACTTGCTAGATTCTGCACAGTACGGAAAATTAAAATTTTCAATATATTTCTCTTTATCCTTAATGTTTAACATATTTTTAGAAAAGGCTCATTTTTATTTTAGTGAAATTTCGATACTGTCTGTCGGTTACATTTGACAGATGAGGTATTTTGACAGAACTTGGCACAGTTTTTAACATTGTTCTTCAGCGCATGTGCGTAATAAATAAATTAAACATCCTCTATGAAATTATATGAAAAGTAGCGCCATCATGTAGCATATAGCTGAACTAATAGCGAATATGCAAACACACAGCAAAAAGATTACCTATTTTAAAAGTTCTGCATGTTGCCGCTAGAGGACACTAGTTACACTAATTTTAAGTTTTCTTCTAAAACTGTCATGCAGCCAATCCGCAATTCTCGAGTAATTTAAAAAACCTTCGCGGACTATAAAAAGATTTGAATTTGTGATAAAAATTCTAATTATATAATATAATTTTAATAATTTTTTGATGTATATACAAATAATTGCAACGGTTAATTTTAACAACCATTTATAAGTAAATATATTCATAAATTTTGTGTTTCTTATCATTATTAGTCAGATATTATGTATGAGTATTTAAGAAAAAAATTACTATTATTTATTTTTCTAGATTTTCATAATTTGTTTATTTAGGAAAGAGAAAAAACGAAGTATGTCGTATGTAGATATAGAAAGTCCCGATACTTAAATTATTAATTAGGTCAGTTACGCATTTAAAAAAAAAATATAATATTTATTTTTCTTGATTTTCATATTTTGTCTAATTAACTATTTATACTTAATACATTCATATTTGCAAACTGAATCTTTTGATTTCATTTCTTAATAAAAAATATAAAAAAAACATCTGCTAAGTAAATTCACAGTGCTTCCTCGTGCTAAATTCACCAAAGGTAGTTAATTATTATTAAATTTTTATACAATTTTACTAAAAAATATTGATTCGAAATTTTTCTTAAGCCGCATCTGATTATTTTTTCGTATATTTTTAATTTTTTGACATTTTAAGAAAACAAATGATTAAAGCACGTTGAGATAAATCTTTGTAAGGGAATATTTTACAACAAACCTTGTAGACCTATATTATAAGAAATTGTTAGTAAATTAAAAATATTTGAAAAAACATTCAGGTGCGTTTTAAGAAAAATTTCCAACTAATATTTTTTAGTAAAATTGTATAAAAATTAAATGGTTAACCAATTCCAGGCAATTTATATAAACACAATCGGTTTTTATTTAAATTAATGAATATTTAACTACCTTTGGTGAATTTAGCACGAGGAAGCACTGTGCATTTACTTGACAGATGTTTTTTTTGTCTCATTTTAAAACGATCACAAAGCTTCTTGTATCTTAATGCGAGGAAGTAAAATATAAATACAGTTTACATGAAAAATAAGAACAAATGATAGATGAAACAATAGACAACGTGTAGTATAAGGTAAAGCGGTGTGACATTTGACATGTATTCAAGTTTGACACTGTAATAACAATAACAATAAATGGGAACGTTCCTCAACACATAGACATATAAAATAATGATTAAATCCAACGAGAATATCAGACTTCAAAGGGCGATAATTTCGTTAATCTTGCGAGAAATAAAGCGGAAAACGCACACCGCCCGTTTGTACTAATTATACAAGCCCGCACAACAGGACGGCCTCGTAGGAGGGGGGCAGGGGGGGGGATGGAGGGCACCACCTCTCACAACGCGCGTTAACGCCGCTGTGATATAAAATATAATATTTGGGTTTGCCGAGATCTAATTCTATGCGGAGATATGATTTAGGCATACTTCACACGGTCGGATGTGTTCAGTATTTTTCTTAACCCATTTTGGACAGCGTTTTTCAACGTTTTAGTATTTGCGACCCAATTTTCAATCACAATTCTCATATAATAATTTTATTAAACCTTCTTTCGAAAAACTTTACTCTGCAAGACAGGCTCAAGTTTAATATTGATAAGTTAATTATTAAATACATTGTGCAGAGCTGATATAATTCTATTTATAAGTGTATTATAACAGTGTAAATGTAAACTTGTATTTTATTGCGAAGATACGAGAAGCTTTGTGATCGTTTCAGATTGAGACAAAAAAAAAATGTTCTCCGATTTCAAAATTTTAAATTGATCTAGCTGTTTCACGTCAAGACAAACGCTTTTTTTGTTTGTTGTGTATCCGTCCGTCTGTCCCCTGAATCCTTGTCACACGCATAACTCATGAACCACTGAACCGATATTATCGAAACTTGGTCGGATGGTTGGGTCTGGCTTGAAGACGGTCCTATTTCAAAATCATCAAAAGGTTTGACCAAGACTGTATGAGGACTGATGAGGACTTCTTGTAAAGTCGAAACACGTGTCGATTGACATTGTTTTATTGTGGTTAAGGTATATATTTTTAGTTTAAGTTAGAGTTAAGTGTCTATAGATTATGATTCAGTAATGACAAATATCAACAAATATTTCTAATTTAGTATTATACATTTATATATAATACCCCAGTGTTCAAGACTGGTGCCAGTACCTTATACGTATATATGGATTGTGTGAACTGATTTAATCACGATAGGATGTGGGGAAGGGGAGGGATATTGATCTGAAATAAAACATTACAAAAAAAATATTTAAAATATTTTTGACAGACAATGCAACTTGTAGTATATTTGTATATTATTGTATATATGGATCATGTGAAGTGACCCCATCATGGTGGGGGTGGGGCGGCATGATTTAGTGCGTGGTGGACCGGGTAACACATGCAAGTAACAAGCAACACGACGCGAGCCAGTGTTAGATGACAATAATAAATAAAACTTTGTCGTATCCATGTCTTATACCTGCCAACTTAAATTATTATATTTTTTTCACTTAAAAAATAAGGTAGGTACCTACTAACTATTATTTTGGTAAACCATATCGATAGTTATCTCTAGATTTTGGTATTTTATAGATATATGGTACTGGCACCAGTCTTGGATTATACCCCAGTGTTGGACTCTTGTTTACTTAAATATACTAAATTAAATAACTACAATTTTTTCACTAAATAAAGAAGGTACCTACTAATACATACATAGTACTTATCATTTTGTGTGTCCATCACTGGGTGCCCATTACTTGTTTTACTTTATCTATTATTGGAAGAAAAAAACAAACAAAATAAAAAATTAAAATAAAAAAAAAACTACATTTTCGGACTTTGGTAATTAAATTGATTTATTATTAGTAACAGATATACCTTGCTCTTACAGCGTCCAAGACTGATGCCAGTACCTAATCTGATCATTTTTTAAATTTCTTATATTAATAATATATCGTTTTCGATATACATATTATGAGAAGGCGAGTTTCAAAACTCGTATTTTCCATTTTAAAAAATAATCGAGATGCAGTAAATTTTACAATATGGCAAAAATTCTTTCAAAATCCACCGCATCTCGATTATTATTTTTCAAAAAAACGAACGAGTTTTGGAACTCACCTCCTCATATATATAAAACAAATATTTCTTGGTCCAAATCAAAGTAACCGAAAACCGTAAAACCCGTTATTTTTGGTAGAAAAACATTTTTTAATAATACAAATAATTTTTTTTTAACTAATCACTCTGAACCAAATACCGAAAAAATCGGAAAACCGTTATTTTTTTCGGAACCGAACCGAAATATATTTTTTTACTCGAA
The DNA here is from genome assembly GCA_961205875.1 of Sialis fuliginosa. NCBI lineage: Eukaryota > Metazoa > Arthropoda > Insecta > Megaloptera > Sialidae > Sialis > Sialis fuliginosa. The sequence goes on from OY540816.1 coordinate 22,765,660, forward strand.
CCGGAACGAAAACCGAAACGAAAAAAATAACGGTTCGAAGCCCTGGTAATAAAAACCTAATTTTAACGTGACGACAAGTTACAGGTTGTTTATATTTTTTTATATAAAAACGGTTGAAATTTTATTTATTTATTTATTTGTACAATTTGATTCCTATCGTAGGTGCATGCGAACTATATAGTAAACCAAACGTAGCTGCAGAATACTTGAGTTTTGCACTCACACACACACACACACACACACACACACACTCACACACACACACACACACACACACACACACACACACACACCGACACACACACTCGCAAACAGGATTTCTGCATTGCAGAGCGATCTATTATTCAAAAGATAACCAGCTTACGGTTGTCGCGGAAAAATATCATTCGCCAGTGTTCATCTGTTGCACCCGATATAATTTATAATTACTACACTTGCTGATATTTTCACGTTTAACCCCTCATGTGGATGGGGTAGTTTTTTGTATCGATTGTTGGGTTTCATCTGTATTATGTCGGGAGTTATAAAGAATTTCGCCGAGAGTAAAAGTTAAACTGACGCTATCTGCGAGGTGTCAAATCTTTATATCTGTCGTCTGTCCGTTAGTGCGCTTATCACTCGAGAACCACTTATCCGATTTACGTGGTTTCTTTTTTAATTCATAGGTACGTACTCTGGCCAAGTTATAGGCTATATTTTGTTACGTTAGGTAACATAAGGAATAAGCAGTGACGATAATAGTAAATCATATCGGAAAAATGTTCTTTTGCAGTACGCTGCCTAAACCGTTGAATACTGAATAAAATAATGTATTAAAGAATTGTGTAGTATAAAAAAATCTAAAATAAAGTCCGCGATACCATATGTCTAACTTTTATATTTAAGCCACAGTGACTGCTTTTATGTTACAAAGAAAATTAAAAATATTTGGGTTCTGTTTACGTGGACTTATGACCTGCAAAACATTAATCCTTATCAAAATAAATGATTTCATCGTCATAAGTACTTAATGTAGATATAATTTACCATTTACAGCATCCAATTTGGTCTTTTGGTTTAGGAAATATACATACAGTAACATATTATTCGCGGCAATTCGCGCAAACTATGATGAAGTATCGCGGGGCAGAAGGAAGATTCTGCGCTGTTTATGTTGTTTTCAATTATTAACTTTTAAATTTAAACAGAACAAAAATTATTTGTAATTCACTCGACATACAGACAGACAGACAGACAAGTGTTTGTCTTGACCTGAAACAGAAAGATGAATTCAAAATTTTGAAATCGGAGAACAATTTTTTTGTCTCATTTTAAAACGATCACAAAGCTTCTCGTTTTTACGATAATGCGAGGAATGTTACAAGCTGATCTGTTCTACCTTCTCCTCTATACTCTATTTCATTTAAGAATGCAGTGGTTACCGGGGTTTTGACGGTACGTAATTCTCGTGCTACAGTACTATCAAAAAGTTACGTTTATAATACCATAGTAAAATATCGAAAATAATTGCGTTGCTACAGAGAATTTTTGATCAAGTCTATACCCAAAGCCGTCTATACAGATTATTATAAACACAATCATACTATGAATATATTTTCTTTATTTTATGACTAAACGCTTCGACAGATATTGATAAAAAACTACCAAACATTAAAGGGTTATTATTCTGATATGTGATAAAAATTTTAAAATGTTTGACCGTTTTGTTTTTGAAATATAATTAAATTTCAAATACGATACGGTCAATCATTTTGTTTTTGAAATACAAGGTCAATCATTTGGAATTTTTTATCACATATCAGAATAATAAACCTTTACTATTTGATAGATTTTTATCAAAATCTGTGGAAGTTTTTAGTCATGAGAATGGACATAATACGAACTTGATATAGTGGATACGTACAAAAGTGGCAACTTTGATGACAATTATCTCGAGTTTAAAACGGTCGATCTTTTTAAAAATTCACGTTTGGATAGATATCATTATTCTTTTTATGCCCTGATTTTTTTTAAAATTCTATCGAAATGACGTTTGCACGAGAACTACCTTAAATGAAATAGAGTATAGTGTTTCGATAAGACGGCGGGTGTGTGTGAGGGAGTGTGTATGTATGTGTGTGTGTGTGTGTGTGTGTGTGTGTGTGTGTGTGTGTACGCGCTGACCCTTCCCGTGTAAGTAGCGAGGTGCTAAATTGACCGCACGCTTCAATCTTTGCGCCGATCTATTTTATAGGCAATTCTGAACAAACGTGAGAGCCCACCGCGTTGCACGTGTCCGCCCCACGGCATCGTTTGTCACAATGCATCACCTTGTCTTATCCCTACCCCCCCTCCCCCCCGCTACCCCCACCCCACATCTGTACGTGGATGCATTATTTGTTGTGTCATTTATCAGAATTTATCTGCATAAATAATATACGAGAAACGCACTGGAAATGTTCAGAATGTGCCCATATATATTACATAAGGTGCTGGCACCAGTCTTGGATCATATAAAATGTACTGAATTAAAAATATTTGTTGCCATTACTGAATCATAATCTATAGACACTTAACTGTAAAACAGCATAATTTGATGACAATCGGCCAATGGGTGTTAAAATGGTGGAAATTTAAACTAATTATTAGTGTAATCTATTTAATAATTATTATATTATCATAGCATCTGCTTTACATTGCTTCAAATTTAATGATTCTTTATTTTGTTACTTTAAGGTACCCATTGTTGGTTTTATTTTGTCCATTACTGGAGAAAATAAAATCTGTTCAGTAGTTCAGGCGTTAACCATATAGGCAGACTAGGCGTTACCCTGCACCTCCACCATAAGAGAGCCTTCACCAAATCCATATTAACAATATTATGAATGTGTTTCTAATGTCTGTTTGTTACCTTGTCACGGCTAAACCGCTGAACCGATCTTGATGAAATTTGGCAAGGATGTAGCTTGTACCCCGAAAAATTGATTAGATAAAAAAATACAGAATTCAACCGCGAGAATTGCATCAAAATCAAATCAAGTCTGACAAACGATTTTTTAAAATTAATAAAGAAATCGTTACAAAATTTTCTAATGAAGTTCTGTTTAAATGGACAAATCTAAAAACAAGTGATGTATTTTGTAAAATTCAGTAAGAAGATTCGAGAGGGGGATGGGGGAGGTAGGGGTAATGAGTGCGTTTTTTAAATTAATAAAGAAATCGCTACAAAAATTTCCTAACGGGCGATGGCACTAATTTAAATAGACAAATCTAAAAACAAGTGATGCATTTTGTAAAATTCAGTAAGAAGATTCGAGAGGGGGATGGGGGAGGGGGAAGGGGTAATGAGTGCGGTGAGTAGCTAACGTAAATTATATATTATATATTAAGTATAACATAGTAATATTAGATGTAGGAAGAAGTCGACAAAAATGTCGTCATTGGTTTTGGTTCATGTATTAATCAGTAGTATATTGTTACAAATGCGTACCTATCTAATTTGTACTGAATTTTATACACTCTCTTGTATTATCATTAAATATTTATGTATACCTTTACACAGTAGGGGATTAAGAGTTCATTTCTATCGGGCTCTGAGACAATATAACCCAGTACATATGTGAATACATAATTCTTGTATTTTAGTCGATATTTGTATGACGAGTTGAAGGAAATTTCACTAAAAAATTTTGAATTTTTGATTTCGTTAAAAGTATGTTTATTGTATAGAAAATGACGTGAAAAGTTGTTTGTTTCAAACCGCAGGTCTGTATCTCAAACCGTTCTCGAGATATAGCCTCTCAAAGTTTTAGTTTTTTAAAATTTTTGGAGAAAAAAGGCCATAACTTTTGAACGCGTGGTCGGAATTGATTTTAGTTGACGGATTTGGAATCAGCGTGTCAAAATCTATATAATGACATGTATAATACCTTAAAACTAGGAAAAAAAAATTTCGCGAAAAATCGAAAAAATTCAAAGGGGTATACCTTAAAAAAATGTCGATTTTTGACGAAATTTTTTTTGTCGGATTTTAAAGTATTATACATGTCATTATATAGATTTTGACACGCTGATTTCAAATCCGTCAACTAAAATCAATTCCGACCACGCGTTCAAAAGTTATGGCCTTTTTTCTCCAAAAATTTGAAAAAACTAAAACTTTGAGAGGCTATATCTCGAGAACGGTTTGAGATACAGACCTGCGGTTTGAAACAAACAACTTTTCACGTCATTTTCTATACAATAAACATACTTTTAACGAAATCAAAAATTCAAAATTTTTTAGTGAAATTTCCTTCAACTCGTCATACAAATATCGACTAAAAAACAAGAAAATAAGACGTAGAATCATTTAATTACTATATAAACATATAAGAATTTATTTAAAAAAGTAAAAGCTTGAACTTAAAGTGTTTGCTAGCTAGCAAACACTTTCAAATGGGGTATTAATTCTGTACTAGTAGCTATGGAATTTAGAGCAGTGACACTTCAACCAATTGTAACATAAGTATAATAGTATAATTTTCATAATATCACCACTGTTTTAATACCGTTGGTATTTACTTACAACGCGTGCGCAAAACTTGTCAAAGTCTTCAACAAACTCCAAAAGAACTGTCATATAAGTTTGATATCTCATTTGAAAGTGCTTGCTAGCTAGCAAATTTGCTAGCTCCTTTATAATACCGGACATAACTGTAACTGAACTCAAGTCCAGTCCGGAACTGCATCTACCTCTTGTATAAAAGACTATAATATAAAAAAACTATATTTGCGGAATTTTGGTACTTAAATTGATTATAAAAAGTAAGCCCTCCAATCCCGAAAAACAGTATACCTTGCTCATAAAGCATCCAAAACTGATGCCAGTACCTTTTTATAAAAATACTTCTGATGCTAATTATTCATAAATACCCCCTTCCTTCCCCTCCACTTGATTTGGTTGTTTTTTATATGAGACCATCTGTTTGTTAGGTTCAATTTAACTTTAAATATCTCATTTGAAAGTGCTTGCTAGCTAGAAAATTTGCTAGCTCCTTTATAATACCAGACATAACTGTAACTGAACTCAAGTCCAGTCCGGAACTGCATTTACCTCTTGTATATTTTAATATTCGATATCGTCCTTGCTCCGCGATACGCGTAAGTAATAAATTAACACATACACACCCACACACACACACAGACACACAGACACACGTAGATAGAGAGACCATTGTCTAGTAACACGTCGTATACTAATTAACCGCAGAGGATTTATTCGCGGCAGATCTGTATCACACCGCCAGTTAATTACTGTGGACTAGCGCGCGTCCTGTCCTCTCTTTCTCTCCCCCCCCCCCCCCCTCGTGCGCTAAAAGTGTCTCCGCGCTAATGCGGGATATTCTCTAATAAATAAATAAACGTTATTGTTAACGCTAGACATGTACAAGCTTCTTTATAGCGAATGCAGAACGTATGTGTTCTTACGATTCGGCAGAGGCGGGCTCCAGAATTTACCAAGTTGTTCCTACTTTTCGAAAATGTATTGTTAAATAATTACATGTTTGTAGAATGCTTTGCATTATAAAAAACATCTGCCAAGTAAATGCACAGTGCTTCCTCGTGCTAAATTCACTAAAACCGATAGTGTTCAGATAAATTGCCTGGCATTGGTTAACCATTTAATTTTTATACAAATTTTACTAAAAAATCTTAGTTCGAATTTTTTCTTAAAACGCACCTGAATATTTTTTCATATATGTTTAATTTTTTGACAATTTCAATCTAAATCTAAATTTATGCAAATGTCAAAATGACATTTAAAACGTCAAAGTGACATTTAAAACGCCAAAATGACATTTAAAACGTCAAAATGACACTTAATATATCCAATCAAATATCAATTTAGAAAAACAAAACACGAATTTTTAAAATTAATTTAGATAAATCTTTGTAAGGGAATATTTTACAACAAACATAGTAGACCCATATTATAGGAAATTTAATTCTCTACAAAAAATATTCTATAAAATTTTCTCGTAACATGTGTCGTTCTTGAAATATCTTGAAAAAATAAATATTTTGGGGTGTCACCCCTCCCCCTTACACACGATTTTGATGATTTTGAAATGGGACCGTCCTCAAACCAAACCCAACCATCCGACCAAGTTTCAATAATATCGGTTCAGTGGTTCATGAGTTATGCGTGTGACAAGGATTCAGGGGACAGACGGACGGACGGACACACGGACACACGGACACACGGACAGACAGACAGACATGGAACGAAAAGTGTTTGTCTTGACGTGAAACGGATAAATAAATTTAAAATTTTGAAATTGGAGAACTTTTTTTTTTTCTCAATCTGAAACGATCACATAGCTTCTCGTATCTTCGATATTGCGAGGAAGCAATTAAATAGAAGTCTATGAAAAACAATCAAGTAATAAACAAATAAAATAGATACTCAAGATCAATAAAATTATTGTGATATTATAAAAAGATCAATAAAATAATAACAAGAACAAAATCCTTATTAATTATCTCATTATTCAACAACTATTACATGTTATTTAAATATAAAGAAATACCGTCCACTACAAAATAAAAATCAATTTTTTTTTGCATTTTCTCAAAGTAGAGTATTTCAAAAGTATTCTCTGAAAATTTCAGACAAATGTCCTGTCCATAGACGATTCAGTGTAAGTTCCAAAATAAACTTTAAACGCGTTTTTATAGAAACCATGTTTTCGAAGTCGGTGATCACTGTAACTTGAGAACGGCTTTGCCGATTGGTTTGAAATTTTTCTCACTTATTCTTTACATAATTGTCCTCAGGATGAACGAAGTATTTTTTTTTTGGACGATTATTATTTTTTTTATAGCCGAAAATGTGAGTGAAATTTTAGTCGAATAAAGAATTTTGACTTTCAATATCCGCCATTTTGTGAAAATTCAAAATTTTTCAAATCCCTTCGTTCATCCGGAGCATTATGTCATTAGCTAATGATCTCTTATGTATTTTTTTATTTCAGATGGTCTAGTGACAAGCAGCAGTGATCACGGTAAAACACTTTTTTTTGGACCCCTCCGAAATTTGCTGTATCCCACTTATTTTTTAATATTTTGCCATAAAAAAATTACAGTGTTTTCTGTAAATACATCAATCACGCTGTAAGACAGTTAAATGTATAAAATAGGAATCAAATATTTTTAATTCAGTACATTTAATTAAAAAATAGCCAATTTGGTTGCTATTTTTTTTTAATACTAATTAATTATGAATCATATTTGAAATATGTAGAACAATCGATCTTATCGAAATAAACAACAGTATATACGAATACAAATGGTATTTTATGAAAGCGGGTTGTTGTTAAACCGAATTGTCGTAAACAAAAACTCATAAACATTTAGCATGTGTTTTGTAATAATAATATGATTTTTATTGTCGGGTAATGAGCAATCAATATAGGGAGGGGTAGCTGTTGCATGTTGACTTTTATACCCCGGTTAGCTAAAAGGCATTTCAGCCAATTTACCGACCCATATATTGGCTCGTAAAAACATGTGTGCTATTTCTTAAATTATAGCATTCGATGCGGCGCACAGTGTAAGATTTTGCAAATCTAGCAGGACAAAATATAAAAAAAAAACTATCTTAAATTTAACTTATAATACCTTAGAATCGAAGATAATGAACTAGACAAAACATTTACCAAGTATAATAATAATAGGCGCCAGGCTTTTTAAGCCAGACGCTTTACAATTACCGGTTTATACCTGTTCTGTTCAAAAGGTATGGTCAGTAGTATCTACACGCTCGGTTGAAAAGGACGTTATTGTGAAAATAAACATTTGTGATCAGTTTTTGTGCAATGGATATTTCCCAACAAGGTATGTAGTTTATTTATTAATACGATATAATATGCTTGAGTTCATTATTTTGTATAAATTTTCGATTAATTTCAATAAGAAAATAGTAAGTTTTTATTTTTAAAATATTGATTTTCTTTGATTGCCAAAAATTTTGTATGCCTTTGTATGCTCTGATTTTGTACTTATTTCATTCAAAATATTATATAGAAGAAGTAGGATTAATGTTTTCGTGCAGATATTTGCAGTTTTTCAAACTATTTATTTTTTAACAGGTGCGATACTAACTTTGACAAAAAGAGAACTATTTGAAAAATTGAAAAATGATGATGATAACTCTCAAACGTCTGAAGCAAAGCCTGAAAATATAATTCTGGATTATGTTAGAGCCAAATTCAATCTTCAGCACTGTTCTCAGCCAATGCTTCAAGAACTGAATCGTGTCATTCACTCATTTATGACGAATTTCAATAAAAGATGGCGATCGTGTCATCGCAGTAAGAAAGACTTTTTAAATAAGCACGAGGAATGGTTGAATACCAGTATATCTATACAAAATATTGATATACCGACTACAAGTGGATCACAAAGTGTGCGAAAACCTGGTCGACCAAAAAAAGACTTCGATTTAAGTGGATTAAAATCGAAATCGAGGAAGGTTAAGGCAGTAGTCTGCTTTACAGGCTTCAAAAAATCGATTTTTCGTTTTTGTCTTAAATCTATTCCAAAACTATCCAAGAATATGTGTTCAAAATTTTAGAGGCCAATTCAACATATTTTCGAAGCTAGATCAGTTTTAGTGGCCGAGCGTCGAGCAGGTGCGAATGCTCGGGCAGACCCGAGCGCGCGCGCTCCCCCCCTTCGTGTATTCTATTGTTTGACTATACTCGTATATACCTGAAAAGATTGAACGGTCCTTTGAAATATTATTTGAAGGTTCTAGAAGGTCTGTGTTGAGTAGTTGTTGGGAAAACGGTATACAATATAACGGTAAACTATAGCTCTCGGAATCGGCTTCTACACTGCTATTTGTAGCGTCAGCTTTCAGTTTCATTTTTGATTTTGCCGAGCGCACATCGAAATGTCAAGCTACCCGAAAGGTGATCGATGTAAAAGAGAGCGTGCTGCGGAACCGCGAAAGCGAAAATTTCACGGCAATCGTTTTACCAGTGTATCATCGGACGACGGAGACTTACACACGAGTCGCAGTGAGCAAAAGTTGAAGGCAGCAAGCAGCGATGATATCATTATTCATTCATCGCACTGCTACCGCATTATTGAATTCATATCGGTGTTTCTCGCTCTTTCGGAAATCGCAGTTTGCAGATCATGCAAACAAAAATTAACGTTTGCAGAAAGCGGTCATCGAGGCCTAGGATTTAAAATTGTTGTTCAGTGTATGTGTGGTCGACGCGAAATCCAGTCAGGACCATTTATAAATACCGGCTACGAAATCAACAGACGGATTGTTTTTGTTATGAGGCTTCTTGGTATCGGACGAGAAGGGATAAACGTATTCTGTGGCCTTATGGATATTTCTGCAGGTTTTACAAAATCTACTTATCAACAAATCGTTCAGCATTTGTACGCAGCGTCGAAGACACTGTTCGAGAGTACCTGCGAAAAAGCCGTCACGGAAGAGAAAAAAAAAAACGTTGAACATGGAAGACCTGCGAATCATGTGAAGGTTTCGGGCGATGGATCGTGGAAAAAGCGCGGTTATACTTCTTTGTACGGTGTAACAACGCTCATCGGATACTACAGTGGCAAAGTAATCGATCTCATTGTAAAAAGTGGTTATTGTCATTCGTGTACCCTACATAAAAATAGTTTGGATGAAGATGCATTTGAGGAGTGGTATGAGGATCATAAAGACTCATGCTCCTCAAATCATACAGGTTCGTCTGGGAAGATGGAGGTAGATTCCATAACAGAGATGTTTTCGAGATCCGTCGAGAAATTCGGAGTTATGTACAGTAATTATATCGGCGATGGCGACTCCAAAACTTTTACTGGAATCTTAAATAGCAATCCATACGGGGACGAGTGCACAGTGACGAAAAATGAGTGTGTTGGACACGTGCAAAAGCGTATGGGTACTCGTTTACGGAATAAAAGAAAAACCGAGAAACTTGGAGGAAAGAACGGGCTAACGGAGAGTCTCATCAAGAAATTGACGATTTACTACGGTCTGGCAATTCGTCGAAACGTGAACTCAGTTGAAGGTATGAAGAGAGCTATTATGGCAACATTAGACCATTATTGTTCCACCGATAAAAATCCTCGGCATAAAAATTGTCCAGAAGGCCCGGAGAGTTGGTGCGAATGGCGCAAGGCTAAAGCGGCGAATAATCTGGCATCTTTCAAACACCCGGCAAGATTAATTAATGATAATGTTGAAGTAAAGTTACAGTCAATTGTTGACTTGACTATAAAAAGACTAAGTTTAGTTCAAAATGAAGTTTTGGATAGAATTATTGTTGATGGAGTATTAAAAATAAGAAACATAACAATAATTTTTAAATGGGGGTGTGATGGTAGTGGTGGACAAAGTCGTTACAAACAACAAGCCGACACGGAGAATTTTGAAGACGCAAATGTTTTGACAACATCATTAGTGCCTTTACAAATATTCGGGTTCAATGAAATAAATAACAGGGTTATATTATGGCAGAACCCCCGACCGTCATCGACGTCATATTGCAGGCCTATTAAATTTATATTTGCAAAGGAGACTGAGCAGCTAGTATTAGAAGAATTTAAAAGTGTCCGTGATCAAATTGCAACAATTTCACCGACAATTGTTGAGTTTAACGGTACTGTGATCGAAGTAGCTCACATATTTGAAGAAACCATGGTCGATGGCAAAGTTTGCAACATTTTGGCATTCAATAAGGCCACTCAAAAATGTTATATTTGTCAAGCGACTCCTAAAGACATGAATAACTTAGAACTTATAAGAAAACGAAAAAGCGATGCTGAGAACTTTTCTTGGGGCTTATCTACACTGCATGCCCAGATAAGATTAATGGAGTGTATTTTACACATATCCTATCGGTTAAACGTGCAGAAATGGCAATGCCGCACGGCAGAAGAAAAAGAAAGCGTTGCGGCCAGAAAAAAACACATAATAGACCAGTTTAGGTCAAAAACAGGCTTATTATTAGACACGCCCAAACAAGGAGGTGGAAACACCAATGATGGGAATAGTGCAAGGAAATTTTTTAAGAACCCTACAATAACTGCTGAAATAACAGGTGTAAATAAAATTCTTATTGAAAGGTTTTACGTTATACTACGGACATTGACATCAGGATATGAGATTAACATAGATACATTTAAATCATATTGTGACGAAACCGCAGATTTATACATATCATTGTACCACTGGTACCCAATGCCCGTTACTCTTCATAAGATATTGCTACATGGGCCAGAAGTAATACAAAACTTTCTTCTTCCTATTGGACAAATGTCTGAAGAAGCGCAGGAGTCTCGACATAAAGAATTTAGAAAATTCCGGCTCGAATATTCACGAAAAGTGTCAAGAAAGTTGACAAATACGGACATTCTGCACAATTTGCTGATAAGCTCCGACCCTGTTATAACGTCTTTGAAGAAAGTCGAGAAGACAAAAGCATTACCAATTGATCCGGCTGTTTTGAAATTAATACAGCCACCAAATATTAGTGTAATAACAGAAGGACAGCAACAAAATGATAGTGATCATAATACTAGTGATTCAGATGATACAACTGACAGTGAATATAATTGATATAAATAAATACAGAAATTATGTAAATTATATATTTTTATAATCTATTTTTATTTACAAATATATACATAATGAAATTTAATCGAATTGTTTGTTTTAATAATTTTGTCCCGCTAGATTTTCAAAATCGCACACTGTGCGGCGTTCTGACTCTGTGATAAAGACATTTGTGTTATGATTTTGGGAAATTTGTCAACGGAAGATAGTAATTTTTAATAAGTGTGTGTTGGTACGCATTTGATAGGGTTCTGTAGCCATTATCATTAGCATTATCTACTCGATAATACGTATCAAGAGTAAATGCACAGTGCTTTCTCGTGCTTAATTCACCAAAGGTAGTTAATTATTGAACAAAAAGACATTTGTGTTATGATTTTGGCAAATTTGTCAATGGAAAATGGTAATTTTTAATATAAACGGCCAAGTGTGAGTTGGCACGCATTTGATAGGGTTCTGTAGCCATTCTCACTAGCATTATCTACTCGATAATACGTATCAAGAGTAAATTCACAGTGCTTCCTCGTGCTTAATTAATCAAAGGTAGTTAATTATTGAACAATTTAAATAAAATAATAATGAATAAATTGCCTGGCATTGGTTAACCATTTGATTTTTATACAATTTTACTAAAAAATATTAGTTCGAAATTTTTTTTAAGATACACCTGATTATTTTTTCGTAAATTTTTAATTTTTTGACAATTTCAATCTAAATCTAAAATGCAAACGTCAAAATGATATTTAATATGTTAAAGTAAATATCAATTTAAAAAACAAATGACAATTCTTAAAGTAAATTGAGATAAATCTTTGTAAGGGAATATTTTACAACAAACATTGTAGACCTAAATTATAGGAAATTGAATGCTCTACAACAAAGATTCTATAAAATTTTCACGTAACATGTATCGTTCTTGAGATATCTTGAAAAAATAAATATTTTGGGATGTCCTCAAGCCAGACTCAACCATCCAACTAAGTTTCATTAATATCGGTTCAGTGGTTCATGAATTATACGTGTGACAAGGATTCACTCAACAGACAGACTGACAGACAGACACGGAACGAAAAGTGTTTGTCTTGACTTGAAACGAACAAATCAATTTAAAATTTAACAATTTTTTTGTCTCATTTTAAAACAATCACAAAGTTTCTCGTATCTTCGATATTGCGAGGAAACAAAATTCCGTTTAAAAACAAATAAAAAGATAATCTTGTTATAAAATTCTCCGGGGGTAGTTTCTACTACATAATTATCGAATAAAAAAATATAAAATATGAATGCGCAAATGGCGTAGATATTTTGCCCACGTTCAGAATTCTCGTGCGGCTGGTTTTATAGAACAATAAAATTCATGTTCGGCAGGGACGGGACCCTATGAATAATACAGAGCCCTTGTTTATGTCCTACCTTCCTCTCATCCATCAAACTTTTAACGTTTACTGACTTTTAATTTTCACTGTCTATTACCAAATCACGTTTGACATGGTGATGCTAAATTAACAGATGTCCTATCAAATCCTCAATGTAACTTTTAAAAGCTCTATTTTATGTACCAACTTTCTATATACATATAAAATTTAGCGAGAATTCTTAAAAGTTATTTATAGTATATTAATTGAATTTGTGAAGTTAGTTTTTTTAATGATCGGTTAATTTGGCGTGAAATTGATATTGAAAAATCAGATTGAATATTAATTATTTATTAAATGATAATGACTTTATATTAGCATGGGTGGGTCAATTATTTATTAAATGGGGGAGGTTTATTAAAATATTAGCTATATAAATAATTTAATAAATTTTTTTCCTAAAATGTTTTTTTATTTTGAATAGCGTATTTTTGAAGTCCTTGGTCAGATTTTGATAAAAATTATATGGGACCACCTTGGGAGTATATTCTTTCAAAAAATAAAAATTTGTTTAAATCAGTGCATTTTTGTGGGAGTTATGCCCGAACAAACATAAAAAATATATACAGCCGAATTGAGAACTTTTTTTTTTGAAGTTGGTTAACGTAATTAATGTTTGCATTCTTTATAAATTAATATATATATAGACCCAATAATACATCTTTTATATTCTATATATAAAGTGTCTTAAAAAAACAATAACAATATATTTCCGCGAGCGTTCTTTTTAAAATAATGTTTCCGCACATAAAGGGCAAAAATAAATCAAACAAAAATTGACAATGGCTTTTCATTATGTCCCAGAGTTGCAATATATAATATCGGACGAAAAGTGCTTGAATAGGCACAATGCGACACAGTGGCGGGTGAGTGTGGGGGTTGTGGGGGTTCATAACGAACCGGGGGATAGGTTCTCGTGTCTACATGTTCCCACAGGACAGGTGTATGAATAAGTAAATAAGGAAAGAATGTGATGAGCCTGTACGTGTCAAAGGAATGTATTTTTTGTGTATGAAAACATTATTAGAACTTAGAATCTGTGAGAGGAGGGGTGGAGGCAATTGCTTTTAGATAAATAAATATTAAATGACTTATTTGAGTTCCCTGTGGGGTTATTTGTGTCTGTTTGAAAATCAATAATTGGGAGCTTTAAAAATGTAGGAGCAAATTATCGTTTTAAAATTTTTTAAAGTTGATTAGGTACTGGCATCAGTTATGGCCGCTATTTTGTTTATGTTTTTTCTTCGGTAATGGATAAAGTAAAACCAGTAATGAACACGCAGTGATGGACACTTGCTAATGATAAGTACTACGACACAAAAGATATAAAAGAAAGAATCGTCAAATTTGAAACAATGTAAAGCAGTTGCTATGATAATATAATAATTAATAATTAGTTTAAATGTCCACCATTTTGACACCTATTGGCCGATTGTCATCAAATCACGCTGTAAGATAGTTAAATGTATATAGATTAATATTCAGAAATGGTAGTATTCAAATGTCAACAAATATTTCTAATTCAGTACATTTAATTGAAAGATAGCCATTACTGGGGTGTTATCATATCCAAGACTGGTGCTAGTACCTTTGAATCGGAGACACAAATATCTACGCTTTAAATTTAGTAATAGAAGTTATAAAAGCACAGCATAGCCCCTCCCTCTTTTCACATACTAAAAATTGAAGAGTGAAAAAATAATTTGACAAATTTAACGATTGTCAACTGTTATTTTTACAATGCTTCGCTAATTTGTTCTGATTTGGTTGATTTTTTTTATTAATTATTATTCTAATCTGTGCATTTTGACCTTAAACAAGAAAAATTTCAATCAATAAGTCTGTAGTACTCACTGAGACAAAAATTTTCCCTAAAAATAATTCAAATCGGTGCTTTTTTACAGTGAACGAAAGACAATTCTACATCCAGACACACGCCGTGCGGAAAACAACTTTTCTTTACGTTTTGAAGTTAGTACAATCAGAATTTGCCATTATCTTGGATACTATTTTTCGACGGTATTACAATACTTCCATTTCCTTCGGAACATGGAAGCAAAAATAATTGAGCTAATCTAAGTTTTTATTTGGTTCAGTTGTGAGGGATAAAATCTATTTTCCGGAATAGAATGAAAAACAAATATTACAATAAGAAATGTAGCAATATACGTTGCTATTGCTTATATATTTTTAGTAGTTTCTATTTTGTTCTATATTGTTGTTTACCTGTATTGTATTTTGTAAGCTATTGAAAAATTTATATAAAAGACACGGTTGGATTTGATTCATATTTACAAAGAACTGTCTCCAAATAGAAAATATTTTCTTTGGAAAAATATATTCTTTTCATATCTTTTTATTATGGAAATTGATACAAAAATTAATTGGCAAGATGAATTAAATTACAAAACTTGATACTTAATGTATTGAATGTGAAACATGTAGCAACACAAAGCAACAATAGGGCTAATTCGTTGACAATAAGAGCAATATTTTAACTGTTATTTGTATTATGGAAATTGATATAAAAACTAATTGGCAAGATGAATTAAATTAGAAAACATTTACGTTTTATTTATTGTATTAAATGTAAAACATGTAGCAACACAAGGCATCAATAGGATTAACTCATTGACAATAAGAGCAACAGTTTGCTTGTTCTTTTTATTATGATGGAAATTGATACAAAAACATCTGCCAAGTAAATGCACAGTGGTTCCTCATGCTAAATTCACCAAAGGTAGTTAACTATTGAATTTGTTTACACGTTTTACTCCCCGGAAGCTTAAAATAACAAAAAAATAAGGTAAATAGGTTTTTTTTTAAAACATATTACACGGGTGTTACTCAAAGTGGACCCCCCCCCCCCTTATAGCAACCAACTTATAGCAACATTTGTTGATTTAAATAAATTTCGAAACTTGTTGTTTCTATGTTGATTGTAGATTGAATTTAACTGTAACGAGCTTTGATTGGTTGATTCATGGAATTTCTGGTGGAATGTACCAGAAATTTAAAGAATGTCATTTTTTAAGCGTGTAAGGAAGTGAGACAGGAGTAACCATAAAGAGATAAAAACTAGTGTTCTGACAGAAACGCTCAACATGAAGTGAACATAAAAGTTCTTTGTTAGTTTCTATATCTTTCTAGTTACTTCTTTCTTCTTACATTCCACCAGAAATTCCATGAATCAACCAATCAAAACACGTTGTTCTGTTTTTTGGTCAGACGTGAACGCTCCCAATGATTAAAATAAAAATATTGTTTGAAAGGAGAATTCTATAGGTATTAAATAAATCGATAAATATTGAGTGCAGGTTTCTTTGTACATAAAACATTGAAGGATTTTCTTTAAATACATCAGAACTCGATACAGTAATTGAATAACAATATTATATTAGAACATAAATTAAATTTCAATTTCGTTTTGTGTTCTTTAGTTTGATAAATGAAATAAACGTGGATTGCCTTTATGGAATCACTTTTAAACAGTAATTCCAGATACAAAAGCTTGTTATTGTAGAATTGACTTTCGTAGAATTTTTATTTACTTTTATTATACAGGCTGGGCCGGTTTGAGATACAGATATTTTAGGAGCTGTCATTGTAAGTAAAAAATTGTAATGAAAAAATGGATCTATCTTTAACACCCTCTGAGCTACAGGGTGTTTAAAAACTTCTTTCAGAGAAGGAAGATAATATTAATAATAATATTATATAATAATATTTTACCGTATATAACTTATTTAAAGTTATTTCTTAAACTTAAAGACCAAATTGGATGCTGTAAAGGGCAAATTATAACTAAATTAATGTTACCTTACGTAACAAAATATATCCTATAACCTGGACAGAGAACATATCTATGAATTAAAAAAAACACGTAATTTGGATAAGTGGTTCTCGAGTTATAAGGGCACTAACGGACAGATAGACAGAGGGACGTTGAGCTTTATATATATTAAGGATTAGTATGAATTTGGTGAAGGCTCTCTTATGGTGGAGGCGCTAGGTACTGCCTAATCTGTATAAATGGTTAACGCTTGAACTACTGAACGGATTTTAATGAAACTTTGTTTATAAACTGAACTTGACAAATAGATGGTATCATATAAAAAACAACCAAATCAAGTGGAGGGGAAGGGAGGGGGTATTTATGAATGATTAACATCAGAAGTATTTTTATAAAATAATATTAGGTATTGGCACCAGTCTTGGCCGTTTTAAAAGCAAAGTATACTGTTTTTCGGGATTGATGGGCTCCTTTTTTATAATTATCATGAACTCATGTTACTAATAAAACAAGTAAATCAATATAATTATCAAGGTCCACAAATATAGTTTGTTTTTTAAATTATAGCCTTTTATTTTATTTATGTTTTTTTTTCTCTCCAGTAATGCACAAAGTAAAACCAGTAATGGGCATCGTTGGAATACACTGTATATTTAAAAAATTAGTCAAATACCCTATTGAGATATGGACAGTGATATACTCAAACTTAAAAAGTTTCGATATTTGAGTTGAGAGAAGATCATATCTTGTTTATAAGAACATTTGATCTAGACAGACAGCGAGTATGGCACACTGTATGAGTTATCGAGTGGAGAAGACGCCGCCACAGACAATGGCCGTGGAATGAAGTTGTAGCAGAACGTGGAGCCCATCTCCATTGTATGTGACTCCACTTCCATTAGTTCCACAGCCACTTTGATCTCAGTCTGTGAATTTCCGCTCATTAGTTCACTCACAGTAACTAATTTCTAAATCACATGATATTGTAATATGTACATACATAACTAGTCTATCCATCTATATACATATACATATGTAGGTATTATCTACTTCAAGTACATGTATTTCATTTATCTTTAATATATATATATATATAAAGCTCAACGTCTCTCTGTCTGTCCGTTTATTTGAGAACCACTTATCCTATTTACGTGGTTTCTTTTTTCAAACGTTATGGGCTATATTTTATAACGTTAGGTAACATAACAACTAAGCAGTGCCGATAATAGTAAATCAAGTCGGAAAAAAGTTTGCCACCAGCGCACTCTTTTGCAATACGCTGCCTAAACCGTTCAATATTGAACAAAATAATGTAGTAAAGAATTGTGTAGAATCAAAATATCTACAATAAAGTCTGTGACATCATATATTTAACTTTTATATTTAAGCCACAGTGACTGCTTTTATGTTACAAAAAAAATAAAAAATAAATGATTTAATCGTCATAAGTAACATCATCCAATTTGGTCTGTTGATGTTAAATCATAAAATAATAATAGCCACGAACATGCACAGAAAAATTATCTAACTATTGGTGAAAACCGCATTGAAATCGGTTCAGTAATTCTCGAGTTTATAAGCCTCATACAAACGAACATTAATTTTTATATGTATAGATGTATAAGTATATAATTTTAAAGAAAAGACATATCTTTAAAAACATTAAAATGGTAATGCTAAATTGACATTATTAGCATAATTTAAGAGTGAACGTAGCGTTTAAATCATAACAGGTTTATTTATACAAATCTGCATATAACAGAAATTATTTACAATGTAAGTTGAAGTTTTATGAAATCATTATAGATACAGTAATACATATGAATGTGTGACTGTACATATAAAGCTATATACTTTATTTATTTCTCCATTTTCCACTATCTATTGAGGAAGTAAATAGCAAGTCTTTGACTCTTAGGTAATATTGTGGAGCATTACTTTATACAAGAACAAGAGATCGTTTTCAACTTTCAATGGATATGCAGTGCAAATATTTCTAAGGAAATTTCCCTAATATGCAAATTCTTATACATGGATGTGTGTATAATTTTCAAACTGCTTCTTGTATTGTATAAAGTGTGATTCGTTTTATTATTTA
Organism: Sialis fuliginosa; assembly: GCA_961205875.1. Classification (NCBI taxonomy): domain Eukaryota; kingdom Metazoa; phylum Arthropoda; class Insecta; order Megaloptera; family Sialidae; genus Sialis; species Sialis fuliginosa. The sequence continues at coordinate 22,784,574 of OY540816.1, forward strand.
TTATAATTGGAGTATCGTTTTAAAAAACGTATAGCTAAATCTAATCCTTAAAGTCTGTCTGTCCGTTAGTGCGCTTATCACTCGAGAACCACTTATCCGATTTACGTGGTTTCTTTTTTAATTCATAGGTACGTACTCTGGCCGGGTTATAGGCTATATTTTGTTACGTTAGGTAATATAAGAAATAAGCAGTGACGTTAATAGTAAATCAAGTCGGAAAAAGTTTGCTATGTCAGCGCGTTCTTTGCAATTCGCTGCCTTATATTGAATAAAATAATATATTAAAGAATTGTGTAGTATAAAAAGATCTAAAATATAGTGTACGACACCATATATCTAACTTTTATATTTAAGCCACAATGACTGCTTTTATGTTACAAAGAAAATTACAAATATTTGGGTTCTGTTTACGTGGACTTATTACCTGCAAAACATTAATCCTTATCGAAATAAATGATTTCATCGTCATAAGTACTTAATGTAGATATAATTTGCCCTTTACAGCATTAAATTTGGTCTTTTAGTTTAAGAAATAACTTTAAATAAGTTATATAAGGTAAAATATTATAAATAATACGAGAACTAAAGAAGTGCAGCATCGGAGCGAGGCAGAGGGAACGATTCGCATGCGATTTTTATCCATCTTTCTCTTATAAATCTACTCACGCATATACACACTATCCTTGGCGTTTCATCTTTAAAACGTGTCATATTTTAAAATCTGTCAAGGCCATTTCATTTAAAATTTGTTTAGGTCATTCCAATTTACAAGTCTTGTTAAAAAACCTGTCCTCAAGCTAGACCTAACAATTCAACCAAATTTCATTATTACCTGTTTAGTGGTTCATGAGTTATGCGTGTCACAAAGATTTATGGGACAGACAGACACGAAACGAAAAGGGTTTATCTAGACCTGAAACGGAAAATTTTAAAATCGAAATTTTTTTTTTTCCCATTGAAAAATGATCACATAACTTCCTCTATCCTTCGGATATTTGCATAGAATCAAAATTGGGCTTGAATTTTCCATGATTGATATTTATGCAATTAAAAATTTCAGTCAGTTATAATAATTATCCACCCTAAACAAAAATAAAGAGTATAATCTATTTAAAATTTCCTAAAGATAAAATTAACTTTATGATTTCTATGCTCACAGCACACTTAAGATTTCTCCCCAAGAATGGCTTAATAAAAATTAAGATGTTTCAGTGTGCGATTATGATTCGAGTCTCCGATAGCGACAGCACCCTCTGTCGGCCGAGGGCTGAACTGGCGATCAATGAAATTTGTAGTAGTGGTAAGACTGGGTATTTTGACGCAGTTCTGTTCCTACTCTCCGAGAGTTAACATCGTGCGTTCGCTTTATGTGTATGTCTCTCGCATTTTACTCGAGAATAAAATGGAGCTATTGCTGTATTTTAATAAATTAAACGTTACAAATCGTGTTGGTGTCAAACAGAAAAATATTATAATGTCTGTTTAAGGATTTTGATTTCGCGCGTGATTTCAAGTAATATATATTTTTAGATAGGTAATGGAATTTGACTTTTAAGTGCGGTATATATTATTGTGAAAGATAGGAATTTTAAATTTGTAGTGTACAGTTTTAAGTTAGGTTGTTGTGATTGATATAAAATATATTATAAATATTTTTATGCCGGTTATTTAAGTTGTTGTGTGCTTTAAGAACATGATGGATTTAAGTACCAGAAAGTGGTTTTACGTAACTTGGATCTTATTTCAAGGTCAGTTAAGTCATTTTGTTTATTTGTTATAATAAATTTGTAGGTTATGTTTGAGTGATTGTTACTTAACTACATCTTAAAAAGTTTGGAATAAGATTTTATTATTATTACAAACTTATCTAGTTTTGAGATTATATTAATTAAAGAAATTGTATGTTATATTTTAATGTTGAAATTATTTTATGCTAGATATTAATTATCTTTCTAAGTGCGAATTATGTATAGAAAACGTCAAAAAAAATGTTTGAACAAGTTTGGACTAAAAAAATTTGGCGCTTGAATTAAATTTTGTTGTAAAAAATTTATTTTAAAATGTATTTTCAATGCACACTTTTTTATATAAATAAATAAAATAATTGTTTTATTTATAGTTTAAAAATGTTATTGAAAATATTATAAATGAATTGATTCTTGTTTGATGTCAAAAAAAATCCTGATGATTGTGTAATTTTGATGACAATTCAAATTAAATAGATTTTTGCGTTTAAAATTTAAAACAATTGGTTTTGGGGTTATATCGTATTTAGCCCAAGGGATTAAGGAAGGGCATGGTTATGAAATTAACCTAATTAAAGGCGGATAGGAAAATATTTGGACTATTTTAAATTATATCAGTGTTTTTATGGATGATTAAATTTTTTTTTTCTAATACATAGTTATTGAAATATCGTTATGGAGAACCATACATTATGACTTCCATGTTATTTAATATCTTTTTAAATAATTTTTAATAAGTATATGAAAACTTGCAATGGGATTTGTTAGAAATAAAACTTACCTTGACAGTGGTTTTCACCCCTTCAATAGCTGTTTAGGCACGTACAAAAAATAAATGTCCCTTTGGTTTAATCGAACTGCAAATGTACCAAGTCTTATCCAAATTATTGAGATAATAATCACAACGTTCACTTTTTAGACGGTAAAAATTACAAAATTTCGAATATTTCCAAAACCCTTAATCCGATTAGCACCAAAATAAATATGTCTGGAGTACTCACAGAGACAAACGTTTTCCCCAAAAATAATTCAAATCGGCACACTTTTACAGTAGTTATCGTGAACGAAAGAAAATTTCTAAATCCAGACAGACACACATTAACTTTTCTTTACGTTTTGAAGGTAGTATAACCAGAAATAAAAATATTCGCATGAGTACAATACAAGAATTAAACGATAATTACGAAATTATATAATAATAAATATTTAACACAATTCTACCTTTCTAACTGAATTTAAAAATAAATTAAAATGACTTGGATTAATGTTTATATTAGCTAAGAATTTTTAGAAGAAATTAATAACTACGTAATCACGTAATATCTATTTTTATATAATAGTTATTTTCCCTTTTTGTAGTAAAATGACTAAAAGTGAAGTTAGGCAGATTGGCAACTGAATGATTTAATAATACATCTATTGTCAATGTATGAATAAAATATAATAAAAATGTTTAGTAGGTAAAATTTATTTTCTTTTATGAAAAAAATTTCATACAGTTGAAAATTAAATTTGACACTTTTTCATAAAGTTGCTATTTTGTATGAATCCTTCATATAAGGTAATGACAGTCTTGGCCGCTTTGAGATACTGTTTTTTTTAGGAATAATGGGTTTCTTTTTTGTAATTCTCATGAACTCATGTTACTAATAAAACAAGTAAGGTACTGGCACCATTCTTGAACACTTTAAAAGCAAAGTAAATTGTTTATTGCGATTGATGGGCTACTTTTTTGTAATTATCATGAACTCATGTAAAGTCCTCAAATATAGTTTGTTTTTTAAATTATTGCTTTTTATTTCGTATATATGTATTTTTTCCCTAGTAATGAACACCCATTGATGGACACTTATTAACTTCACAAACGATAAAAAATAAAGAGTCGAAACATTTAAAATAAAAAAGTAAATAAAGTATTTGTATAAAAAAATACACTTTTTTTATAATTTTTTTATCATCAAATCACGTTGTAAGACAGTTAAATGTATATAGAATAATATCCTGTAACGACAGTAAGTAAATATCAACAAATATGTTTAATTCAATGATTGATCACCTTAATCCCCCCCCCCCTATCTACGCCACTGTGTTTTAGAGTTAAGTGTCTATAGATTATAATTCAGTAATGGCAGAGTACCTATGTAATCAAATATTTCTAATTTAGTACATTTAATTAAATAAGTGGGGTATTGTCCAAGACTGGTGACAATATTTTATCTCACTATCAACTATGTAAAAACAGAATCTAATAATATGCAGCATCCATCAGCATATTTAATTAGAATAATGCAATGGATCATAATAGAGATTAATAATTGAACATTTGATTATTAAAGATAGGTGCGTTGTTTAAAATTATCGAATCAATTATTACAAATTGTATTTTAACCGAATTGGATTTACATCTGCATGCTGTTTAATAATAATTGATATTGTGTATTAGTTACGTGATTATGACATTTCATTAATTAATATCCTAGTAGGTATTTGTGATTGGTATTGTTCAGCATTTGAAAAATATTACATCATAATATAAACACTGATTTTCAACTATTTTTGTTATCAGGGACTTTTTATACAGGGGAAATTGGGTTGTTGATGTTGTTTATTTTATATAAAAGTTGTTATATTCATTTTTTACTTTCTTATACCTTGTATATGAAATATACATATAGTATAAGTAAGTATAGTGAAGCCGATTTTTTTCGAACCCCGGATTTTGATGGAATTATCCATTTTGACCTTAATATTAATATTAATATTAATACAAAGAATCACGTATACAATTCACTGTTAGGATAGGTTAGGTTAGGTATAAGAAAGTCCCGTGGTTCCCAAGGCAGATATTTTTAAATAAGGATTTTTTTAAAGAAAATAATCGATTTTGTTAGATTATATTTCAAATGTTTTATACATCTGCCAAGTAAATGCATAGTGCTTCCTCGTGCTAAATTCAACAAAGGTTAGTTATTGAATAATTTAAATAAAAACTGATAAATTGCCTGGCATTTAATTTTTATACAAAGTTCGATTATTTTTTCGGATATTTTTAATTTATTGATAATGTCAATCTACCTAAATCTAAATTTTTCTTTAAAAAACAAGACAATTAAATTATAGGAAATTGAATGCTCTATAAAAAAGAGTCTATACAATTTTCACGTAACATGTGTCGTTCTTGAGATATCTTATATTTTGAGATACCACCCCTCTCCCTTACACACGATTTTGATGATTTTGAAATGAAACCTTCCTCAAGCCAGACCCAACCATCAAACCAAGTTTCATTAATATCGGTCCAGTGGTTCATGAGTTATGCATGTGACAAGAATTCAAAGGACAGACACACAGACAGACAGACATCGAAAGAAAAGTGAACAATTTTTTTGTCTCATTTTAAAACGACCACAAAGCTTCTCGTATCTTCGATATTGCGAGGAAAGAAAATAAAAACTATTTTGTCATAATATACTCAATTTACCCGATTGTTGAACGCCACTGGAACAATGTAGAATCAATGCAGTATATAGGAATTGTAGTACATTATTGAAATCTTGTTGCTTGACTGATATTGCGTCTGTTGCACATATTTGATCGGCGTGGTTGTGGGCAGAGAATTCGTTTATAACAATTGACTATCTTCGTTGTTGGTTTTTTTTTTGCAACAAAAGAACGTCGTAGTATTTTATATAATTGCAAAGATTTTCAGTTTATTTTATTGGTTTTAAGAACTTAGTTATTTAGTGTTTTATAAATAACTAGGGGGTTAATATGCCACCCCCTGTCAAATATGTAGGGTTGTAATTGTTCTTTTAACTGACCCGGCAAACGTTGTTCTGCCCAAAAATAATTTGTTAAAAAATCATACTATAAATACACATTTTTGTAAATATCTCGACTCCAGCGTCACCTACTGGGTCTATTTTTTGTAAAAATATTTATTTCCACGTAACTAACATATATTCTGAATATGAACCAAAAGTACGCATTCAACCGGGTAAAAAAATGTTTTTTTTTGAAAATCGAAAATATTTCTTTTAATAACAACTATAAATTTTTGGAAACTAATATTTGGCCAGGTTGAAAGTAAAATATAATGTGACTTCCAAATAAAAATTCATGAGTAAATATTCCACCCCCTGAAATATGTTTTTTGAATTTCAGTTTTTCAAAAAACTGGGCTTATAATTTTAAAAATATTTTTTTGCAAAATTCCTGTTTTATTAGTTGAAAATAATGTTCCTAATTTTTCCAAATTTTTTCACTATTATTTACAGAAAATATTTTTACGATTTTTTTTAATTATAAAACGTTTACATATTTAAATTCCTTTAATTGCCAGTTTTCATTTGATATCTCACTCAAATTTGTATAAAATATCGTACCGCATAAAAAACCCACTGTATCTGTCAATTTTTTTTATTTTTGAAAAAAAAAATGAATTAGACATAAATTTTTTTTTAAATATAAAACGTTTACATATTTAAATTCCTTTAATTGCCAGCTTTCATTTGATATCTCACTCGAATTTGTATAAAATATTGTACCACAAAAAAACTGACTATCTGTAAAAAAATTTTATATAAAAAAAAAAATGAATTAGACATAAATTATAGAAAATTACATCCTCTACAGTTTTTATTATAAACATTACATCGTATAGTACGAAGAAAAACTATACGTGAATTCATAAAACACAGACATTTTTCCCGGACGACTAAATTAGCCAGAAACAGCGCACATTTATTAAGTTTACAAAAAATGCAATGTTTACAAATCTAAACGAGTCCACGTTAAACGCGAAAATAAGTGTTGTTAATAAAACGAAATAATGTAATAATATAGTTGTCGCAGAGAACAACATTTGCATGTAATTTTTAGTTAAAAAAAATAAATAGAATATTCACGAGAGAATTCCCGCTGTGCAGATTTTTTACGGGTGTGTGTGTGTGTGTGTGTGTGTGTGTCGTTGCATAATGTGTGAAATATTCCCCTCCTCTATTTAGTTTATTTTTCATGTTTACATTTCCATTTTTGCACGCGAAGGAAAATAATAACTTACTGAAAAATCGTGCTTTTACCTAAATTCATTTATATGCAGCTTTAAGTAGATTCAAATACCGTCATGCATACCCCGAGTTACGGCTCTTAGACATTTACGTACACTTTCAATCAATACATTGGTGTAGATAGAATTTTAAGGGGGGGGGGGGGGTCAAATTTTAAATACGTTTATATTTCATAAAAAAATTAACCACCTTTTACACTTTAAATTACGAAAAATTCATATCATATATACCCCGAGTAACGGCTCTTAGACTTTTACGTACATTTAAGTGTAAATAGAATTTTAAGAGGGGCTGGGGGTCAAATATTAAATACACTTATATTTAATAAACAAATTTCTTCTTAGGGGTTGAATTACGGAAAATTAATTTTACATGATAAAAATAATGTATTTATAAAATGTTACGTTTCTAGGTCCATGTGTTGATGAGTCAGACACTCACTCAGGACTTCTATCTACTCGCGTTGTCGTTAACGTGGAATTTATTGATTTATGTTATGATATAGTCGATAAAACAGGTTTTTAGTTTCGCATTTGCACGCTAGATGTGTCTACGCCAAAAAAGTATAACTTATGTCACAATCATTTTTTTATCTAATAAATTTTTCGGGAAACATGCAAAATTTGATCAAGATCTGTTCAGCGGTTTAGATAGAAGAGACACTTTCGCATTTATAATATTAGTATGGATTATTTTTTAAAACAGCTGTTTGTTTTACCACAGAGTCCCATCAAAATCGGTTCAGTAGTAACCCAATGTTGATGGAATAGCGTGATTATATCTAGCTTAAACTAATTCTAGGGTCTTAGGCTTTCGATCAGTGAAAACCTCATCAAAATCGGTTCAAATTAGCATATTCTTATAAAAAATGTATAGCTTAACTTGTTGTGAACCACTGGTTGACAGTCACTGACACATTTCTGCATAAAATCACCCACAAGTAATACATATATAATGCAACATGTAGAAACATAGTGGACGCGGGAAAGAAGTGAATATTTAGTAAAATATACAACATCCTAAAAACCATGTCAAAGTTGTCAGAATACGAGGGAGGCGTGAAGGGGGGGAGGGGGTGTTATAGCCGCTGGTAAAAATATGCAAATCCTGCAGATTTTCTCAGTTTTGAATTCAAAAGTCAGCGTGTCTAAATGATAATATCGTAGTATTATGTTTTAATGAAACGCATGTTTCTTTAATCAAAATTCTCCAGTCTGCAGGGGGGGGGAGAGGGGATGGGGTGTTGCGTTTTGCATTTCAGATAGCAACGATTGTTACGTCTATTTGTAATTTTGTCTTTGGACTTGTAAATTAAAATAATGTTTTATAGATTGTATATGAATAAGTTTTAAAAGTTTAAAATACTGTTATTAATGTACCATACAGTGAAATGCAGAAGTGGTCGACCAGTTTTTATTGAAATTCGCTCTCATCACAGTCTTAGTAAGCTCCTCCTATTTGATTATTATAATATTTAAATCATTTCTTCATGTACCAAGCAGAGACAGATATTTTGAAACTCGTTGCTAGATAAAAAAGTACTTTTCGTTTATAATAGGTGCGATTAAATTATTATGTAATCTATAAAAATTGTATAGTAATAAATATTTGATATTCCGAATTTTAAAATATGTTAAACTTGATATGAAATTAATTAATGAACTGATTCTACGTCTTATTTTCTTGTTTTTTAGTCGATATTTGTATGACGAGTTGAAGTTCAGTGCAGGAAATTTCACTAAAAAATTTAGAATTTTTGATTTCGTTAAAAGTATGTTTATTGTATAGAAAATGGCGTGAAAAGTTGTTTGTTTCAAACCGCAGGTCTGTATCTCAAACCGTTTTCGAGATATAGCCTCTCAAAGTTTTAGTTTTTTCAAATTTTTGGAGAAAAAAGGCCATAACTTTTGAACGCGTGGTCGGAATTGATTTTAGTTGACGGATTTGGAATCAGCGTGTCAAAATCTATATAATGACATGTACAATACCTTAAAACTCGAGAAAAAAAATTTCACGAAAAATCGAAAAAATTCAAAGGGGTATACCTTAAAAAAATGTCGATTTTTGACCAATTTTTTTTTTCCGAATTTTAAAGTATTATACATGTCATTATATAGATTTTGACACGCTGATTTCAAATCCGTCAACTAAAATCAAATCCGACCACGCGTTCAAAAGTTATGGCCTTTTTTCTCCAAAAATTTGAAAAAACTAAAACTTTGAGAGGCTATATCTCGAGAACGGTTTGAGATACAGACCTGCGGTTTGAAACAAACAACTTTTCACGTCATTTTCTATACAATAAACATACTTTTAACGTAATCAAAAATTCGAAATTTTTTAGTGAAATTTCCTTCAACTCATCATACAAATATCGACTAAAATACAAGAAAATAAGACGTAGAGGTATTATAGTTTTATAACTGAGCGTTCCCCCATGACCCCCCTCCCCCTATCTACGCCACTAACTGGATACAACCTCAAGAAATGAGTCATTTACCTCCCCCCCCAAAAAAATTGAAAATGATTTTTTTTTCAATGTTTCCATATAGTACCTACATTATTATTAGCTATCTTTGTAAATAATAGATTGTATGAACTGTCAACACTGCTATTGTCTTGCGTGCCGCGGTGTCGTATTGCTTTTAATTGTTTTTAGTTATGATTAAAAAGTGAAATCATTTACATACTCTGACACATTATTGGTAAGAAAATATTCAACTTGTGATACTGTTCTTTTTTTTTATGTTTGAAGAGAAAAAACATGAAATATACATTATGAAAATTTAATCTATTTACAAGTTGACGTAGTTTTTTTTTTAAACTTTTGTTTGGATTTACATTTTTATAGGAATGGAGCAGAATTTGTCTTTTATAACGAGAACAGAACAAGTAAATATCGTCATAGTTAATGCGTAAAAAATGGTTATTCATTTGATCCATATATTGCTTTGTTTATATTACAAACATACATAAGTGCAAGCTTTCGACTGACAGAATCATTGCCATGTTTGAAATTAATTTCATTTCTACAATATAAAGTAAAATAATTTGTTTTGTTATAATTTCCAGTGAAAATACTAATAAAAAACTACATTCCGAAATTTTTTCAGATTTTTCGCATCTATAGTATAGAAATTAGAGGGGGGGGGGGGGGTGATAGCGACTTTGAATGCAGATATCTCGTGACTGAAGGGTTAAAATCAAAAAAAATTTGTTGGAGACCTAATTAAATACATTTTATTTTAGGAAATAACTTTAAATAAGTTATATACGGTAAAATGTTATTAATAACGCGCGAACTAAAGAAGTTCCGCATCTGAGAGGGGCAGAGGGAAAGGCCGTTGTCTTTTGATCGTCGATTGTTTATTTTGATTACAATAATAAACTTTTAAATTTAAATAGAACGTAAATTATTTGTACTTTTTGTACTGATTAGTTTTTTAGAGGTAATTAACTAATTACAATAATAATTAATCGTGTTTGTACATAGTAATTCAAAGATATTTTTCAAAAATACTAAATTCCGTAGTACACGCGAGCGAAGCCGCGGGAACAGCTAGTTATATAAATGATAATCAGATAAGCGGTCTGTCACATACAGATAGACACACAGACAGACAGTGTGCTAGTTTTCTGCGGAATATCCATTTGGTCCTTCGAACTGGACAACTGGACACCCTCATTAATTTATTATGATTTACAATTACCCATTTCCTTCACACACAGGGTGGCACTGGTATCACTTGTACTTGATAATCTTTTTGAATTAATTAATTTTTAATTCACTAATTACACACACTCGTTCAGAGGGTATTTTTAGGTAACAATACTCGTACATAAGGGTTGGGGTTGAGAAGGGTGTAATTAAAAATTAATTACATAATAACATGTTCGCGGAAAACAACAACAGACTTGGTTTTGAACAGAGGAAAAAATCGTGTGTGTTATATAATAATAATTAAATAGCGCTTAACTTCAACTGGAACTTTTTACAGGGCGCGTTCAAGTGTATAAGGATTATTTTGTATGTGTTATATTATAATAAAGTATGGAAACATTTGCATAACTTTGACTTTGATTTGTGACTAAATCAAATGTATGTGAAACAATAGGATTCATAAAAATTAAAACTAATTGCACATAAATGACAAAAACACTACTGAGCTGTTGGAAAAGGAGTAATCCAGTCGACAAGAAATGCATCTCATCATCATCAAATATGATGATAAGGTACTGGCACCAGTCTTGGATATGACCCCAGTAATGGGTATTTTTTAAATTAAATGTACTGAATTAGAAAAATTTGCTATTTGATTAGGTATGGCCATTATAAGAGCAAGTTTTCGGGGTTTTTTGGATTAATGGGCTTGTTTTTTGTAATTCTCATGAGTTACTTGTTTTATTAGTAATATGAGGTCTCATATTACTAATAAAACAAGTAACTCTTTATTTAATCAATTTTATTACCAAAGTCCGCAAATATGGTTTGTTTTTTTAAATTATAACCTTTTATTTTGTTTATGTTTTTTTCCCCAGTAATGGATAAAGTAAAACCAGTAATGAGCACGCAGTGATGGACACTTGCTAATGATAAGTATTACGACACAAAAGATATAAAAGAAAGAATCGTCAAATTTGAAACAATGTAAAGCAATTGCTATGATAATATAATAATTAGTTTGAATATCCACCATTTTGACACCTATTGGTCGATTGTCATCAAATCACGCTGTAAGACAGTTAAATGTATATAGATTAATAATGTATATATATTAATTTTCTAATTCAGTACATTTAATTTATAAATAACCATTACTGCGGTCATATCCAAAACTGGCGCCAGTACCTTATTTATTTAAAAAAACATGTTAAAAGTTAGTCACTTATATGCCTAAATGTAAAGAGTAGAGAGAGATAGAAAGATATGGTTTTAAATTTATAATGAAAAGTTCGCCAACATAGAGACAAAGCTTTTCTATCAATAAATCATTTGCCCCCAGAAATCAGTTTGTGAAATTTTCTTGTCGAGGAAAACTTTTTTCATAAACCGGTCTCTGGTTCGACTAATATCGCCCGTTATATCTGATTCCACTCTCGCAAATTGTCAAATTAAAATTTAAACGCCGTTTTTATACACAATCAAATTATACAGTACCTGCACCAGTCTTGGATCTTACCCCAGTGTTGGATTCTTGTTTAATTTAATGTACTTATTATTTTTTTAGATATTACCTGCATACCTTCCGTTGTTATTTTTTTTTTAGAAAAGTAGAATTAGATTATCTATAAGGTACTGGCACCAGTCTTGGACAATACCCCAGTATTGGATTCTTGTTTAATTAAATCTACATATTATTTTTCTGGATATTACCTGCATACCTTCCGTCGTTATTTTTTTTAGAAAAGTAGAATTAGATTATCTATAAGGTACTGGCACCAGTCTTGGACAATACCTCAGTGTTGGATTCTTGTTTAATTAAATATACGTGTACAAGTGACATATCGTTGTAAAGTAGAGTTAAAAAAACACGTTCAAATATGCTATAGCCAACTTAGTGGCCCATAAGAAAACTAAAATTAGGGCTTGTAACTCGGAAACTAAAAATAAATAAATACAGCAATCGATTCTTCACAAAAAGTGCTTTAAGAACCGCAAACAAAATGTAACCTTACCTATCTACTTTGACAAAAAAGGTATATTCATTTAAAGAATTTCCGAATTTTTAGATTTTTGGGTATACCGCCTTAATCACATAAAATTATTAATATTTTTTTGATGTAGTAATACTCACCCCTTTCTTACAAATAATTCATCTCATTTAACATTACTGTTTAGGAAATCCCCATGCATTTTACGTTTATCTTGGACACCCTGTATAAAAAATTTCAAATAAAAATGAAACGTATAAAATATTAATTACAATTCAATTGTTTTTATTGAATTTTAAACAAAACAATGTGGCGGCTGTAGTAACTTTATGGTTAGCATTATTCACATTGTTTTTAAAGTACCTATCTTATATTTTGGTTTTATTATTAATAATCATATTCGTAAATTAGTGTATTGTTTTATATAACCTATTGTTTTTTTGTTAAATTTTGCAAATTACATATCAGATATTTAGCAATATTTTTCTACACAATCATCACATATATGTGTAATATGTACATTGATAAAAATTATTTAGAATAGGTCATTGTTAATTTTTTTTTATACTTTTCAATGAATTGCAAAAATATTTTATATACTTTAATTGAAAAATATTTTTATTTATTACACTAAAGAACGATGTTTAAAAAAATTATCTAAAAAGGGGGGAGGGGGGGGGGTCTAATGATACAATGTTAAAAAAGAATCGATATTATGAAAAATTCATTTATTTCCTATTTTTAAATAAATAGTGTACAATTTAAAACAAACATAATTGCAATAACAGGGGCGGATTAGTAGATGTATTATAATTAAAACCTGCCCCTAAAATATTTTAATTAAATAATTACTACTCCGTCCCTGCGAATTCTAATAATAAGTGATAATTATAATATGTGATCCAACAAAACAAACAAGTAACCATAGATTACAAAAGTATATGGTCTCCTAACCTTACATTATATTTAAAATGTATTTTCTAATTTCTAGCAATTTTCGAATCACGAAATTTTTTTTCCAAGTAAAATATTACGTGATCTTTGCAGCCAAGTGGCTCTCAAAATTTGAGGGGGGGGGTAAATTAAAATTGACCAGTTGTACCCCTTTTTTGAGAATCACTGGTGTAGAAATTTTCGTTGTTAAACAGGGAAGAATCTCAGAAGCCATGGGAACATCAGTTTTCCCAAAGTTAGCAAAATAATCCTAGGCAATGCAGTGATGAGTACACACAGCAGTCTGACAATGCCCACGATGGGCCCCATTCTGAGTAGGGCCCAGAACATGGAGGCCTTGAACCTGAGTAACGAAAGTCCGGCCCCTATCATTCCATACACGCTGTGGACCAAGAATCTGGTCTTGTTTGGAAATGACCCGAGTATCCTTGGCATGAAGAAGTTAATAACTGCTCGTTTCACGTTGACTAGATGGTCCAGGAAGAACGAAATCTGTTGTAGAAGCTGTCTTCTCATACTGTACATCATAGGGTTCATGGGAGCGAAGATATTCGATAATAAGGGGAAGATAGAATGAGTAAACGGTCTGAAAAATTGCCCCATCATTCCGAACAAGCTTGGGAAATGGGAGATGCTTGGGAAAAATGATGGGTATCCCGGGGAATATGATGGGTACCCAGGGGAGTACGATGGGTAACCGGGGAAATACGATGGGAAGCCAGGGAATCCTGGAAAACCGCCGTGGAATTTTGGAGGGAAGAGTAGAGAGAAACGTGATTTGAAACTAGGGAATGAAGACATCGAAGGGCCCCATGCCCCGCTTGTCATCAAGGAGTTGTCACTGCTGATAGAAGGCCCCAATGGCCCCCCGGCTGACATCCCACCGCCGCTGATGGTGGGCGGAAACGGAAATAGAGAATTTCCGAATCTTGGTGATGGAGAATCGCATTGTACTTGTGTCTGAAATAATAGAATATAAAAATGTGTATTATTATTTTTTTTAAGATTTTCCAGCGGGTTATTTCCAAAATAACGAATTTTAAGAAAAAAATGTTTCATGGTTTCGAAGGGGCTAAATATTGACATTATGGGGTTTTTATGAAATAAACAACTTTTTTTATGATATGGAGCAAACCAAAGAGAAATTTATGAATTTTCCATAATTTTTTACTTGAACAGTATAAACTTAAATCTTAAAATTAAAAAAGTACCTAGAACTAAGCAACGATTCTCGGATAATTGTTAATTTTTTTATGCAACTTTTTTTATAAAGAAAAAAATCTGAAATTTTGGAAATAAAAATTGCGAGAATCTTTGCTTAAGATTATTTAAAAAATAGTAATTTTCGAGTAAAAAGTTATGAAAAATTCTTTGGTTTCCTTCTTATCATAAAAAATGGACGAGAGTGCCTTATTTTGGACGAGATACTATTAAACCAATCACGTTAAGAAATCATTTTATAAAATCAAATAATTTAAATATTAAAAAAAATTAACTTCAGGCACAAATGGGTTAACGTTATTTATTTATTTAGTCTCGTCGAGAATTTCGGTTTTAAAAGTAAATCACTAATTTAATTTTAATATTTGAATCGATAATTAAAGTAAAATTTATAAGATTCGTAATATTTCAAAAATTATTTTTTTACTAATTTTATAAATGCGAAAATCTGTTTATTACATTTTCACGACTAAACCGCTGAACCGATTTTGATGAAATTTGGCAGGAAGATAGCTTACATTCTTAGGAAGAACAAAGACTAATTTGTATCCAGAAAAATTAATTAGAAAAAAAATCCTCACGGACAAAATCGCGAGAGCTAGTAAAGAATAAATGGAAAAAAATTTTTTTATAAAAAAATTCACACTATATTTTTTATTTATTTTTATTTCACACCGATCTTGATGAAATTTGGCAAGGGGATAGCTTGCATCCTGAGGAAGAACATAAGCTACTTTGTATCCCGAAAATTAATTAGAAAAAAAAACTCTCGTGGGGCTAGTAAAGAAAAATGGAAATAAATATTTTTTATAAAAAAAAATCACACTATAGTAAATAGAAATTTTTCTCGGTTTCGCATACGAGACGAGACAAGATTTACTTGACTCTCGTCTCATGTGCAGCCCTTTACACTTTTCAAAAAATTTAAAAACTTAATAACCACTTGATGATACAAATGTAACTAAACGTTGTATTTAATAATAACAAAAAAATGTAAATTTGAAAGCAGTACTTACGTTTAAAAGCACTAACATAAACAAACTAAGTTCTAACAGTAGGATCTTCATCTCGATAGCCTTAGGTGAAGCTGTGGACCACAAATGAACGAACTGGACTAGAAGTAAGGTATATCACTGTGGTCTAAGACTCCTACAATTTTATCAATATTTATGTGTATATAAAACAATATACAATTAGAACATAAATGGTCGAATTGCAATGCCATTTAACGGTTGTGAGTTTAAGTTCATATTTGTACGTAATTTTTTGTAAACTTGATTTCGTTGGAGGGTTTTTGAAATGTATTCATGATAGAATTATTCAAATATTATAATTTTTTATTTATTATTATTGCATTATGCTTCTATTGTTATTCTTTGGGCGGATGGTTTTAAAAAACGTAATGTGTTCTTTATGATTTTTTAATTTTTTTTTTTAATAGGGATTGTCAAACTTTTTTAATGGAGGGTTATTTTAATATTACATTTAGAAATATTATTATTGAAAAATTTCAAAGGGAATTAAATTTTTTCAAGAACATAAATAATATCGATTTCAAAAAGCCCCTAAAATATATGAATTTAACAGTTTTTGTAGTTGGTTTTATTTTTTTCTTAAAAAGTTTTTAATTTTTCCTTTTGAAAAAAAAAAGATTATACAAATGCCTCATTTTTGAGATATCATAAAAAATAAACAATTTTGGGAAACTTCCCTGATTTTTATATGGGACTATTTACTATAGTCAGACCCAACTAACATATCAAGTTTCATTAAAATCCGTTCAGCAATTCATGAGTTACGCGTATGACAAGGATCCATGCTTGTTGTTTTGGAACCGCTGAATAAAAACATTGGTTTTTGAATAATGTATTGTTTAATCTTTTTTTGAAATGTGTTTATATAATTTCATGGAAATATATTAAAATTTTTTTTTCATTTTTTTTACGAAAAAAATTGACGTTTTTTAGCAAGCGTATAGTCTTTAACAGACTTTAAAATCGGCTAAGTGTGTTTTATCAATTGTTTTATTCCATACAATAACTTTACGATGATGAATAAGCATTTTTTAAATAAAATTTCATTTAATTGATTATTTTTTATATTTACACACACGTCAATTGTAAAAAATCATTTATTTTTTGTGATTAGTAAACTAAAATGTAGCTTACACTATTATCTTTAAGAGTATCACACACCCAAAGACCTTCGCGTGCTCCTTCCCTTTTTAAAAACAAGTTAAAACTAAAAAAACAAATTAAAACTCATACGCTAACAAAGAAGTAAATTGAATAGTTAATATCTCAGCTTGGAGCGATCGAGGAGACTCCAGTTTTTTTAAAAATGTAGCTTACACTATTATCTTTAAGAGTATCACACACCCAAAGACCTTCACGACCTCCTTCCCTTTTTAAAAACAAATTAAAACTAAAAAAACAAATTAAATCTCATACGCTAACAAAGAAGTAAATTGAATAGTTAATATCTCAGCTTGGAGCGATCGAGGAGACTCCAGTTTTTTTTTTAAATGTAGCTTACACTATTATCTTTAAGAGCATTACGCACTTAAAGACCTTCGCGTGCTCCTTCCCTTCCCTTTTTAAAAACAAGTTAAAACTAAAAAACAAATTAAAACTCATACGCTTACAAAGAAGTAAATTGAATAGTTAATATCTCAGCTTGGAGCGATCGAGGAGACTCCAGTTTTTTTTTTAAATGTAACTTACACTATTATCTTTAAGAGTATCACACACCCAAAGACCTTCGCGACCTCCTTCCCTTTTTAAGAACAAGTTAAAACTAAAAAAACAAATTAAAACTCATACGCTTACAAAGAAGTAAATTGAATAGTTAATATCTCAGCTTGGAGCGATCGAGGAGATTCCAGATTTTTTTAAAATGTAGCTTACACTATTATCTTTAAGAGCATCACGCACTTAAAGACCTTCGCGTGCTCCTTCCCTTTTTAAAAACAAGTTAAAACTAAAAAAACAAATTAAAACTCATACGCTAACAAAGAAGTAAATTGAATAGTTAATATCTCAGCTTGGCGCGATCGAAGAGACTCCAGTTTTTTTTTAAATGTAGCTTACACTATTATCATTAAGAGCATCACGCACTTAAAGACCTTCGCGTGCTCCTTCCCTTTTTAAAAACAAGTTAAAACTAAAAAAACAAATTAAAACTCATACGCTAACAAAGAAGTAAATTGAATAGTTAATATCTCAGCTTGGCGCGATCGAGGAGACTCCAGTTTTTTTTTAAATGTAGCTTACACTATTATCTTTAAGAGCATCACGCACTTAAAGACCTTCGCGTGCTCCTTCCCTTTTTAAAAACAAGTTAAAACTAAAAAAACAAATTAAAACTCATACGCTAACAAAGAAGTAAATTGAATAGTTAATATCTCAGCTTGGCGCGATCGAAGAGACTCCAGTTTTTTTTTAAAATGTAGCTTACACTATTATCTTTAAGAGCATCACGCACTTAAAGACCTTCGCGTGCTCCTTCCCTTTTTAAAAACAAGTTAAAACTAAAAAAACAAATTAAAACTCATACGCTAACAAAGAAGTAAATTGAATAGTTAATATCTCAGCTTGGCGCGATCGAAGAGACTCCAGTTTTTTTTAAAATGTAGCTTACACTATTATCTTTAAGAGCATTACGCACTTAAAGACCTTCGCGTGCTCCTTCTCTTTTTAAAAACAAGTTAAAACTAAAAAAACAAATTAAAACTCATACGCTAACAAAGAAGTAAATTGAATAGTTAATATCTCAGCTTGGCGCAATCGAAGAGACTCCAGTTTTTTTTAAAATGTAGCTTACACTATTATCTTTAAGAGCATCACGCACTTAAAGACCTTCGCGTGCTCCTTCTCTTTTTAAAAACAAGTTAAAACTAAAAAAACAAATTAAAACTCATACGCTTACAAAGAAGTAAATTGAATAGTTAATATCTCAGCTTGGAGCGATCGAGGAGACTCCAGTTTTTTTTTTAAATGTAGCTTACACTATTATCTTTAAGAGCATCACGCACTTAAAGACCTTCGCGTGCTCCTTCCCTTTTTAAAAACAAGTTAAATCTAAAAAAACAAATTAAAACTCATACGCTAACAAAGAAGTAAATTGAATAGTTAATATCTCAGCTTGGAGCGATCGAGGAGACTCCAGTTTTTTTTTAAATGTAGCTTACACTATTATCTTTAAGAGTATCACACACCCAAAGACCTTCGCGTGCTCCTTCCCTTTTTAAAAACAAGTTTAAACTAAAAAAACAAATTAAAACTCATACGCTAACAAAGAAGTAATTAAAGCCACGTTTACATCTGACATTTATTACATGCCATTTATGTCTAACATTTATTTTGACTAATGTAAATTCTATAGAATTTGTGTCTGATATTTCTCTCGATACTTTTATATTATATTTCTATGTAAACACATTCAGACTCTGACACTTTTTACTGTATCTAGTGTCTTGTATGAAATAAATTGAATGATTTAATTGTTTTCTTTATATTTGAGCTAATATTTCTACGGGAAATTGACATTTAATGCGTGAAATATGACCCAAAAATTTTGAATTTTGAATTTCCTTAAAAGTATGTTTCTTACATAGAAATTGACGTGAAATAAAGATAGTAAAGCAACCGTTTAGCAACTAGAATTGCAAACCAGTTGCGTAAGTAACGTAACGTGTAACGTAATGGCCCTCCGCACATGGTGCGACCGAAACAAAACTGATTTGCAATCAGTTTCCAACTGGTTTCATGCAACTGTGCTTGCAGGTCGAATTTCGGTTTCAGTTTCATGATATTTTAGCTTTATAATTATAATAATATTATTATTTATTTATAATTAAAATTATTAGTTAATTATCATTATTCTTATTAATAATTACCTACTTAGTTAGTCCATTCAGAGTAAATGATCAGTTAATAAACATTAAATTCGTCGAGGAGGTGGAAAAACATGAAGTTCTATACAATTATAACCTTCCTAGGTATTCAAGAATGCTTGACATGTTGCCAAAAGTCAAAAAAACTTTAAAAAATCGCGTTTTTTCTTCACGGCAATTCCCATAAAACTGTTGACTGATCTAGGACTTAAATCGATTGCAAACCAGTTGTAAAATAGTCGCTTCCGCAACTGGTTTGCGATTCTCGTTGCAAAACATGAGGGCCTAAGTCACTCAATTTAGACATTTTGATGAATTGTAAACTAAAATTACACTCAAATGACTTATAATGAAGTCATGTAACTTATCATTGGTAGCTAAATAAATATTATGAAAGAAAAATTATTAAATCGAGTTCAGTTTTCTTCGTTTTTATTTTTTACACCTTACTGCTCTTTACCTAAGCACGGCAGTATAGGTAAGTATCGTTTATGAAACAGTTGATTTTATTTAAACTCGACTTACGCTTATGAAAAATTCCCTGTTTCAAATATAGCAGATATTGTATTTTGTATTTGTATCTACTTTAGCAGTTTATTGTAGTAAGACTGTTTAACATTTGTGCTTCCAAGATGTTATCTCGCGTTCACCTTGGCGTGTGTAATATCAAATGTTCTCATATTATTCCTTGTGTTTATTTGCTATTTTCATGCTAAACTATTTTTACATTCATATTTATAATATTAAATAATGCTAGAAAATGTTTAAGAGCAGTTATTCTTTTTCACAATCTATAAAATTAAAACGTTTTGTTGTATGTATGTTTGTGTCATAATTTATAGTTTGTCGATAATATCAAATATATATATTGCAGAATATAATTAATAAATAAAAATATTGGTTATAGGAATTAATGTATGTTAAATATACTGTACAACTTCGAAATAACGGGCTAACGCGTATCTGATAAAAAGGCGGTGGGTTCCAAAACTCGTTCGTTCCATTTTAAAAAATATTCAGATATTAGTGGACTTTTGAAAGAAATTTTGGCATTTTTTCAAATTGTAAAGTCAGTTTTAAGCAGTTCTGCTCAAAACTGACAAAATTAGATTAACTACCCTCTAAAGGAGGGTTGAAAATATTTTCCAGAATTTATTTAGGGTCGATATATAAGGTAGTGGCACCAGTAATGGCAAATTTTTAATTAAATGTACTGAATTAGAAATATGTGTTGATACAATTTCTGAATATTAATCTATATACATTTAACTGTCTTACAGCGTGATTTGATGACAATCGGCCAATAAGTGTCAAAATGGTGGACATTTAAACTAATTATTAGTATAATTTATTTATTAATTATTATATTATCATAGCAACTGCTTTACATTGTTTCAAATTTGACGATTCTTTCTTTTATATCTTTTGTGTCGTAGTACTTATCATTAGCAAGTGTCCATCACTGCGTGCTCATTACTGGTTTTATTTTATCCATTCCTGGAGAAAAAACACGATCAAAATAAAAGGCTATAATTTAAAAAACAAAGAAAAAGAGTTACTTCTTTTATTAGTAATATGAGTTCATGAAAATTACAAAAACTGGCTCTTATAGCGGCCATAACTGGTACCTTTACCTTATAATACATTTTTTATCATAAAACTCTATCTTCAATAGCTTGGGCGTAAAACATAGTGGACGAGTAGAATATTCTGTGAAATCATGTAGATTTGTTGTTATAATTAATATATCTAGTAATAGTATATGCATAAGAAAGCAAAAAAAAAACTAACAATAAAAATGATGTAACTATACATAATAATGAATTTGATATACACAAGCAAGAGGTACTTAACATGTTTGTACTTAAAACGATAACACGCTATTAATTAATTTTCAAATGTACAATAACAATGATATTTTAAACGAACATAAAGAATAAATTGTACTTGTGATAATAAATTACTAACTAAAAACTTTGAATATAGCAGAAAGTTTAAATATTTTATACCGTGTTAATAGAATTATTTATTAGCAATTCAATAGGATAGAATTTACGCCGAATAATTGTGAGAACTCAGAAAGTTTCGGATTAGTTTTAATTACCAAACTTTATATCGTTCAATTCATTGTTAATTAGTCAAGAGGATAACATGTTTGTTATTTATGTTTAATGAGATTTTACACGGACGGTCGCAAAGGCCTGTACACAATGTCACGGGACTTTGTAATCATACTATGTACCATCGAAATCATAATTCGTTAAACACATATTCGAAAATATTAAGACAAATATCATCGGTTATCTTTTATATACATATATAATATTTATATTTATATTTATATACATATATAGGTATATACATTATTATAAATGTAGTTTGTACAAGTTTGTATTAATTAAATAAAATCCCACATTAATAATTATTAATTACAAGATCAATCGAAGGCGGCGACGCTGTGTATTGGGTGGTATCGGTTGGGTGGGGTGCGTTTACCGTGTTTACGCTGCTGTCAATCGGTCGCCGGACTTCGAAGGTTGCTGTAATCACTTATTGGGCGGCTGCCACACTTAATTACAGTTTAACTTTCACCAGGACCGGTGCCAGAAATTTTCTTCGAGGGGGGAGGAGCATATCATTAACATCAATAAATTTTTTTATATAATACTAGATATCTTAATAAACTATGCCGAAGATTTTTAGAATTCTGAAAAAAATAAAGATTTTAGACATCTATATATTAATATGTGAACATCGAATGTATGTTGCCGTTAAGGCAGATAAAGTAAAGTTAACATACACACATGATTTCCCCTCTCGCTGTTTGTTTATTTCCCCACACATCGTTCAACAGCATAGCAATACTCCTAGCGCCACCAAGCGGTAAAAATAAATAGTTTTGGGTTTCTGTCAAACGTAGAGAATCCGTATAAGAGATTTCAATTCGCGTTCAATTGCAGTGTTTTTATTTGTAAATTTTTGCTGTAAGGCACAAAAAATCATGTGTGTATTTTGCCGTTAAGGCAGGTAAAATATTGGTCGAACGATACTTGTATATCCAAAAACGTTAGTTTTGGCACTTTTAAGTTTGGGTATCTCGAGAACTTGAAAAAAATTGGGCAATTTGGAAAAAAAACGGATTTGGTTTCAATTCATAAAAAACCTTCAAGATCGTTTATTCAGGTTTTAGTAAGAACTTCTGGATAAGTTTGACTCTACCCTTCCCTCCCCCAATGGCTACGGCCCTGGCCAATACCATTCTGTTAGTTTGTCATCAATCATCATTAAAATTATGCACGTTAAATCAGTATTTATTAGTAGATTAGAAAGAATGTTAATTTAATACTTGATTAAGGATTATTATTTGGTGGTTAATCCTTGTCAACAGTAATACAAATTGAGATACGGGATTTTAAAGGCGTATAAGGTACTGGCACCAGTCTTGGACAATACCTAATTTATTTAATTAAATGTACTACTAAATTATAAATATTTATTGAAATTTGATTACCTACTCTGCCATTACTGAATCATAATCTATAAACACTTAACACTAAGACAGCTTAATTTGATGACAATCAGTTAATGGCTGTCAAAATGGTGGACATTTAAACTAATTATTAGTGTAATCTATTTATTAATTATTATAATATCATAGCATCTGTTTAACATTGTTTCAAATTTTACAATTCTTTATTTTATTTTACTTTTGTGTCGTAGTATAAGTGTCCATCACTGGTTTTATTTTTTCCATTACTGGAGAAAAAATATAAACAAAATTACATGCTGTAATTTAAAAAAACAAACTAGATTTGCTGACATATTAGTAATATGAGTACATGCAAGTTACAAAAAAAAGTCCATAAATCCAAATGCTCTTATAACGTCCAAGACTGGTGTCAGTACACTAAAATGAGTTAAAAGTCTTACCAAGAACAAATGTCCCCAAATCAACCCTTAAGTTGTAGATTTTTTTTGTATAAATTTGGTTATCCTTGTTTTTTTTATCAGTAAATGTAAAATATGGTTCTTTGAAATTTTTAAACAATGGGTAATATTATTTATAAAAATATGAAATGGTACGTATATAGTTATAAAGTTTATTTATTTATTGATTTTTACGTACTGTACCTACATAGTTTTATGCATGCATTGAAAAATAATAATAAAGTTTAATAAATGTAACAATCAAAATATATAATTTAAAATATAGAAAATATATAAAAATATGACGCTTATATAAAAAAAGAACAATACCTAATATATGGGATTTTAAATTAAGCAAAGAATGTATTTTTTGTTTGTAAAATTGTCAAGGTACATGGGGTCACATAATTCTTTAATGTCGATTGGAAAGTTTTAAAATACCTTTTTTTGGATTATGATAAAAATTTTTTTTACCGAAATTAATTTCAATCCGGCTTACAGTTATTATTAATAATAATAATAAAAATAAGGTACTGGCACCAGTCTTGGATATAACCCCAATAATGGCTATTTTTTAATTAAATGTACTGAATTAGAAATATTTGTTAATATTTGATTACTACCATTTCTGAATATTAATCTATATACATTTAAATGTCTTACAGCGTGATTTGATGACAATCTTCCAATAGGTGTCAAAATGGTGTACATTTAAACTAATTATTAGTATAATTTATTTATTAATTATTATATTATCATAGCAACTGCTTTACATTGTTTCAAATTTGACGATTCTTTCTTTTATATATTTTGTGTCGTAGCACTTATCATTTTGTAATCATTAACAAGTGTCCATCACTGCGTGCTCATTGCCATTACTGGAGAAAAAAACGTGAACAAAATAAAAGGCTATAATTTAAAAAAAAAAAAACTATATTTGTGAACTTTGGTAATTAAATTGATTGTTTTATTAGTAACATGAGTTCATGAGAATTACAAAAAAGAAACCCGTCAATTACAAAAACAGTAAAAACTGGTGCCAGTACCACAGTATATTTCATGTTTGTATAAAAGTCCTAGTTATATATTTTTTAAACTGTTGGCAACCACTGCTAGATACAACAATACCTTAAAAGATATGCAGGTCATATCCCATTTGAATTTTCCAATGATCCGGTGTTTTTTATCCCCGAACAAGATCACGCGCGCTCTGAAAGAAACAAAACACTATTGCTTTATGATTTATTACACGTTTTGTGACACTTCATCCCATCTTGGCCGGAGTTTCCCGAGAAATACGTGAGTGAACGTAAACACAATATTGACATTGATTAAAATACATAACCGACAGTGTCTTGCTGCAATGAGAGAAGGTAAATTATTCTCTCGAAAGCCCGGGGATAAACCAGGCCCGAATTAGCATATGCAAATATTTAATATTCCACGGAGATTTCAGCTAATTACGGATGATAAAATTAGTGCAAAAACTGACCCAAACTCTCACTAATTCAATTTACAAAACAAAGTATGTTGTGCTGCTTGATTTATTCGTTTCTACATTTCTACTCTCTATACAGACATTTGCAATTAATTGTATTTGTTATTATTTAACTAACATAAGTTGTAGCTGATTCTAGTCAGGTACATATTGTAGATGTAGACACAATCTAGATTATCTAATACTATCTAAAAAAACATCTGCCAATTAAATGCACAGTGCTTTTAACCATTTAATTTTTATACAATTTTACTAAAAAATATTAGTTCGAAATTTTTCTTAAAACGCACCTGAATATTTTTTATATATTTTGAATTTTTTGACAATTTCAATCTAAATCTAAATTTATGCAAATGTCAGAATGACATTTAAAACGTCAAAATGACATTTAATATGTCCAAGCAATATCAATTTAGAAAAACAAAACACGAATTTTTAAAATAAATTGAGATAAATCTTTGTAAGGGAATATTTTACAACAAACGTTGTAGATCTATATTATAGGAAATTTAATGCTCTACAAAAAATATTCTATACAATTTTCACGTAACATGTGTCGTTCTTGAGATATCTTGAAAAAATTAATATTTTGGGATGTCCTCAAGCCAGATCCAACCATCCGACCAAGTTTCAATAACATCGATTCAGTGGTTCATGAGTTATGCGTGTGACAAGGATTCAGAGGACAGACGGACGGATACACGGACACACGGACAGACAGACAGACACGGAACGAAAAGTGTTTACCTTGACGTGAAACGGATAAATCAATTTAAAATTTTGAAATCTGAGAACATTTTTTTTGTCTCAATCTGAAACGATCACATAGCTTCTCGTATCTTCGATATTGCGAGGAAGCAAAATCATTTAAGAAAAGTTGGTTTTCATAATTCTTTAGATAAATAATAAACCAAAGTTTACCATTTTAATATAAATTACTTATTACCCGAAATATAGCATTTTTAATTAAGGTGGGCCTTATTTGCCTCCATGATCTTATCAATATGTTTGAGTCCCTGCCCGTAGTTAATTTCTTATAAAAATTGTACATCTAGCATTGGAGGGTTAATAAGTATAAATCACTTTGAAAAAGTAGCCCACTAATTTTGAGAAACAGTGTATTAGTAAATAGGCAATGTGGTCGCAGATTTAAATGCATGGTGTGTTTTGCCGCTGCAACACCGTCGTAAATATCACAGCAGGTACTGTTTTTGCTCCTTCCTTGTTGTGTGTAGGCTTAGCTAACGTTTCTCTAATTAAATTGAGATGTATGTACCTAATTGTAGCCGGAATAGTTTCCTAGATTTACTTTTTGCCGTCCCCAAGTAATTTTAAGATGATATTTCGCAAATACAGGATGAACCAGAAATAAAATTTTTGTCAAAATAATTCAAAAGTTATATAAAACTAGCTTCGTTTGCGTGTAATTTAGGTTACATTATATTAGGTTACATTACGAAGCTACGAAAAAAGAACAAGATATTAAAATTGGGTAAAAAAATTCAATACTTATTTAGAAATCAATAATTGTTTTTTTTTAAATAAATTTTTTTTATAAGGTTAATTATTTTGTGTTTTTTAACCTCTTTATATATATCTATGAATATTTTTAATGTTCGGGGCCAAGAATGAAATAGTTACACTCCTGTTTAAAAAAAGGACAAGTATATTCCAAACCTGTTTCTATCTCTTTCTTTTGACTCGACTCTGTTTTCGTATCAGATGCGTGGTCCATTCTCTAGTTCTATGATTTAAATCATGTTTGCAATATACAAAATCTTGGTTAAAAGAGCATTTAGCACTAAAGGAACTTTAAATTGGTTGATAATATCGGACATAAGTCAAATAATACTAATATTTCTTTAAAAATTGAAAAATTGCAGGGTTTCCACTTTCTGGAAATTCAGGGAAAGTCAGGGAATAGTCCGGGAAGCCTAAAGTGGTCAGGGAAAGTCAGGGTATTTCTTTAAAATTCTGAAAAGCCAGGGAATTTTAAAATTTATTTTGGAAAGTCAGGGAAGAAGAAAAAAGTGTATAAATTTCAGTTGACGAACAAAAAAAAAGGTCTTTTTGCACATTCTAGGAGTCTCTCGATCACTTCTTGCCCCCGAGCCTCTAGTGGTCAGGGAATTTTGAATCAATGGTCAGGGAAAGTCAGGAAATTTTATTTTCAAAAAACAGTGGACACCCCGAATTGTTATGAAATATTTTTTTTCGTGTGGAGGGGACTTATTTTTGATTCACCCTGTATAACAAATACATATACAAATTACTGTATTCACACAAAATATAAAAATAAAAGCGACCGAACAGCGCGGCGCGATGTGATTACTTTAAAAATACGTGGTTGTGTTTTAATGCGGGAATTATCCGAAGCCTTTCCAAATAATACGTCCGTCCGTTGTTACAACACGCCGCCCGGCCTGTGTTAATTTCAGAATAAACACATTTCAGTTAATATTTGATAAAGGATGATTGTACTACGGGAAAAACTACATGTGCTATAAATACTTACTATATACAATTACCTACAGGGTGTGCAACTGTGCAAATAACACATTACCGATAATAATATTACTGCGGGTAATGCAGGAATAAGGTAATGGCACCAGTCTTGGCCGCTTTAAGAGCAAGGTATATTGGTATTTTGTTTGGAATTCTCATGAACTCATGTTACTAATAAAACAAGTAATTCTTGATTTAATCAATTTAATTACCAAAGTCCACAAATATAGTTTGGTTTTTTAATTATAGCCTTTTATTTGTTCATGCTTTTTCTCCAGAGCACGCAGTGATGGACACTTGGTAATGATTACAAAATGATAAGTACTACGACACAAAAGATATAAAAGAAAGAGTCGTCAAATTTGAAACAATGTAAAGCAGTTACTATGATAATATAATAATTAATAAATAAATTATATTAATAATTAGTTTAAATTTCCACCATTTTGACACCTATTGGCCTCATGTCATCAAATCACGCTGTAAGACAGTTAAATGTATATAGATTAATATTCAGAAATGGTAGTAATCAAATATCAACAAATATTTTTAATTCAGTACATTTAATTAAAAAATAGCCATTACTGGGGTCATATCAAAAACAAGTAACTCTTTATTTAATCAATTGAATTACTAAAGTCCGTTTGTTTTTTAAATTATAGCCTTTTATATTGTTCATGTTTTTTCTCCAGTAATGGCAATGAGCACGCAGTGATGGACACTTGCTAATGATTACAAAATGATAAGTACTAGGATACAAAAGATATAAATGAAAGAATAATTAATAAATAAATTATACTAATAATCAGTTGAAATGTCTACCATTTTGACACCTATTGGCCGATTGTGATCAAATCACGCTGTAAGACAGTTAAATGTATATAGATTAATATTCAGAAATGGTAGTAATAAAATATCAACACATATTTCTAATTCAGTACATTTAATTAAAAATTTATCAAGACTGGTGCCACAAGAGTCAAGATTTAAATTTAGTAAAATCAGTAATAGATTGCAGATATCTGTTACTCGTGAAACCGGGCATTCACGTGTATATTACATCCAATTCAACGAGATCTAACTCATTGCAAAAGAGTCAAGATTTAAAACAGTCTATTGTTTAAATTTAGTAAAATCAGTAATAGATTGCAGATAACTGTTGCCCGTGAAACCGGGCATTCACGTATATATTACATCCAATTAAACTGGATCTCTTTGCACAAGAGTCAAGATTTTAAAATAGGTAATTAGAGTGCAAAGAATCACCCTGTGTAAAAGAATACAACAAGGCAAATATAAAAAACAACGCTATTACAAATTATACTTTATACGTTAGTCGCATGCTCGCTATCAGGATAGAGCATCTTTATGCCGGGAGTGAGAGAGAGAGAAACACAGAGAAAGAGAGCTAATGCCCAGGGTAAACATTGACAGAACAATCATGTACAACGATACCGTGGAAGATAACGGTTGAATACTTTATATAGCAAGACATGCTACGTACGATTTGAGTCCGCCCACTAATCACTTGAGATAATAAGGATGCATTTGTCAATTAAACAAGGGGGCGGGGGGATGATTTAAATAATGGATAAAATGGAAAAGCAAATATATACATTATTTTTTAGATTATATTTATGTACATATCAAAAATAAAATAACTGATAACAGTCTTGCGTACTATCCCAGATTAATTAGTTTAGTTAATGTCCGGTATTATAAAGGAGCTAGCAAATTTGCTAGCTAGCAATCACTTTCAAATATGTACGATTGGAGTCCGCCCACTAATCACTTGAGATAATAAGGATGCATTTGTCAATCAAACAAGGGGGCGGGGGGAGGAATTAAATAATGGAGAAAATGGAAAAGCAAATATATACATTATTTTTTAGATTATATTTACCAGTCTTGCGTACTACCACAGTTTTGGACATTAGTTTAATTAGTTAAGTTAATGTCCGGTATTATAATGGAGCTAGAAAATTTGTTAGCTAGCAAGCACTTTCAAATGGGGTATTAATTCTGTGTAGTATCTATGGATTAGCTATGATTCTTCAACGTATTGTAACACAGTTGGCATCTTTGACCGTACAAAATAATTCACCAAATTATTGAACAATTTAAATAAAAACCAATAGTGTTCAGATAAATTGCCTGGCATTGGTTAACCATTTAATTTTTATACAATTTTACTAAAAAATATTAGTTCGATATTTTTCTTAAGACGCGCCCGATAAAAAAAAACAAAATACGATTTTTTAAAGCAAATTGAGATAAATCTTTGTAAAGGAATATTTTACAATAAAAGTTGTAGACCTATATTATAGGAAATTGAATGCTCTACAATCTACAAAAAAGATTCTATATAATTTTCACGTAACATGTGTGGTTCTTGGTATATCTTGAAAAAATAAATATTTTGGGATGTCATTCTTCCCCTTTACATACGATTTTGAAATGGGACCGTCCTCAAGCCAAACCCAACCATCCAACCAAGTTTCATTAATATCGGTTCAGTGGTTCATGAGTTATGCGTGTGACAAAACGGAAAGATCAATTTATAATTCTAAAATCGGAAAACAATTTTTTTGTCTCATTCTAAAACGATCACAAAACTTCTCGTATCTTCGATATTGCGAATTACGAGGAAGCAAAAATCATCCAGTTTTATAACAATCTGTAAATAAAGCATAAAGTAGACAAGACAAAATTTTTTTTAGAATATGAAAAAACAAAAATAAAACTACTTTTCAGTTTAAATTAAAAAAATTAGAAATCCCTTTAAATTACTCCATTAATTTAAGACGAAGACAGTCAGAACCGAGTTACCCTCCCCCCCCCATTTACCGGAGTAAATTCTGTACAACACTGATCTTGTCTATTAAAGTGGTTACCTGCAGTTTTAATTTTTTTAGAATATTGAAAAATAAAAATAAAACTACTTTTCGAAATTAGAAAAAATTAGAAACTCCCTTATTTTAATACGAGTACAGTCAGATTCAAGTTACCCCCCCCCCTATTTACCGGAGTAAATTCTGTAGAATCAACTTATTAGAATGGTATTGTTATAAGTGGTTAACTACAGTTTAAAAAATTTTAGAATATGAAAAAAAAAACTACTTTTCGAAATTAGAAAAAATTAGAAAAAGTCTTATTTTAATACGAGTACATTCAGATCCGAGTTACCCCCCCCATTTACCGGAGTAAATTCTGTAGAATCAACACTGATCTTGCCTATTAAAGTGGTATTGTTATAAGTGGCTAACTACAGTTACATAACTCTCTTATTAGAACAGTAATCCTTGTAAGAGTAAGTTCCGAGTATTTCTGACCTAACACAAGGTAAACACGTTAACGATTCAAGATGCATAAGAATTTGCACCTCGTAGAGTTGTACCAAATATCTTTGTTGTTTGCTTTAGTTTAAACCGAAACTTAGCAGATTGTTTGGAATTAGTTGCAACGGAGTGCTTTATGTAGTCTATGTGTTTACGCTCCCTCGGCCGCGTAGAAATTGTCCCCAAAGGCGGTGTCCTAGATAAATGCAGACTTTTGTCATGTGTGAAACACGGCCAAAGGATAATTCTTGACTATTATGGATCGATATTGTTATAGTTTATATTAGACGGAATCTTTCTTTAAAGTTTAAAGTTTAGTTGTTGTCACAGGATCACTCTGGTGTTTTTTACTAGGTTCAAAATATAGGCTATATAAGCTCTATATTGGTACCAATCTTGGTCGCTTTAACCCATTAATCCACAACGTTGCGTAAAATTGTTTTTTTTTAAATATGTCATTGAATGGAATGTATGCCAAGTATCAAGAGCATCTACACACAAACTGTTGAACTATTCCACACTAAGTAATAAGTTCTGTTTTTCCAACGTTGCGTAAACGCAACATTTTGTTATTAAAAAAATAAAAACATGTAATTTTTTTTAACTTCATAAACAGTTATTTGAGTATATGTTTAGTAATAAAATGCAATAAAAAAATCGAATTAGTTTTATTTTCTAGCCTAAACAACAAAAAATTAAATTTTGTATGTTGTAAATAATAATTAATTGAATTGAAAAAAAAGTAACAGTATATAAGAATATATTCTCTACGACCTAACGTTTTTAATTTTTTGATTAAAGTTTTTTAAATTGAATAAAAAAATAAAAAGTAAATTTCGTATTTCCACATTTTTGCTTGTAAATAAAAACTAATTGAATTAAAAAAAGACATAACAGTATATTAGAATATATTCTCTACGACCTAACGTTTTTAATTTTTTAATTAAAGTCTTTTAAATTGAATAAAAAAATAAAAACTAAATTTCGTATTTCCACAATTTTTATGTTCGTACAAATCAAAAGAAATAACTATCTATATTAAACAATACTAGTTTTATTTAACCCCACTTCTACGTATTCACGTCATTCCCTCGACTGTGCATCCCGAATTTATTCTTCCCTTATTTCATATCAGATAAAATAGAATAATAGTAGATAATATAATTAAAAAATGTTTTCGACATAGATTTATATATACTACAGAAGATTTGAATTACAGATGGTGCACTGTATAATACAGTATAGTATAATTACGCTTTTACCCAAATAGAACAATAAAAGGGTATTTGGAGTGTGTATATACGGATATAAAAACAACTAAACTTGTGGCCTTATTATCTGGAGTATAAAAGCATAGTAACAACTTACTAATAATGATTTGTAGTGCATTTCTGAAAGCACTGGCTAATGGAAGTTATGATATTTTATTCTCCGCCACTGGCTCCGCGTTGTCCGGACATCATAAGTTCTCATTCAGTTATTATGTTTGTATTTACACCACGGCCGGAGCAAGGAGTTGTTTAAGAACGGGCTGGTTTTATTATTTTGAAATTTTCTAATAAACACTTTATAAGTTTATTACTCCGGAACTAATAATCGTAGAGCAATAAATAAAAAACCAATAGATAGCTTATAAAGTCCCATTTATAATAAAATGAATTTAACCCTCCATCACTCAACCCTTAAATATAGTAGGATAAAGAAATTATGACTGATTTAATTATTTTGAAATTTTCTAATAAACGAAATTTAAAAAAATATAGCACCAATAGATAGCTTATAAAGTCCCATCTTTAATATATATAAAGCTCAACGTCTGTCTGTCTGTCTGTCTGTCCGTTGGTGCGCTTATAACTCCGATTTACGTGTTTTTTTTCTTCAATTCATAGATATGTTCTCTGGCCAGGTTATAGGTTATATTTTATATATGTAACCTATTTAAATATTTCGCCCCCTGTCAAAGATTGTAATTGATCTCATTTGATCCGGTGTGAGTGTAGGGGCTCTAAAAAAATATAACCTCTATCTAGTATAATTGTCGAGAATTTACGATTTTATATAATTAATTAATAGTGAAAAAGAGAAAAATTCAATATTTTTCCCCCTGAAGATTTGTAAATGTCAATTGATAATAATATTATTACCAAATTATAATCTATAAATTATAAAAACTCTTCAAGAATTATTATTAAAGTGAAAAATAGTTCAACAAATTATTATATAAATTTTTGAAATTTTCTAAGAAATTCATTTAAGAAAAATGTAATTACGAAGATAATGAAGATCAAAGCCTATAACATCTTACCCCGTGCCCCCTCCCTTATCCTCTATATAAATAAAACAATCAATCGATAAACTGTTTAATAAATAAGGTACTGGCACCAGTCTTGGCCAATTTTTAATTAAATGTACTGAATTAGAAATATCTGTTAATATTTGATTACTACCATTTTTGAATATTATTCTATGTACATTTAACTGTCTTACAGCGTGATTTCAGTACAATCGGCCAATAGGTGTCAAAAATTATTAGTATAATTTATTTATTAATTATCATAATATCATAAAAACTGCTTTACATTGTTTCAAATGTGATGATTCTTTCTTTTATATCTTTTGTGTCGTAGTACTTATCATTAGCAAGTGTCCATCACTGCGTGCTCATTACTGGTTTTATTTTATCCATTACTGGAGAAAAAATATAAACAAAATAAAAGGCTATAATTTAAAAAAACAAACTATATTTGTGGACTTTGGTAATTAAATTGATTAAATAAAGAGTTACTTGTTTTATTAGAATTACAAAAAACGAAAACTTGCTCTTATAGCGGCCATAACTGGTGCCTTTACCTTACTATAATTTTATTAAGTTTTTAAAGAACCCTAATTTAATAGTCTATATATTTTTCTATACACGTACCTCCTACTAAAGAAATATCAGATATCCGTATTAACCAATTTATTTATATTTAATCCAAGGCAAACATGTTTACCTAAACCTGGTGTTATTGATCGAAGCTAGCGCTGGTATTTCTTATTGATTTTGTGTTAGAGGTGCTAATGCTAAATAATGGTTATAATTATTGACAAAATATTGTTTCGCTGTCCAACTTCGGGATGATTGATAGATGTTGAATAAAAAATACAAAACGTGTTCGTAGTTTTTTACTTTCTTATACACGTCACAGTATAAGGAAGAATTGAGGTTATGAATTATTTGTTATATCGAGATTTTTTTTTTAATTATCCATTTTTAATTATTTATAATTCATGGGACAGACAGATACGAAAAAAGTGTTTGTCTTGACCTGTAATGAAAAAAGATAAAGTGATAATTTTGATTTTAATTTTCAAATTTTAAAATGATATGGCAAGGAAACAAAAATATATTAAAATGGCCATATATTTATAATGTAAATATATGTATATAAGAAGGTGGTGTTTATGCGTGGACAAGAATTCATGGGACAGACACACAGACAGACAGACGAAAAAAATTGGTTGTCTTGACCTGAAACGAAAAGGTAAAGTGAAAATTTTGAAATGAGAAAACAACTTATTTTCAAATTTTAAAATGGCAAGGAAGCAAAAATATATTAAAATGGCCATATATTTAAAATGTAAATATATGTATATAAGAAGGTGGTGTACATGGGTGATGTAAGAGGAAAGTTAAAACAAATTAAAGTTGCATTTAGTTAAGTTTCGAAATCCATTTACACTTTCGCAATGCGCATTCCGAAAAAGGAATCCAAATTAAAAAGTTGGTGCCATTAATTAGTCAAGTAAAATGCTTTCATTGTTTGAAAACTGTTAAAATTAGTGTGTTTTACTTCCGTAATTGTATAAGACTAAGAGAATAAAATTTATTCTGCGCCATTAAAGCAACAGTACCACATTTACGGCGATGGGGATTTTAGCTCTGCTTAATTGATTAATTATTTTTTATGGGGAAAAAATAACGCTCTATATTTGTCAATTTGTTTTAATATTATCATATCGAAATGTAAGGAGATGGGTTACTAATCATTTATTATATTGAAAAGTATACTTAACCCTTTCGTTACGGACTTGTGGGAAAAAATAACGTGGTAAAGTAAAAACACCAGTTATGGCCGCTATAAGAGCAAGTTTTCGTTTTTTTTTTGGATTAATGGGCTTGTTTTTTGTAATTTTCATGAACTCATATTACTAATAAAATAAGTAAACCTTTATTTTATCAATTTAATTACCAAAGTCCGCAAATATAGTTTGTTTTTTAAATTATAACCTTTGTTTTGTTCGTGTTTTTTCTCCAGGAATGGATAAAATAAAACCAGTAATGAGCACGTTGGTCGATAACACGACCAAATCGATGCGGCTTACACCCAGGAGCCAAGATCCATATCAAGATCAAAGCCTCAAAACTTGTATATCTTTAAAATATATGAAAAATGATACTCATTTAAGATGCCCGATCCTGAAAAATTAAGCCGCCACTGTACTCTTTGTTTGAAAAAACGCCGCTGCTATTTCGGAGTACATTTTTCGGAGCACAACGGTAACAATTTAGGGTAACGTGCTATGAGTTCTATCTCGTTGTGAAAATATTCAAGCCACACCTACCTACACACACAGCCTTTAAGCAGCCACTGTACTCTTAGTTTAAAAAAAAAAACGCCGCTACTATTTCGGAGTACATTTTTCGGAGCGCAACGGTAACGTGTTATGAATTCTATCTCGTTGTGGAGACATTCTACCCCTCCCCCCTCCCCTATACAACCTTTAAGCAACCTCTAGAGAGTCTAGCAGATATAATAGACGCCATTAATTTCGATGCATGTTTTAAATAAAACACGAAACTTTCGAGTCTCTTAAAACAATTGCTAGTTGATAAAATCTAATTAAAATAAACTTTTAAAACACGAATATTTTCCAAGGGATTTTTTCTGCCAGCATTTATAATTACTTATTTAATTTTTAATATGAACTACCATTATATATTATAATAAGCGTCTTATGTAATTTTTTGTAATAAAAACTTAATTTCATTCGCGATGAGAGTTTATTGATTACGACATTCAGAGGAGAAGAACAAGAATAACACAGTGTGTATAAAATTTCAGAAATTACATTCGAATGTAAGCCGATTTTATTTAATACACTGGGACGGTGCATTT
The DNA here is from genome assembly GCA_961205875.1 of Sialis fuliginosa. Taxonomy (NCBI): domain Eukaryota; kingdom Metazoa; phylum Arthropoda; class Insecta; order Megaloptera; family Sialidae; genus Sialis; species Sialis fuliginosa. The sequence goes on from OY540816.1 coordinate 22,820,536, forward strand.
TCCAATTTTCTCGGCATTCTTATACATACATTTCCGTAAAGGTTTGATAATGAATTGGAAATTTTATTATAAACATATTTCAATGCAATTGTAATAATGTAAAACGATACAAAACTTTTAAACTATAAATCACACAGTACTTAAGTACTTTTTTTTAAGTAATTGTACTTGTACTTAAGTATTTTTTGATAATCCCTCCCCCCCCCTCTGCAGAATATTTTCCATTATTTTGACATCCAAGATAATGCGTTATACTTATTATTTTTATACAAAAAATTAAAATTAATTTCCGGCAAGAATGTATAAAATATATAAAGAAAGACACAATTCTTGGAGAGTATTATGTTACGTTGAGATCAAAGTCACTTCTGAAAGGAAACATGAAACATAGAAAATGAATTTTTACCTTGTAGCAATTTTAAAACAATATACATAAAATTATGGGATACATTTTATATAAGTATATTAGAATATGTGGATGCCGACTTCTTTTCATGTTTCAATATTGAATTGTCGGTAATTCTTTCAATTATTTTTTCTTTCAATAGTGATGGTTTTATATTTTTTAAGGAGGGGGAGGAGGTTAGGGGCTAAATGTAACCTGTCATTCCAATTCAATCTCTCGCTTAAGAAGCTTCACTTAAAAATATCTACCATGGGAGCCATGGGACTTTCTTATACGTAATCTTCAAAAACAGAATTTAATCTTAAATATAAAATTTCACCTTCTACAATTTGTCGTATTTGAGTTATAGCGATTACAGACCGACAGACAGACACACAGAATGGATTCAGGGAAGGTCAAAATGTATGCATATTTCATATACATATAGTAGGGTCGAGTGGGGTAAATATGAAACACAAAAAAATAGGGTAAAAGTGAAACAAGCCTGGAACAAAAAAACTAATTTGTTTATAGGAGAATTATAAAAACTGACATCATTAAAGGTTTGTTAAAGCGACCTGAAAATATGAATCGCCTAATAAGTAATGTGTCACCCCTCCCTTTGTCATCCTTGTTAGTCGATGTCAAAACTTGTGAATTAAATTTTAATTCTTTGCACATAACTTTCTGTATAGCTCAGATATTAATTAAAGTTACAATTTCACATTGATATGCCACAAAGAAGATAAATCAAAGTTGCTTTAATTTTTTGAGAAATATTTTCCATTAGAGGCCTGTTTCACTTTTTCCCAAATTAGAGGTTAAAAATGAAACACACTTTTTTGTTGTTTAGGGGGGGGGGGGGTAAGGTTTGTTTCGTCGAAAAAAGACCTTTTTTCATGAATTTTTTTAGAAAAAATTATTACTGTAGGTTTATTTTACTTATTATTATATGAAAGTACAACATTTGAAGAATACTTAAAAAAAATTTGTTCAAAAATAGCGAGGAATAACGGATTTATCGTAGATCTCCGCAGGCGCCTCGAAAAAAAGTTTTTGTGCGGTGACCAGCCTACAGCATCACTGGATTATTTGAAACCAAAAAATCAAAATGCTTTCTCCAGTTTATTACTTTATCTTTCAATTGACGTCGAGTTTTTTTTAATTTTTCAATTTTTCAATTTTTGGTACCATTTTGAAGCCAAAATGACGATTTTAGACGAAAAAATCGACCTATTTGTTATTGTAAAATTGTTAGTAATTAAATTTTTTTGAAAAACTCGACGTCACTCGAGAGCTATATATATGTAGAATATTTGTACAAAATTTCAAAACGATCGGTTCAGTAATTTTTTCTGTAGGCTGGTCACCGACTTTAAAAATGACGTGTTTGGGAAAATCGATTTAAAATTTTGTACAGTAATGTTTGTAAGTTAGAGGTACGATTATTCAACCTACTGTAACTTCGTTAGTTTTGCTCCGAATGACCTAAAACTTTAATACACTATTCTTGAGATGTTGTAGGTTCAGAAAAAAAAATAATAAAAAAATGGAAAAAAAAAAGTTGTCAAACCTTACCCCCCCCTTAAAGTCCGTGTTGTATCGTACAGTTCAAATGACGTAAGTATTTAAAATGGTTATTCATAAGCGCATCTAGTAGAAAAAAATTAAAGTATGAATTTGTATCGTTGACCCTATAAGAAAGTAAAAATGCCCTCATTTAATCCCAAATCCCTTTTTTTCTGACATCGTGACTTGGGGCACATTCTTCAGCCTAACTGATTAAAAATGTAACACATTATAAATGTAATGGAACAATTGGAATGACCTGCAACGAGTCGAGTTGAACTTGCTCTCTGATATACTGGTACAGATTTCCAACATTAAGATTTCATTTATTCCTCCCTTCTATTCAACATGGGCCGAAATTAATCTTGATTGCTAAACATGGTTATGCATTGTTCTCAATTGTAAGGTTAATTGGATTCTGGCCGGGTAATCTATTTAGCAACAAATTAATATTGTATGTTCCGCGCGAATTACAATCTCGCTTCTTTTTACACGTTCGTAAAATATGTATGTTCTGTTTCAAACATACGTTCATTGACTAACTCCACCCAAAAAAACACAGCTTCTAGGTTTCTAGGTCTGTGAGAAATTTGAAATTAATAAAATATTGGCACGTACAGTCACCTGCATTAATGGTCTTGCAGTTTGTATTCATTTTCGTTTATCATAAACTTAGTAGGCTCCTCCCATTTGTGCAATTATAATATTTAAATCATTTCTCCATGTATCAAACAAAGACAGATATTTTGAAATCCATTTGCTAGATAAAGAACTACTCTTCGTTTATAATACATAGGTACTCATATATATTTGTGCAATTAAATTATTATGTAATCTATTGAAAATTGTATACGTAAATTTTGGGGCAATAAATATTTGATATTCCGAATTTTAGTTTTTAAATATATTAAACTTGATAGAAAAAGATAACCGATGATGTTTGTCTTTAAATTTGGAATCTGTTGTAAGCGATTCTAGCCTTTAGGGTGTCAGACGAGTTCTACAGGCGACTGTACCTACGTTTCGAATTCATGAGAAGTTATCATCAGGAGTTAAATAATTACAATACTGATATTATAAATGCGAAAGTGTCTTTGTCTATCTGTTTGTTAACTTTTCACGGCTAAGCCGCTGAATTGATCTTGATTTTTACAAACATATATTGACTAATTCCACAAAAAATACAGCTAGTAGGTTTTTAGATCTGTGAGAAATTTGAAATTAAGGATGTATGGCACGTACAGTCTGAGTCAAAAATAATGTAAATCTAGATGCAATGAACGATCAAAATCTAATTATGAATTATTCACTTTAAATGCTTATAAGAAAGTTAAATTGGTTTATATACTACATAAACTATAAAAATAATTTTGTTTAAAACCTTATTTCCCATTATTGACTGTTATTTTAGAATTTTAGCCAAAAAATTAATATTGTATGTTCCTCACGAATTACAATCTCGCTTCTTTTTACACGTTCGTAAAATATGTATGCTCTGTTTCAAACATACGTACATTGACTAACTCCACCCAAAAAAACACAGCTACTAGGTTTCTAGATCTGTGAGAAATTTGAAATTAAAAAATATTGTACACAACACGTGTTTCGAATTCATGAAAAGTTACCATCAGACTGAATCTATGAATTCAAGTGCCTCTGTTTATTTGTTACCTTTTCACGGTTAAACCGCTGAACGATCTTGATTAAATTTGGCAGGGAGATAGCTTGCATAGGCTGATAACAGCTAGTTTATAATAATATTGATAAATAAATCATAAATATAGAAATGTAAATAAAAACATTTCGAGATCAGGATTTTGATGGAAATATCTATTTTACAAATATTATTAATTCCGTATCTGTCTGTTATTCTTTAAATTCCTGTCACACTTATGGTAAAATATTCCCTTACAAAAATATATCTCTCCTTGCAGAATTTAGTATGTAGAAACAATATATCACATGGCAGATGTTTTTTAAGGCTCCGTAGAAAACTAGGAACCCTTATAGATTTGCTCTGTCCGTCCGTCTGTCTGTCTGTTTGTATATCTATATAAATATTATACCGAATATGATTAAATTTGGTATACTAACGTAGATTGATAACCCAAAAACAGAAATGGTGACATTTTAAAAAAAAATCACTTAAGATAGGTCTCCTAAAATGGAACAAAAATGTATTTGGATCAATCACGATGTATTTTCGTTCAAATTCGTTATCAGAGTGTCCCCCTTCTATTTTCTAAACTATCGATATAAAAAATCGGAACAAATTTGAGAATATATATTTTAATTAGTACTATCAGTTTCTGATGGGTAAAACGATGTATCTATCAATTTTTGATATATGCGGTGTTAGAACTTAACCAATAGGAATGAATAGATTGACTATAATTATATAAAGCACTGTTTTTGAATTTCTAGTGTTTATATTTCTTTGTATGTACTATATTTATTATGAACATTACGAACTTTAATCTGTTGTGAAAACGTTCATAGTCGCTTACCTTGACTGCATCAGACTTTAATGAATAACACACCTATACCCACACTCACCCTAATCAGTGGCGTACAAGAAATTTTGTAAAATTTTATAATAAAATAAATAATAAAAAAATAACATTTTTAAATTACCACCGCTCACCCCTTTTTTATATTAACTCCATCCAACTAATAAGCAGAAGTTTCATTAAAATCGGTTAAGCAGTTCATGAATTATTTGCATACAACCGTTTATTGAAATTTGACGGAAAAGTCATTTTCAAATTGATGCAGTTATTAAAAAAAATATCGTTGAAAAGATGTGTTGTTAAAATATAAAAAAATACGAAAAAAATAATAAATAAAGAAATTTTTTGTAATTGATATTCTATTATACATTTATAACATGTCTTCGTGGTGACGTCAACTCCTGCGCCAACGCTGATTGGCCAAGGAGCTGATGAGACTACCTTGTATTTATACACTTTGGAGTACGCCGCAATAAAACTGCAGTGAACGCCACTGGCGCATTTAATGTAAATAAGTTAATGTTATTTCATAGTGAGTAGGAAATATCTAGATGTTTCTCATTAAACATATACGGAATTTTGCCAACTAAAGCTTTTATACATCTAATTAAGTTTTCTCCATGTAAGAATCTCAACTTTCGATAGACTTGTACCTTGATTACTGTAAAATGGCTCAGCTTTTCCAGAAATTGAACAGAAACTTCAGCAGTTTCAACTTCTATTTATATATGTCTGTTTCAACTTACATAAACGTCCTAAATGTTATTTGTAACAAATGTTTACTTTATTAATGAAATTATTTTAATTACAACCGTCTTGTATTGTAGTTTATATTCTGAGACGTAAATCCCTCTTTATCCGGAATAGTCACAAATTATTAAATGCACTCTTGTAGTAGTTATTTCAGAAATTGAATTAGCCACTAAAAGAATAGTGATTTCGAATCGAAAGTGGCGCCATTACGACATTTTTTCTTACTTAGATTTAACAATGTATATGAATCAACTGCTTTAGTGAGTTATTAACAATAAATTTATTTATATAAAACTTTTAAAAATCTATCCAAAAATAATTTTTAGTGTGTTTGTAATAAAGACATTCTGATGTCAAATTCGTTGACTAAACTCAATTCCGATCACGCGTTCAAAAGTTATGGCCATTTTTCTCAAAAATTTTGAAAATACTAAATTTTGGAGAGGTCATATCTCGAGAATGGTTTGAGATACAAGATTTTTTACTTTATTGAAATCTAAAATTCAATATTTCTTAGTCAAATTTCATGGTTCTAATTTCACTTTTCCTAGAAATTTCATAGTAAATTTTCAACTTTTCATAAAAATATCAACTCGAATAGATTTTAAAAGTTAATTTATAACATAATATATTAAATTTTGTCACGAGCGTGACCGGGCGTGAGTGGTACCGAAATTCGTTTAATTAGTAGAAGCTCACGAAGTGAAAACCTTTTGGCATTTTTCCTGAATAATGTAGAATTCACTGTAAAAATATTAATTACGAACATATTACCTCGGTGTCAATAAAACCATAAAACATATTATATCACCAATGTCTAGAGTCAAAATCATCTGTGCAATCGTATTAAAAATAAACTAAACATTGAAAACCATAAAAGAACTTGATCCGGAAGCATCATTAAATTCTCGATATCACCAGAACGGAAACAGCATCCACAAAGAGTGAATGTGTGTAAGAGAGAGAGACAAATATTAATTCCATAACGGTCATCAAATCGCCATCATATCTTATATTGTGGAAGTATTTAACCGCACACTGTCTCTCTTCAATCCAGGGCCGTATCTTCACCCATTTGTTAAATTTAATTACAAATACAAATCCCATAGCCATAAAAATTGTAATAGCTTAGATTTACAACACGTGTTTCAATAGCAATGCTATCTTCGTCAGAGTTTTAAGGACATATTGATGTACGTTGTAACCACAGTTTTTGTCTATTATTTGTTATAGTTATAAGGTACTGGTACCAGTTATGGCCGCTATAAAAGTAAAGTTTACTGTTTTTGTGATTGACGGGCTTTTTTTGTAATTCTCATGTTACTAATAAAACAAGTAACTCTTTATTTAATCAAATATAGTTTGTTTTTTAAATTATAACCTTTTATTTTGTTTATGTTTTTTCTCCAGTATTGGATAAAGTAAAACCAGTAATGAGCACGCAGTAATGGACACTTAAGTACTACGATACAAAAGATATAAAAGAAAGAATCGTCAAATTAGAGACAATATAAAGCAGTTGCTATGATAATATAATAATTAATAAATAAATTATACTAATAATTAGTTTAAATGTCCACCATTTTGACACCTATTGACCGATTGTCATCAAATCACGCTGTAAGACAGTTAAATGTATATAGATTAATATTCAAAAATGATAGTAATCAAATATCAACAAATTAATAATATTAATAATAATTAATAATTTCAAACAATTAATATTTATTTTAAGAACTAAATGATACGCCACTGACTTTACGGAGCACATTTTTGTGGAGCACACTGGTAACAATGTTAGGTATTAAAAAACGACATAATTTGTAGGAAAATAACTATACCTAATAATAATTATATGTATTTTTTGTTGATGAAGAAATAAACAGAAATGCACCGAAGCATGGAATTCTGCGGTGCTTAATTAAGAGAGTAAAGACATACATTATTACAATTACCATAACCGACATAGCACGGTGGTTTCATCTTGGAATACTGTAAGGTGACACCAACAACACGAAAGTGAGATTTAAACACTGAATTACAACTTAATGTAATTGTAAATAACATATATATGTATGTATGACATATATGATATCTAATATCATATACGTATATTATGAATTATTTAAAATATATTCTGATATTAGAAAATATCAATTGTAAATTTTCTTTTAATATTTTGTTTATGTCTTTTCTCCAGTTATGGATAAAGTAAAACCGCAGTAATGGGCACCCAGTGATGGACACTTGTTAAAGATTACTAATGAGACAATGATGATTAATAGGATACCCAGTGATGTGCGTAGATAATACATTGAAGATGTGGAATATTTATGTAAAGTACTGGCACCAGTCTTGGACGCATTAAGAGCATGGTATATTGTTTTTTGGGATTGATGGATTTATTTTTTTATAATTCTCATAAACTCATGATTAGTAATAAATCAAATACCCCTTTATTAAATCAATTTAATTAACAAAGTTCACAAATATAGTTTTTTATATTAAATTATAGCCTTTTAATTTGTTTATTTTTTTTCTCCAGTAATGGGCACCTAGTGATGATAAGTACTACGACACAAAAGTTATAAATTCAAGAATTGTAAATTTAGAAACAATGTAAAATTGATGCTATGATGATATAATTATTAATAAATTGATTTTTACTAATAATTAGTTTAAATGTCCACCATTTTGACACCCATTGGCCGAGTGTCATCAAATTAAGCTGTTTTACAGTTAAATGTCTATAGATAACTATTTATCTCCGCGGCTTCGCTCGCGTGGACTACCAAATTATTGTTTAGGATTTTTGAAAAATATATGTAGTTGAATTATTTTCGACCTTTTGATTCTACACAGTTCTTTACTACATTGTTTTGTTTAATATTTAACGGTTTAAGCAGCGTATTGCAAAAGAGCGTGCTGGCAACGATTTGATTTACTATTATCGACACTACTTATTCCTTATGTTACCTAACGAAATAAAATATATACTAAAACCTGGTCAAAGAACATATATATGAATTAAATAAAAATGCAAATCGTATAAGTAGTTCTCAAGTGATAAGTGCACTGACGGACAGACAGACAGAAATACGTTGCGTTTTATAATATAATATATAGATGATTCAATAATGGCAGTAATAGTAATAGAAGTGTCCAACACTGAGGTATTGTCCATGACTGGTGCCAGTATTGATTGGTTTGATACGGTGGACGGCCTTACCCGTTAAGTGATTCTCGAGTTATAAGCGCACTAACGGACAGACAGACAGACAGACATTGATCTTTAATAATGGCAGTAATAGAATATCAAGTCCAACACTGGAGTATTGCCCAAGTTCTTTATAATTTTTGATTGCGCACTAACGGACATTGAGCTTTAATAATGGCAGTAATAGGATATCAAGTGTCCAACACTGGAGGAGTATTGTCCAAGACTGGTGCCAGTGCTTTAATAATTGTTGATTGATTTGATTTTGATAGGGTGGACGGTCTAACCCGTTCCTGCTTGTGTTTCTGTCTCTGTCGTTGAGAGCGCGACCCTCCACCAGTATCAAATTATCCTATTTCCTTTTTATAATGTTGGCATACGCATGATTAACTTTATCTGGGATTTGTATCAGGCCCAACATAAAGGATAGTCAATAACAAAATTACTCCCGCCAGTAACATTTCGGCGCAAGAAAGCCACTTCTGGAAACAGTTACGGTAATAATGTTTTTTTATCGCTAATGTTATTGTTTGCCGGAGTACATTTTTTTCTTTTAAAGGTATAACTGTGTCGCACCGCGAGGCTGGGTTCTGTAACGCGGGCAAGTACAGATTTCTACACGAATCCAAGGCGAAATTAAAGAGAAAAATATCAATTATTGTCACATTATAATTTTTTTGTAAAATTATACAGAATTTGAAAAATACATTTATTTAAGGGGGAAAGTCACTGTGACAGAAAAAATCGACTGCGAGTCCAGACTAACCGCTACTTTTACTGACTTTTTTATTTTATTTATTTTTTGTGTAAAAAGTTCACTTCTTGATAAATTGACGCATAAATAGTAAGAAACAATAAGAAAGAACACTTTTATCATTATTACATATTATTTTAAAAATCACTTAACGTTTAACAAACTCCAAGCAATGTAGTAAAATTATCCATATCAATTGTGTGTAACGCCCGTTACACTTATCAAAAATCATTAAAAATAGATAAACATACAATCTAGCTTCATTCTTTTGTTTACAAAAGTCACAGTTACAAAAAAAACACATAAATGGAACAATAGTTTTTGCAGATTTACCTGACTTAATCAATATTTGTATGACGAGATGAAGTTCACTGCAGGAAATATCACTAAAAAATTTCGAATTTTTGATTTCGTTAAAAGTATGTTTATTGTATAGAAAATGACGTGAAAAGTTGTTTGTTTCAAACCGCAGGTCTGTATCTCAAACCGTTCTCGAGATATAGCCTCTCAAAGTTTTTGTTTTTTCAAATTTTTGGAGAAAAAAGGCCATAACTTTTGAACGTGTGGTCGGAATTGATTTTAGTTGACGGATTTGGAATCAGCGTGTCAAAATCTATATAATGACATGTATAATACCTTAAAACTCGAAAAAAAAAAAATTTCGCGAAAAATCGAAAAAATTCAAAGGGGTATACCTTAAAAAAATGTCGATTTTTGACCAAAATTTTTTTGTCGAATTTTAAAGTATTATACATGTCATTATATAGATTTTGACACGCTGATTTCAAATCCGTCAACTAAAATCAATTCCGACCACGCGTTCAAAAGTTACGGCCTTTTTTCTCCAAAAATTTAAAAAAACAAAAACTTTGAGAAGCTATATCTCGAGAACGGTTTGAGATACAGACCTGCGGTTTGAAACAAACAACTTTTCACGTCATTTTCTATACAATAAACATACTTTTAACGAAATCAAAAATTCAAAATTTTTTAGTGAAATTTCCTTCAAATATCGACTAAAATACAAGAAAATAAGACGTAGAATCATTTAGTTACTATATAAATATATAAAAATTTATTTAAAAAAGTAAAAGCTTGAACGTAAGGTGTTTCATAACTAGTTTTTTTCGTTAATAGGAGGGGGAAGACTAACAAAATATGCTTCCCTTATTAAAAATTTCACGCCTCTCCACTGCTAGTTATAATTATGAGGTACGAAATGAGTTGCCACCTGGGTCTGTTTGTTTAGTTCAGAATGCGCCACGCGAGAGTTCCAAGGTGTTTTCTTTTTATGATTACGTCCCCAGTGTTGAAACGTCATTAATGTGACAGATGTACAAGTATTATATCGGAAAAACGAAACAGTATTTTCGCTAATGTCGTTCTCTCTTACGGTTCCTAACTTTGGCTATGAATTTATATTAGGGGTTATTGGATTTTTCAAACAACGGCATTATTTCCGTCACAAAAGTGTAATAAGGTTTTCAATGAATGTAAGAATATTGAAATAAATATGTTTATTGAGAAACTTTATGCTAAACTCGTATTTTCTTATTTCTAGCTAGGGCATATTTCCATTGTTAATAAACAAGACTTATAAACTTTCTATAAACATATTTATTTAACAGATTTTATGTTTCCAAGTTTCGGGTTGTTATAAACATGAAATAATATTTAATGCTTCTTTATGAAAAGGTATATGTTATACAGGATGTTCCAAAAAAACATCTGCACAGTGCTAAATTCACCAAAGGTAATTAATTATTGAACAATCTATAAATAAAAACCGGTAGTGTTTAGATAAATTACCTGGCATTGGTTAACCATTTAATTTTTATACAATTTAACTAAAAAATATTAGTTCGAAATTTTTCATAAGACGCACCTGATTATTTTTTTGTATATTTTTAATTTTTTGACAATTTCAATCTAAATCTAAAATGCAAACGTTAAAATGACATTTAATATGTCCAAGCAAATATCAATTTAGAAAAATAAAACACGATTTTTAAAGCAAATTGAGAAAAATCTTTGTAAGGGAATATTTAACGTTGTGGACCTATATTATAGGAAATTTAATGCTCTACAAAAAATATTCTATAAAATTTGAGCCGTTTTTGAGATATCTTCAAAAAATAAATATTTTGGGATGTCATCCCTCAGACAGAACTTCGCTAATACGAACTTTAAAAAATCCTTTAAATAATTTACAAAAACTATAAATATTGAATTGTATGCGGAGAAGAAGGGGGGGGGGGGATTCAAAACGTTCTACCACTCCTTGATTGTAATTAATACAGTTTTTTTTGACAAGTTTATTTCAATGGCTAAAAGCAGTTAACTTTGAGTACAGCGTTTAATTCCATTTTGAATAATATGTATTTTTACAGAGGTGGCTTACAAACCTATTGCCCATTTCTTTCTCACATTTTTTTATACAAAATTGCATGTTTTGAGGGTCCCTGAATCACGTACGACCATTATCTTAACGACCTGGAAAACTAACTACATACTTATGTACTTATATTTTTATAAAAAAAAAAAAAACATGTTCTACGATTTGACGAAAATTACTAAAAAGTATATAACAATAACATCGATTATGAATCCATCAACGCCGATTTGTTAACAACTAGAGACGTGTGTGTGTGTGTTGGTGGGTGTGTATAAGGATGTGTATGTGAGCAATACGCATGGAACACAATTTTACAAAAAGCATGTCAATGTAAATATAAAAAAATAACAAGGTACTGAATTGTGTTTACATAAAAATGTTAACTGACAGATGTATGAATAAATGTGTATGTGCAGATCATTGGTGACAATTGTGGGGGGTTTAATGAGGGTAAATTATAAAACATACCTACTAGAACAGAAACACATTATTCAACTTTTGATCAATTGTGCTTTTACATTTTTAACCGATTTCAAAAATGCAGGAGGTTTTCAATTCGACAATAAGGTACTGGCACCAGTTATGGCCGCTATAAGTTTTTTGTTATTCTCATGAACTCATGTTACTAATAAAACAAGTAACTCTTTATTTAATCAATTTAATTATCAAAGTTTGTTTTTTAAACTATAGTCGTATGTTTTTTCTCCAGTAATGGATAAAGTAAAACCAGTAATTAGCACGCAGTGATGGAAGCTTGCTAATGATAAGTACTACAACACAAAAGATATAAAAGAAAGAATCGTCAAATTTGAAACAATGTAAAGCAATTGCTATGATAATAAAATAATTAATAAATAAATCATACTAATAATTAATTTAAATATCTACCATTTTGACACCAATTGTGATCAAATCACGCTGTAAGACAGTTAAATGTATATAGATTAATATTCAGAAATGGTAGTAATCAAATATCAACTAAGATTTCTAATTCAGTACATTTAATTAAAAAAATTTTACTCAAAACTAAAAAAATGCTAAAAATTCTATGCATCTCGATATTTTTTTAAAATGGAAGGAATGAGTTTTAGAACTCACCTCCTCAAAAAGTCGTTTTTATTTTTTTAATTTAATATTGTTTTAATTAATTAATGAAAAGTCACTTCTCAATTATTGTTAACCAACCCCAAAATAATTCACCCTGTGACGCACCTGGTGTCCTGAAATTTTAATACACTATAATGCGATCGAATCAAAAAATGTTTTTGTTTCACGTTCGTTCGTGTATTTTGTATTTCAGGTATCTGTAAAATAAATAACGGGATGAATTATTTAAACGGTATGTTTTTAAACATGTGGGTGTTTTAACACGGGTCGTGTCCGGGAATTTTTTATGAGGGAGTTACGAGTACATTCCTCCAAAGATTTTGTCTCAAATTAGTTTTTATTTAATATCTTAAGAACCCATTGTCATATAGTTATGAAATTTGATAACCGGTTTAATATTTATAATTATTATCGATTTTCACTATTAACCAATTATAATTTAGATCAGGGGTGTGTGGAGCCAGTGGGCCCATCTAGTATTTTTTTGTTATTTAATTTTTTATGACACAAAATACATAAAATATACTTTGCTCATTTGTTATAAGATAAGAAATATCGATGCAGAATTTTACTTAATACGGATGCTTCAAATTACACAAAATAAAATTAGGGTGGGGAACAGATTTTCCCGAAAAACGTTTTGAAAAATTCATAAAAAAATACATCATTTATATATTGTTCAATGCCCTTGATAACATCCCCTGAAATTACCCCCAGAGTCAAAATTCAACTTTCTATAATTATGCCAGCACACTCTAACTCTGCTAAATTTCAAATTTTTACGTCGGATAGTTTCAGAGAAAGTTGCCTGAGACAGACAGACGGACAGACGTGTTAGTGTAATCTATTTATTAGTTATTATATTAAATTACCCCCAGAGTCAAAATTCAACTTTCTATAATTATGCCAGTATACTTTAACTCTGCTAAATTTCAAATTTTTACGTCGGATAGTTTCAGAGAAAGTTGCCTGAGACAGACAGACGGACAGACGTGTTAGTGTAATCTGTTTATTAATAGCATCTGCTTTACATTTTGTTCCAAATTTTAGGATTCTTTATTTTATAACTTTTGTGTTTTTGTAAACTAGGTGCCCATTACTTTGTCCATTACTGGAGAAAAAAACATAATTGATTTATGTAATAAAGAGGTACTTGTTTTATTAGTTACATGAGTTCATGAGAGTTACAAAAAAAGCTGATTAATACCAAGCTCTTCAAGTGTCCAAGACTGGTGCCAATAGAATATTGTGACCCATAACATCTACAGTACATTGTATATGATACAAAAATCAATACAACAATGTCTGTACATTTTTATACATAATATATTAAAATATTTCCAAGTAAGTTTTATATATATGTATATATAAAAGTCCACTTGTCATATTTCCATTCCGATTTTATTGAGTTCTGCCAATTTTTCTATTCACGTTTTTCCTATTATATAGTATATGATTTCCCGTACTACTTATATTATTCTCTTTGTGTTTTTTTTTCTCTTTTTGACAAGTTCGTTACCGTTTTCTTTATCCGAAGTCAATGCCTTGTTATATTTTCTTTTCAAGTAAATGTACTGTATTGATACGATGTCGTTATTTATTTGTCTTCATGCATTATCATATTATTATTGTATTATACCAGTAGTACTCAATAAATATGTCTCTAAACTTAAGCCGCTTAATGATTCTTTATACAAAGTAAAACCTCTATTATGTATATTATAAAATGCAACGTCTCTGTCAGTCTGTCTGTATAAACCACTTCCGATTTACGGTTTTTTTTATTAATAGATATGTTCTTTGACTAGGTTTTAGTATATATTTTGTTACGTTAGGTAACATAAGGAATAAGTAAAGACAACTTTTTTTTCTAGTACTTCGATTATATCTTTCAAAATACATATAAGGTACTTGGATATGACCCCAGTAATGGCTATTCTTTAATTAAATATACTAAATTAGAAATATTTGTTGATATTTGATTACTACCATTTATGAATATTAATTTATATACATTTAACTGTCTTACAGCGTGATTTGATGACAATCGGCCAATAGGTGTCAAAATGGTGGACATTTAAACTAATTTATTTATTAATTATTATATTATCATAGCAACTGCTTTACATTGTTTCAAATTTCACGATTGACCATTTTTCTCTATTTCGCACTGTTTCAGAGTAATTTGAAAAATTAAAAAATCGACGTAAGTAAACATCCGTATCCGGTTGAAAGATCGTTTTCAAAAATAGGACGTTTTCTTCCCAGCCAAGAATTAACCTCAAATATAAAATATCACCCTTCTACGATTTGTCGTATTTGATTTACAGCGCTTACAGACAGACAGACAGACGGACACACAGACATCATGGCGAAAATAGTCAGAATGGATTAAGGGAAGCTCAAAATAGATAATTCCGTCAAAATCCGGAGTTCGAAAAAAATCGGCTTCACTATACTTACTTATACTAATGTATATTTCATATACATGGTATAAGAAAGTAAAAAAGAAGCCCGTCAATTAAAAAACAGTAAACCATAGCGGCCATAACTGGTACCAGTACCTTATGTATATAAGATTTAAGATATTTTTAGAACTATACACTCGCTAGAAGTTTTATAAAACTGAACCAAATAGAATAACCATTCTGTAGATATTTATTTTTATATTTATCGATCGAACAACACTTAATTAAGTTTTATAAATGTTTTTATAAAGGTTTTGAGTGTTTTAAAACGAAGCTCACAATACTGCATTGATTGAAATAACCCGTAAATTTCATTTGACAGCTGACAGAATTTAAATCTTTTAATTATGCATTTATCACTTGAAATTCTCATTAAAATAAACAGCGAAAGTATACCCATTTACTTTAGAAAGGTCAAAAGAGAATCTGCTGTATGATGTATTTCAGTTTTTGAATAATTCGCCCTATTTATTATAATTATATCTTATTCAAAAGTACACTCTAAAAGAATTTATTTAATTGCTTGATATTTTTTGTTTGTATTCATTTCAGTTGGTACAGTTATCCCTCCATTTATGTGGTTATTGGTTCCATGAAAAAAGCGCGTAAAAAAACACTAAGTCTTTCCATTATTTTTTTCGAAATTTGAATATTTTTTATATTTATTAATTTTACAAAAAAATGTCCAACCAAAAACAAACATGATTTAATATATGAAAAATTTCAATGGGATTTGTCAGAAATAAAACTCACCTTTGTATTATAAATATTAATTTTCTAAAACATAATACATTCGTATAATTGTTTATTTGTACAAATAATAAATGTCCCTTAGGTTCAATTGAACTAAAAATGTACCAAGTCTTATCAAAAATCGCAACGTTCACTTTTTAGACGATAAAAGTTACAAAATTTTTGAATATTTCCAAAACTCCTAATCTGATTGGTACCAAAATCAGGGCACGATTGGGTTAACAAAAAGCTGTAACAAAAAAATATTTTTTCACATGAAATATATGTATTTACAGAAAATATTGTCATTTTTTTATGGCAAAATATTAAAAAATAAGTGGGATACAGCAAATTTGGGAAGGGTCCAAAAAAAAAAAGTGTTTTGCCGTGATCACTGCTGCTCGTCACTAGATCATCTGAAATAAAACAAAAACAAAAGGGATCATTAGCTAATGACATAATGCTCCGGATGAACGAAGGGAAAATGGCGGATATTGAAAGTCAAAGTTCTTTATTCGACTAAAATTTCACTCGCATTTTCGGCTATAAAAAAAATGATAATCGTCAAAAAAAAAATCATTCGTCCATCCGGAGGACAATTATGTATAGAATAAGCGAGAAAAATTTCAAACCGATCGGCAAAGCCGTTCTCGAGTTACAGTGATCACCGACTTCCAAAACATGGTTTCGAGAAAAACGCATTTAAAGTTTTGAGTACGAATTGCATGCAGATAAAAAATCTATTTTGAAACTTACACTGAATCGTCTATGGACAGGAAATTTGTTTGAAATTCTACTTTGAGAAAATGTAAAAAAATGAATTTTTTCAAAATTCTAATTGGGTTTTTACAATTTTTGAAAGAGACACCCTGTATATTACAATATAAAATCGAAACATTGCAAAACAGTATCAGAATAAATGAACACCAAACTAGGTACTCCAATAAATAATAGACTACAATCTATAAATGTGCATTATGTACATCCATATGTATTTTAAATGCCTTTTTACATATATATATGTTGTTACCTACAGAACACTACATACATATATGTCATCACTACATAAATCGAGCCCACATGCGTCTGTGTGTGTGTATGTTTGCATGTATGTGACTTATATATGTATATTCCCAAAGCTGCCATAATAACATAAACATAAATGTTGCTCCAGAGAGACATCTAGTATGGGTACGTGTGAATACGGTAATGCCTATGCGCGTTAAGGAGTACATTTATTTTATTGTTATTTTATCCCAATCATGTGTCTTATGCGCGCCCTAGAGTGACATGTGCGGTGTTAACATGCCCGTCTATTAATTAGCAACATAACATGTGTGTTAAGATTAGAATGCTGTATGTTATGTAACATACTTAATTCGATATGTTTAATTTGAAATTTAAAGTCACATAAGAGAAATTAGAATATTACATTTTTAGTGAAATGTTTGGTGACCGCTGTACGAATTTCATTTTTACTTCCATGTTCTGAAATGGAAGTATTGTAATACCATCGAAAAATCGTGTCCGAGAAAATGACAAATTCTGATTGTACTAACTTCAAAACGTAAAGAAAAGTTAATTTCCGCATGGCGGCTGTGCGTGTCTGTGTGTCAGGATGTAGATTTTTTTTTCGTTCACGATAACTACCGTAAAAATGCACCGATCTTTTTGGGGAAAATGTTTGCCTCAGTAAGTACTCCAGACCTATTGATTTTGTTGCTAATCGGATTTGGGGTTTTGGAAATATTCGAAATTTTGTAACTTTTTTCGTTTAAAAAGTGAATATTGCGAGTATTATCTCACTAATTTTGATAAGATTTGGTACATATGCAGTTCAATTGAATCTAAGGGACATTTATTATTTGTACGTGCCTAAAAAGCCATTAAAGGGGTGAAAAACACACTTAAAATTTGAATTTTAAATACTAATATATCATTAATTCATGTTGCCTTGGAAACAAATGCAACTAAATTCAAATTGTCAAATTAGTTTTTCTACGAATGTGAATTATGTTTTTGACATTAGAAAACTAATATTTATATGCAAATAGCAAAAAGAGCTGTAATCGTTGTAAGTATATATGTTTTTTTAATGTATTACGATATGTATATTCATAGTAGTAGGTTATATAAATAAAATATTTAAAAAAATGTATATTTAAAAATTATTTAAAAAGATAGAAAGAACATGGAAGTCGTGTATGGTACTCCATACCGATATTTTAACTGCTTTTGTATTAGAGGTACTCGGTAGTTATGAGTTATGATAGTGTCGCCATTTTAAATTTCTTGTACTATAGTATAAGTAAGTATTCTAAAGCCTGAATCCATTTTGACTATTTTCGCCATGATTCTGTGTGTCTGTCTGTCTGTAAGCGCTGTAACTCAAAGATGACAAATCGTAGAATGGTGAAATTTTATATTTATAAGATTAATTTTTGTCTGGGAAGAAAACCTCATATTTTTGAAAACGATCTGTTGGTGTTCATTTTTGAATTTTTCGAAAAATTGTAGATAATATTATTATATCTATAATTTATGTTCTATTAATTTTTTTCGAAAAACACATTTTTGAAAGAAAGTGTCATAGGACTATCTTATACGTATTACAGAAATTGAACAGTGTGCGTGTTTGCCATAGCTACCATGAGACTTTCTTATACGCAATACTGAAAATGAGAGTGAATTCGAAATGATTCTAAATTTAAAAAAACAAAAAACTTTTTCTGGCTAGATAATAAATGTTAGAAATAAATTAATGCAACATAATTCGAAAATTCAAAAATTGACAAGAGTAAACATCCGTTTCCGGTTAAGTATTATTAATACTTAAAAAAAAATACATTCGATACATGTTGTAGAGAATATTATTATCTCTAATGTAGTTTAATTAGATTTTTTTATAAAATTAAAAACACGTGTACTGTTCACTTCTATAACATGAAAAAAATAAAATATTTGCTACAAGATTTTTTTTACCTACTTTGTTTTGTCTTTAATGCATTAACAGTAATTAAAATTACGTCAACAAAAAAATAATATCAAGTATATATTACTTTAATGTACATTTGATTCTACCATATTTTTCCTAAAAATGTATGTATTTCGAACTGAAATCTGATATGTTTATAAAAATGTTCTGGTTCAAAAATTGACAAGAGTAAACATCCGTTTCCGGTTACGTATAATTATACTTAAAAAAAAAATGTTGTAGATAATATTATTATCTTTAATGTAGTGTAATTAATTTATCAGATTTTTTTATTTTTTTTTTTTTTATATATTTTATTTTTGTCTTCTAGCTCCTCTTGAACTTTTTAGACAGCTTTTATACTTTATTGTCATTTTTATTTTTATTAATTATTATTATTTTTTTTTTTTTTTTTTTTTTTTTCTTCCTTTTTTATGTTTGATTTTATTTACATTTTTATATTTTATTTTAATTTTTGTTTTGTTTTTTGTTTAATGATTTTATTTTTATTATTATTATTATTTTTTTTTTTTTCTTTTTATTATTACAGATTTTTTTTATAAAATTAGAATTCAGATCTATAACATGAAAAATAAAATTTTTGCTGAAAGATTTTTTTTACCTACCGTACTTTGTTTTGTCTTTAATGCATTAACAGTAATTACAATTACGTCAACAAAAAAAATAATATCAGGTATATATTACTTTAATGTACATTGGATTCTACCATATTTTTCCTAAAAAACTATGTATTTTGAACTGAAATCTGATATGTTTATAAAAATGTTCTGGTTCAAAAATTGACAAGAGTAAACATCCGTTTCCGGTTACGTATAATTATACTTAAAAAAAAATGTTGTAGATAATATTATTATCTTTAATGTAGTGTAATTAATTTATCAGATTTTTTTAATAAAATTAGAATTCACTTCTATAACATGAAAAATAAAATTTTTGCTACAAGATTTTTTTTACCTACTTTGTTTTGTCTTTAATGCATTAACAGTAATTAAAATTACTTCAATAACAAAAAATATCAGGTATATATATTACTTTAATGTACATTTGATTCTACCATATTTTTCCTAAAAAACTATGTATTTTGAACTGAAATCTGATATGTTTATAAAAATGTTCTGGTTCAAAAATTGACAAGAGTAAACATCCGTTTCCGGTTACGTATAATTATACTTAAAAAAAAATGTTGTAGATAATATTATTATCTTTAATGTAGTGTAATTAATTTATCAGATTTTTTTAATAAAATTAGAATTCACTTCTATAACATGAAAAATAAAATTTTTGCTGAAAGATTTTTTTTACCTACCGTACTTTGTTTTGTCTTTAATGCATTAACAGTAATTACAATTATTTCAACAACAAAAAAATAATATCAAGTATATATTACTTTAATGTACATTGGATTCTACCATATTTTTCCTAAAAAACTATGTATTTTAAACTGAAATCTGATATGTTTATAAAAATGTTCTGGTCGTGATGAATGTAATATGAACGTATGCATCTCGTATCTCATTTGAATTTTGATTACATTGAACGGGCTTCATATCCGTAATTAAATTAGATTTTAATGAACTTGTATGTGTGTTGTGTAAGTACTATGTGTATTTGTGAACAGGGCCGTATCTAGAAGGTAATTCATTACACCCAATTCTGTTTTTGTATGGAAGATACCTCAACCTATCTCCATTTAAAAAAAAATCGTGTAAAAAAGATTTTTTTATATTTATTTAATTTAAAAGATGAACTTGTATGTGTATTTGTGAACAGGGCTGTATCTAGAAGGTAATTAATTACACCCAATTCTGTTTTTGTATGGAAGATACCTACAGCCTATCTCCATTTTAAAAAAAATCGTGTAAAAAAGATTTATTTATATTTATTTAATTTAAAAGATGAACTTGTATGTGGATTTGTGAACAGGGCCGTATCTAGAAGGTAATTAATTACACCCAATTCTGTTTTTGTATGGAAGATACCTACAGCCTATCTCCATTTTAAAAAATCGTGTAAAAAAGATTTATTTATATTTATTTAATTTAAAAGATGAACTTGTATGTGTATTTGTGAACAGGGCCGTATCTAGAAGGTAATTAATTACACCCAATTCTGTTTTTGTATGGAATATACCTACAGCCTATCTCCATGTAAAAAAATTGTATAAATTTTACATTTTAATTAAAAAAAAAAAAAAGACAGACACGGACCAAAAAGTGTTTATCTTGACCTGAAACGGAAAAATTTTGAAATCGGAGAACAAAGCTTCTCGTATCTTCAATATGGCGAGGAAGCCGTGGGTAATTACTTACAATATTATCAAGGTTTGTTAAGTATTGGTTAATAAAATATATGAATACACCCCTGTATTTGTTTTGATGTATTTGTGAATGTTAAAAGCGTTGATGAATCGAATATTCTCTTTATATCAACAAATTTCAATGGCTTTTCATCAAAATGTTTATTAAAATGTTCAAGTATAGTGGTTGAAATTATACATCTTTGAATTCTTTAAATGCGGTTCGATTTCAATTAAATTATTATTCATTTATTTAAAAAAAATGGTCAGATTTAAAGGTTTTAATTTTAATTTTAACCGACCCCCCAAAAAGATTTGGACGTTTTTTTTTGAAGATAATCCACTCAAAAGGGAAAAATAAAAAACTTTAAAAAATAAAACCAACTTTTAAAATTTAAATTTTATTATTTTATACTTTTAGGGGGGGGGGGGGGGTATTTTTTTCCAAAACCCCCTCTTGGAAAATATCCTGAAATCACCCCTGCCTGAATTAAATAGGTAGACAGTAGATATCTGTAGCTCATTATATATTTAAAATTTTAAAAGTGTATAGCTCCCATGTTTATTGAGTTTTAATACCACTGGTGTAGAGATTACAATACCGGATTAAAATCCTAATTCCGGCGTTAGCAGATATAGTGTAATCAGTATACTATAGTATATATATATTATGATTGAAGCTAGTGGAAAATGGTAAAATTTTATAGTGTTCATCTCTATGTGATTTTCAATCACTACATTAAATCCCAAGCTAATTAACTGTAGTGTTCCAGCTAGAAGGGGAGGGGCTGTATAGATCCCCTCTTCCCACGGAATGATCGTTAACTAACATGAGCAAAAATAGTAACTTTTATAACTTTAATTTTAGGATGCATATTTTGAAAATAATTTTGAATTTATACCTTTCAAAATTATATTAGAATCTAATTTTTGCCTCTATAGTTTTAAACTAGTTAATACGTAAAAAAAACTCGCGCTAGAATAATAATAAATAAATTGTAAAATACTAAAGCTGTACCGCCCCCCCCCCCCTTTCCTTGAATAATATTTCTGGTTATGACACTGTAATATTTTGAAATTCGATATATGCTCTACATAATTCTATTTATTTGTCAATAAACGTGTAACAGTAATAGTTTTTTAAATGATCTGTGAAGTATTAAAATTGCGATTTCTTTTTCCAAATTAGATTTCTTTCATAATGTAATTTATAATAGTCTATAGAATAAAACTGAATAGCTTTTGTTCACATATTTGTTTATTATAATTGCATTTTGAAATTTTCATTATGTATAATTTACGTATTTCTGCTTTGACGTATTTAAAATTAAAAAAATATTATGTCTCAACTTTAAAACTTATTTAAAGTTATTTTCTAAACTAAAAGACCAAATTAGATGCTGTAAAGGGCAAATTATATCTACATTAAGTACTTATGACGATAAAATCATTTATTTCGATATATAAGGATAAATGTTTTGCAGGTCATAAGTCCATGTAAACAGAACCTTTTTAATTTTAACTTAAAAGTTAGATATATGGTATTGCAAACTTTTTTCCGATTTGATTTACTATTATCGTCACTGCTTATTCCTTAACGTAACAAAATATATACTAAAACCTGGGCAAAGAACATATCTATGAATTAAAAAAAAAGTAAATCGGATAAGTGGTTCTCGAGTTACATATAAGCGCATTAACGGACAGACAGACGGATAGACGTTGAGGTTTATATATATTATTATTAAGGATATATATTGCATTTTTGTATACAAAATTAAAAGAGTTCTATCATTAATTTCGTTAAGATTCTGGTATAAAATGAAGTAAAATCAATAAATGTAGTCATAATAATTATTGTAAAAATTATAATTGTAAAGTGAAATTGCTTATTCATTAAAACAGCGTTCTAAAATGTTGCCTTATAACGAGGAAACCCACCCCAAGAATTGCGATTTTCCGCTGGTTTTCCGCACTTATCTTGGTAATGATCACTTATAACAGAAAATTTTACTAAATTAAGAAACAGTGAAATTTTTTTTGATATGAAACTCGGGCAATATTTTTTATTATAAATATAACGATTAAATTTATATTAGAGAGTTTTAAAGATATTCGAAATCGCGATTTGATAGTATTTTATAGATCAGGGGCGTCCGACTAATTTTTTTGATGCGTTTTACATTATTAAAAATTATCTTAGAAATGTTGTATATTTATTATTATACCAAAATAAAACCACGGTCGACTGGTATATCGCGATAGAATTTTTGGTGATTTTTTCTAATGATATTTTAATTAAAAGTTGTAGTTTTTCTAAGACGAATTTTCTCTTCGACTGATTTTTGTACCTGCTTAAAATTTGAGTTCTAAATAATTCTATAGTTTTTTTATATAAAAAAAATTCTGTCAATTAATCTATTAAAAATGGTTATTGAAAATGCGGTCTTAACGGCATTGCTAACTTAAAAAACAAAAAAATAAAATTAAAAAAAAACATAAAAAAGTTTTTGTAGTAGATTTTATTTATTATTTTTTTAAAACGTTTTTTATTGGCTTTGCACTGAATTCGAAAACTGTTAAATTCAATTATTACATATACTTTTAAATGTTTTTAGTTTTTTTTTTAAGTCAGTTTTATTTTTTTCTTAAAAAGTTTTTTATGTTTCCTTTTTGAGTGTCGTAACTTCGAAGTCCATAGACAGATTCTGATAAAATTTATATGGAACCACCGCTAGAGTATACTCTTTCAAACAAACAAAAAATCGTACAAATCGGTACATTTTTGTCGGAGTTATCCTCATATTTTTTTGAAGTCAGTTAAAAAACCCCAAATATTTGGATTTTTAGTTCGAGTTTTATAATATTAAAATAAGAGATCCATACACTAACCCCCCTCTCCTAAAAAACAATGGACGGTGAGAGGGGGGGGGGGTAAATAGCCAGAACTCTTTTCCAAACTATATACTAATATCCATTTATGTATTTCACAGTGCCAACTATTTTTATTTGTACAAAATAGGTCTGGTAGATGCATCTAGGCGGCTTTGAGCTAGACAATGGATAGTTTATCGTAGAGTCCCTTATCCAAAACATGTACACATATATCAGAGCGGGCGTTGTCCGCCCGATTACGTATAGATAATTGAAATTTGAAATATGGACTAATTAGAACATACCAAGTGGGCTCCGGATCATGGCCATTACGCAGGGAACAAATTATTGTAATAAATTCTCAAAGTCCGGGGAATCTCTTCCACACAACTCTGCTGCTGGGAAATATTCTATACATGCTACTACGTGTATGTGTTACACCAGTGGCGGAACGTTTTCAAATATTAAGAGGATACTTAATTCACCTTGGGTTGCATAAAGCAAAATTAATCACAATTAGTTAATCAGTTGTTTTAAAACGATTAAGGCGGCTATTACACTATCAAATAAATATGTCAAAGATCTTTGACAAAGATTTGATCATATTTCTTTGATAAAATACGAGATTTTGTTCTATTACACTACATAAAATATTTGATTATATTTTCTCAATATTATATCTTAATCTCTGCATATCTTTTTGATCTAATAGTTTGTCGGATTTATTTACAAGCCAGTGACGAGGCGTGAAATTTTTAATAAGGGAAACTAGTTATGAAACACCTTAAGTTCAAGCTTTTACTTTTTTTAAATAAATTCATATATATTTATGATTCTACGTCTTATTTTCTTGTATTTTAGTCGATATTTGTATGACGAGTTGAAATTCAGTGTAAGAAATTTCACTAAAAATTTTTGCATTTTTGATTTCGTTATAAGTATGTTTATTGTATAGAAAATGACGTGAAAAGTTGTTTGTTTCAAACCGCAGGTCTGTATCTCAAACCGTTCTCGAGATATAGCCTCTCAAAGTTTTAGTTTTTTTAAATTTTTGGAGAAAAAAGGCCATAACTTTTGAACGCGTGGTCGGAATTGATTTTAGTTGACGGATTTGAAATCAGCGTGTCAAAATCTATATAATGACATGTATAATACTTTAAAATCCGACAAAAAATTTTTGGCTAAAAATCGACATTTTTTTAATGATATTTTTTCGATTTTTCGCGAAATTTTTTTTTTCGAGTTTTAAGGTACTATAGATGTCATTATATAGATTTTGACACGCTGATTTCAAATCCGTCAACTAAAATCAAGTTCGACCACGCGTTCAAAAGTTATGGCCTTTTTTCTCTAAAAATTTGAAAAAATTAAAACTTTGAGAGGCTATATCTCGAGAACGGTTTGAGATACAGACCTGCGGTTTGAAACAAACAACTTTTCGCGTCATTTTCTATACAATAAACATACTTTTAACGAAATCGAAAATTCGAAATTTTTTAGTGATATTTCCTTCAACTCGTCATACAAATATCGACTAAAATACAAGAAAATAATACGTAGAATCATTTAATTACTATATAAATATATATGAATTTATTTAAAAAAGTAAAAGCTTGAAGTTAAGGATTGGCGCGATCCTACAGACTTCAACTTTTTTTAAAAATATAGCTTACATCAATAACTATCAAATGCCCTAAGACCGTCGAGATCTCCTTCCCCTATTATGAACAAATTAAAATTGATAAATTAACAAATAATATCTCAGCTTGGCGTGATCCTACAGACTTCAACTTTAATTAAGTTGTCTATAGATTATAATTCAGTATGTAATAAAAAATCAACAAATATTCCTAATTAAGTACATTCAATTAAACAAGTGTCCAACACTGGGGTATAATCCAAAACTGGTGTGAGTACTTCATGTTAATATTTTTCAATTGATATTAATTCAAAATACACCTTTTAACATATTTTCCAGTAATTGATATTAGCATCCTATATGAATTGACTGTAATATTATATCTTTGAATATAAAGAACTTTTCAATATAATCAATAACTAACGATCTTCATTCACGTGCATTTCAAATAGATTATAATTATGTAATGGACTTAATTAAAAGTTACAACATGATGATTTTCCATTTATCTTATAATTAGAACTTCTATCTGTGCCGGAAAAGAAAAACATAGAATATGGTGATTAAAAAAAAGCTTAAAATATATACGTATTTTATCTATGTGTGCATAAAATCTATTTCTACTTTAAACTATACTTATTTTTTTCGTTTTACGAGGGTTGCTATTTATATTTCTGGCCTAATAATGAAAAAACGAATATTGATGATCGAAATTGGTTTTATTGTTTTTCAAAATATTCTCCATGAAGATCAATACACTTTTGCATGCGTTTAAACCAATTTTCGAAGCACTTTCTCCACTCCGATTGAGGTAAACCTTCTTATGAACGTTTGTCAGATTATGCGGGATCCAACGCGAACAAATCTTTTTTACGGCCAAATGATCATGTAATATCTTATTGATGCTTGTCATACTAATGCCCAAAGATGACTCAATCTCACGGTATGTCACAAGACGATCTTGCTTTATCAGTTCACGCACAGCATCGATGTTTTCTGGAACAACAACCGATTTTGGATGACCTTCACGGAATTCGTTCTGGAGCGAACATCGGCCACGATTGAATTCGTTATACCAGTTTTTTACAGTGCTGTAAGATGGTGCTTTATCACCGTATAAAGAATTAAGTTCATCGAGACACTCTTGTCTTGATAATCCACGTCGAAAGTTATAAAAAAATAATCGTACGAAAAAGGTTCACGAGTTAATCACATTCTTTGCCCGAGATGACTTTTTCAAGTAACTGTAAACAACAAAAATCGCGCTTTTACAAAATGTTCTAAAAGATTCTTTTTAACGCGGGTTTAAAAAATTATGGAACGTATCCTTAATATTGCAATGTAAGCAATATTTTTGTGATTTTTCATATGCGATATTAACCGACCTTATTGTGGTTATTTTTAATAAATCAATTCATCAACGTGTAATTAAATATTATATAAGATATGATTCTTAAATGCCAACATTCATCTGTACATATATTTTTTAGAAATGTTTATAAAAAAATATATAATTTCCATGTGCAGAGAACCATAGATACGAGTAAACAAAGTGTATGTTTTGGGGAGGGGGTGGATGGATAGGGAGGGGGTATAACTACGTGTCTAAACAATCTCGGATGCATACCGAACATGAATAACAGTTTATTGTTCTCGAGATATGGAATATTTATGTACATTCATGAAATATATTGATATTGATACGCAATACCAGTGGCGGCTCGAGAATAAATTATAATAATAATGCTGTGGGTTTTTTTTTATCTTCCATTATAGAGAATAAATGCATTAAATGGATTTGCTTATATGGCAGTAGCGTTAGTAGTACTATGTGTTGATAAATAAAATTACCTAGTAGCTGTTACCCGTGTTTCGTTTGCGTCATATGTATATTCATATAATAATAAGTCACTGATTTCGAATTTAAAAAAAATCATATGGGATAACTTAAATATACCATATAACTTGATTTTTAAATGTAATTTATCAAAAAAAAAAAAAATGATATCAAAAAAGCAGTCTTACACAAAATAGACTTGAATGCACACCGTTATTTTATTTCTAAATATAAAAAAAAGGTTTTTGTTGTAATATTTAGTTAAATATATTGTATGTGTATTTAATATAATTTAAAAAAATCTTCTACATGTTTTTATTTTATTTTGGGCATTAATGGGTTAAGATCGTAAATTTTGTCGTTCACTTGCATGCAAAAATGCATTGTAAAAAGCTAAAAATCGAATTTGTGAAGCTCATCTTCAGTATCTCGAAAACCATTGATTTTCGGACCTTGTGTCCATTGAGAATTTTGATCAGGAGGTCATAATGAATAACATACTACAGTTTCAACAAATTTGACCGGGAACTAAATTCCATTGATGAAGTTGGAAAAAAAAACTTTGCGTAAATATTTAGCGATGATTGAACACAATGTTTAATACGTTTATTATAATTTATATCTCTGGGGAACACGGGGTCCAATGCGCTAGTATTTTAATAAACAAAACTTGTAAAATATTAAAGACATTGTTTACAAAATGAAGTCTTCTTAGGACTGATAAATGAGCAAGAATTATTTTTGCGCAAATGACTATGCAGATAATGTACGGAATGGAAGGGGAGCGGAGGGGCGGGGGTGTAAGTGCGAAGGGGGGGGGGGGGGGTGTAATTTATCAGCAGGTCGGCGCCTATGAGTTTACCCTTTCACTGAAACTTTTCACTCGACTGTAATTCATCTCCGGCAACTTTTTGGTTTCTTGTTGCAGACATTTATTCTCAATTATAAATTAATATTTTGCTGAATAAAGCGCGCATTGTCCTAATGTTTCAGTTAAGATCTTTTATTATTCCTGTTCTTAAATTAACACAATCTTCTTTCTTGCCTTTGTTTTACTAAATTACAATATTAACATCTTTAGTTATTTTTAATTTTTAAATACCTTTCTTTACAATGAAATTCTATTATAAATAAATAAATTCGTTCAAAATATTATTAAAATGTAGTTCAGGGCCGTAACTACTACCGGGGAAGTCAGGGCAGTAAGCGTAAAACTTTTTTTTTATTTGAAAATGTTACACTTACTACGAATTTAGATTTTTTTTCGTTGCCAACTCTTACACTTATTATTAAATAAAATTAGTAATAAGTGTTAAATTTGTAAGTAAGGATAAAAAAGGTTTTTTATTTTTGCACATTCTGGGGGCCCCTCGGTCACTTCTTGCCCCGGGGCATCTGAGTCTCTAGTTACGGCCCTGGTTCCGTTGCCAAAATGGGTATATTCTCAAAGTAAAATTCACGCATTTTTGACCCTATTATGCTGCATCACAATTTTTTCAATCTGTACCTAATAAAACGTCATAAAACCTGAAAATCGGACCCCCTACTATCGACTGTGCCATTTTTTTTAGTATTAATAATACAGGACTGAAAAGGTTAAAATGGATGAGTGATCGAAAAATGTTCCGAGAAAAAATTAAGCTTATAGAATTATCAACAATTTATTTTTTGTTTTGTTTCGATACGAAAAAAATTGACTGGCTTATAAAAAAATATTTTTGTATTCTTTTTAGTTACAACTTGTACAGACAGATACTCAAACATCATTGTGAAAATAGTCAAAATGTATATTTCCATCATAATCTCGATTAATTTATAAATATTTTAAAATTATAAAATTAAATTAAATTATTAAAAATAAGTGCACTTTACATGCTTTGCCTTCTGAACGATGCTTAAGAAATAAAGACATTCTAAAATTACAATAAATGCGTGACCGTTGACAAATATATGATTGAAATTAATTAATTATTTAAATAAACATTTTCTAAAAATGATTAAAGAGAAAATTATTCATAACATTAATTAATAAATATAATAATTTTTGTTGTGATGGATTCAACTTGGATAAAATATAATTAATTTAATGGATAAAGTAAATGGAAATGAATTTATCCATACAGTACTCTATATAGGTATTATATAAATTTTCATTTATATAATTCAAATATTGTATCAATACATGAAACAGGGTACATTAATGTATAAAACACGTATTAATTAATGTCTATATTATATGTATATGTTCAGCTTTTATTGAGAAATATTCTGATTCAGTTGGAAATCATTTTATCAATATGTTATTTTTTTTGTTACTATACCTAATGAAGCATTTTAATTTATCTTTTATAAAATATAAAAAAAGATTTAGGTAGGGTCGAGCGGGGTAAATATAAAAGCAAGGTTTTTTTGTTTTTGTCATTGACGGACTTTTTTTTTGTAATTCTCATAAACTCATGTTACTTACTCTTTATTTAATCAATTTAATTACCAAAGTCCGCAAATATAGTTTGTTTTTTATGTTTATTCACCAGTAATGGATAAAGTAAAACCAGTAATGAGCACGCAGTGATGGACACTTGCTAATGATTACAAAATGTACTACGACATAAAAAATGCTATGATAATATAATAATTAATAAATACATAATACTAATAATTAGTTTAAATGTCCACCATTTTGACACCTATTGGCCGATTGTCACCAAATCACGCTGTAAGACAATTAAATGTATATACATAGATTAATATTCAGAAATGGTAGTAATCAAATATCAACAAATATTTCTAATTCAGTACATTTAATTAAAAAATAACCATTACTGGGGTCATATCCAAGACTGGTGGCAGTACCTTATTTATAAATATAGTAAAAAAAATGAGGATTGTAAAAGTTACTGAATTTACAGTACATGTTAAAATTGATAGTATTTGCAACTATAATATTTTATTCCATTTTTTCCGTGTATGGAACGTATCTACCGCGTAAAAAGAGGCCCCACTGTAATTGAGAAAAATGAAATCAATATCACACCTCGTATGTATAATATATTGCAAGTTGCTGTAAGCAGAGAACCTTTTAAAAAGTTATAAAAGAAGTTGGTCCGTAAAATACATCTTAATGTCGTTAATTATTTATAGGTGCAGGATTTTTTCCCTGGATTAATAATAAACAAACAGATATAATCAAAGCTTACCTCGTGCAGTCGGTGTATTATTTATTTAGAGGCTGTTGCGGATTTTTGTAAGCCCTGGAGAGAGGAAACTTCTCTACGCAATTGTAGGAAATAGTGACCTAAAACCGAAGGTGCTGTAATCAGAGTGCGGGGGAAATTCAGAAAGAATATGACTTTTCGGAGGATATATATCGAAGCACGTGAAATTCTGATTTTGCGATAGTTAATTTTTTTGGAAATTATTAAGAAATAAAATAAAATGTGTTAGCTATTTATTAAATCACAGCTGATCATTTTGATCGACTTCAAAAACGGATGAGGTGCTCAATTTGACAATAATGTACTGGCACAAGTCTTGGATATGACCCCAGTAATAATAATTCTACTCTAGATTGTCTTCTATTGTTTTGACTATACCTTCTGTAATATAATATAAGAGCTTCCTATTTTTTGATTAATTATTGAACATGTATATACATTTAACTATCTTACAGCATGATTTGATGATAATCGGCCAATAGGTGTCAAAATAGTGGATATTTAAACTAATTATTGGTATAATGTATTTATTAATTATTATATTATCATAGCAACTGCTTAACATTCTCTCAAATTTGACGATTCTTTCTTTTATATCTTTTGTGTCGTAGTACTTATTATTTTGCATGCTCATTACTGGTTTTACTTTATCCATTACTGGAGAAAAAACATAAACAAAATAAAAGACTATAATTTAAAAAACAAACTATATTTTTTCTTGATAAAAATTCATTCTCCATGTATGTTACTATAAAATAATAATTGAATGATGTAGGCACCAAAATCAATTAAAATCGATTTTTATTCATGGAGGTGCAGAGTTGTTTTATAGTTGTACGTGAAGGAAGAACACATAAAATCGGGTTTTCAATATTTAACACCAATTGTGTGTCCGATAATCAGTGGTTCTAAAACAAAAAAAGTATTGTGAAAGTGGTACTTTTCAAATCTAAATAACTCTGGTGGGGGGCCAGATAAAAATCTGAAATTTAGTCCCATAATAGTATTACATAATGGTATTATGTACCAAAAATTTTGAGATTGAGATTTTATATATTGCATAATATCCACCCATTTACCGATTGTCATCAAATTAAGCTGTTTTAGAGTTAAGTGTCTATAGATTATGATTCAGTAATATCAACAAATATTTATAATTGAGTACATGCATTATAAACAAGTGTCCAACACTGGGGGTATGATCTAAGACTGGTGCCAATATAGATGAATTTAGAATTCTGACTATATTTTTTGCAGAATGGGTAGATTGTATCTCGTATAAAAGTAGTAGATAAAGTAAACGTACGTACCCCTATATGTTCTGTATAGGAAGCGCCTCTGGACAGAGAGCTGATTTACTAACTACCGCATAATCGCAGAATTACGTTTCACCAAAGTGGACATGAATTACTAACAGTATGTAAACTGCCCGTATTTTTGAAACGCGATGCTGTTTTCAAGCTTATTGTTAAATATTATATGTTATATGCGATTCATTTTATGAAAATGTCAATTTTGTTTATTTTGAAATCATTGTTGGTATTTTTACTTCCATGTTCTGAACGAAATGGAAGTATTGTAATACCATCGAAAAATCGTGTCCGAGAAAATGACAAATTCTGATTGTACTAACTTCAAAACTTAAAGAAAAGTTAATTTCCGCATGGCGGCTGTGCGTGTGTCTGTGTGTCTGTCTGGATATGGATCTTGGCTTCTGAGTGTAAGTAACGCCAATTTGGTCTTGTTTTCGGCAAAATAACACGACCAAGTTGACGCGGCTTACACCCAGACGCCAAGATCCTAAATTAATTAATTTTTTTCAATAAATTTTGAAAGAACTTTGAATTTCACTTTATCGTTCGTCCGTTATGACCTCCAGACATAAATAAAAAACAAACTTTTGTTTTAGGTTTTTTTTATTTTTTCAAAAATAGTCTACAAAAGGGGTTCAAAACTGCCATTTTATACGTTTTCTACTCATACATATTTTTATTATCAACGAATTTTGGAGAAATTAAAAAAAAATGTATAGAAACGTTGGAAGAAACTTAATTTCATATACTACATATTTTAACCCTGTACTGCACGAATTATTGAACAATACCCCAGTGTTGAACGTTTTTAAATGTATTAAATTAAACATATTTATTGATATTTGATTACTGTCATTGCTGGATATTAATCTATATACATTTAACTGTTACAGCATGATTTGATGATAATTAATCATTTTGATTAAAAATAGTAGATAAATAAACATTGCGGTTTGGCAGATAATCAAGCAAATGTATTTATTTATGTAAATAATTAGTGGAGTACATTTAACGATTCTTTCTTTTATAACTTTCGTGTCGTAGTATTTATTTGAGTGTTCATTATTGGGGAAAAAACATAAACAAAATAAAGGGCTATAATTTTTAAAAATTAATAAATAAATAAATTTGAGATTCTTTCTGTAAAAAATATTTTTTTTCATTAACAGGTGTTTCATTTTTAATATTTTCCAATTGCTGTAAGAACTCCAGGATCTCAATTGATGATAATAAGTAATAGAAAGTGCATTTAATAAAACAACAATGCGATAGAAGCGATTGTAATAAAATTATATAAAAGGCGTTTCAAATTTGAGTACCGCTGGAACAAAGAGCGATTTTTTTTCATGTAGTTGAACACACGCGTGAAACGAAGCTTGAAAGTTTGATGAAACAGCTTTACCTTCTACAGAATGTCGTATATAATACGAGATGTACGTAAATACAGTGGGCCGGAATTTAGAAAAAGTCGGCCAATGTAATTTTATAAATGTTAAATTTTATGAGTTTTATAAGCATATTTTTTTCTTCGCGGTATCAAAAATATAAATATAATAACATTGTTCCAACAATTATATAATAGATATAACATTGGTCGAAAATTGTGTGGGTAAATTAAAAAAAAAAAAAAACATTCTCTTGAAAATGGGATTTTTTTTCAAAAAGAGCTAAGAATTAAGGTTGAAATTTCACCCTTTGGGATAAATTTACGTGAAAATATCTAGATGTAATCTTATAGCCCGTTTTTTCTGAACGATTTGCTTTTAGTCCCATGTTAAAAGGATTGATAGAAGCTGATATATTCTAGATTCCACCTGTAGAACAAATATGGTCGTCACGAGAAAACAAAAAACAATAAAATAAAATAACTATGGACCACTTGACATGGATTGACTTTTTTGAAAATGATATATATTTAAAAAAAATTTGGTTGCCATTTTTAAATTTGAAATCAGTGCCCCTAAAAAAGAACTTAAGAAAGTGAATATATTTGAAACTTTTGGCCACAGATTCGAGTTTTCCGACCCACTGTACACTGTGAAGCGGGAAAAACTCTAGCAGAATTAATTTATAAACAATAGCTTGTCGTGCATTATTTCCCGGTTACGTTTTTTAATGAGACGTTCATGTAATCCGTTAGATTTGAATGAAATGTGGATGAATGTTGCAAGAAATTAAAAACCTATTCATTAAAACATGTGCTCGTTTTTTAATTGTGTATTCGCTGAGCGAAGCACTTACTTAATGACTACAAAACAATGCTCCGATTTGATGAAAGATTAAAACTTGTAATGGCTATCAATGTTATTGTACCTATTTGATTTACGATAAGATACTGGCACCAGTTATGGCCGCTCTAAGAGCAAGGTTTACTGTGGCTTCTTTTTTGTAATTCTCATGAACTTATGTTACTAATAAAATAAGTAAATAAGTAAATATAGTTTTTTAAATTTAATTATGAGCCTTTTATTTTGTTAATGTTTTTTCTCCAGTAATGGATAAAGCCACAAAAGCCTACAGAAGAAAATAACGATTTTCATAATTTATATTTTTATAAAAATTGCTTGTCTCAATTTAAATAGACCATTCAGTGCTTTTTTATGATTGGTATCAGAGCATGCCTTAGCAAGTCTCTCCCTCTAAAAAAAATGTTCAAAAATCACCAAAAATGTCAATTAAAATTGATAAATTAACAAATAAGTTCAATAGTTAATATCTCAGCTTGGCGCGATCCTACAGACTTCAACTTTATTTTAAAAGATAGCTTACATCATTAACTTTAAGACTATCAAATGCCCTAAGACCGTCGAGACCTTCTTCCCTTATTATTAACAAATTAAAATTGATAAATTAACAGATAAGTTACGAATAGTTAATATCTCAGCTTGGCGCGATCTTACAGACTCCAAAAAAGTTTACTAAAAAATTATAGCCTGTACACTGACTTGACCCCTCCCCCCCCCCCCAAGGCCGGCGCTGGTTGGTATTAGATATCTCGAGATCTCTATCGAGACAATCAACGATATTATTTCATTAAATCATTTTTCACCGACTAGATTTTCATAATTTATTTGTATGTGATATCTATGCATGGAATATCATTTCTTTTTTTGTTATTATTAATTTTCCTATTTGAATTGTACTTGTGCACGAATCCAGACACAATCAAGATGAAAAGAAAAACACATTAGTTTGTAATATCTTCCTGTACAAATTATACCTTACCTCTCACAAATCATATGAATTTGCATGCGTGTAGTTATTTGCACATACACCAATCCAGCAAAGTTATGTAATTTGTAGACATAAAACTAATTCAATAAAACATTAAACAGTGAATTGGCGCAAATAAAATTTACATTATAAAAAATATACTGACTAAATAAAAAATATCACATTTTTACTTTGGAACTATAACTATGAAAGCATCCACACTTTCGATTAGAAAATACTATGATAGTGTTACAAAAATTTGTCAAAATCGCATATTTTCCTATAGGCGTCAGTTGAAAATTTATAACATGCAAATATGCTTTAAATTACAATTGAATTTAGTATGTATGAGAGATGATAGTTCCAAATAGACATTTCTCTGTTAATTAAATATATTTAAAGACAATATAAAACATTTATTATTAAATAATTTTATAATTGAAAACAATTGATATTTATTTTAAAATCTAAATGATACGCCAATGACTCGTGGAGCGATATGGTAACAATGTGTTATTTGTCCTTTATCTTACTTTGTCTAAGGTTTGCCATTTTACATTTTTAAAATTGACGTCAATATAAATTTAATGAAATAATACATATCGGTCTCATGCTACATATTTTATAGGAAAGAAGTCATGAAAAATGAAGTAAAAATGTTTTATTTTTAAACATAAAGTAGACAGGGGGGTAAAGTTATATGCATGCGACCGCAGTAGCGACCAATTTACAATCTTCAGATCGCGTGTTCGAAACTGAACGGCCGTAGCAAACAATGTATGTAGTTAGGTATATATAAACAATGAGTAAAGTAACCAACAAATACGAAAAAGTTACCATATGAGGGAAATTCTGTATTAAAACTAATAACAATCTTGTTGTCATTACGTTCTACCTATAATAGCACAAGTCTTGAATAATACCCCAGTGTTGGGCACTTATTAAATTAAATATACTAAATTAGAAATATTTGTGGATATTTGATTACATACTACCATTACTATAGCCAGCTTAATTTGATGTCAATCGGCAAATGGGTGTCAAAATGGTGGAAATTTAAATTTTTAAACTAAATATTAGTGTAATCTATTTATTAATTATTATATTATCATAGCATCTGCTTTACATTGTTTCAAATTTTACGATTCTTTATTTTATAACTTTTGTGTTATAGTACTCATCATTTTATAATCATTAACAAGTGTCCATTACTGCGTGCTCATTACTGGTTTTACTGGAGGAAAAGCATGAACAATATAAAAGGCTTTAATTATAAAAAAAACTATATTTGCGGACTTTGGTAATTAAATTGATTAAATAAAGAGTTACTTGTTTTATTAGTAACATGAGTTCACGAGAATTACAAAAAACAAACCCATTAATAAAAAAAAACGAAAACTTGCTCTTATAGCGGCCATAACTGGTGCTTTTACCTTATGTAAAAAACTAAGAAAGCTACAATTTAAAAAACAAACTATATTTGCGGACTTTGGTAAAGAAATTGATTAAATAAAGAGTTACTTGTTCTATTAGTAAAATGAGTTCATGAGAATTACAAAAAAGAAGCCCATTAATCCCAAAAAAACAGTATACCTTGCTTTTGAAACGTCCAGTACCTTAGTTAAATTAACCCAAACTTGCCCAGCGTTACATATATGTAACAGAGTGCTTTTGTTAAGATTTTGCGTTTGATGTAAGATTATTTTAATTCGAATGGGTTTGAAATCAAACTTATTTTCGTGTATTGGACTGAATACATCAACAATGCAATTACCAACGTTCTAGAGTTTTAGTATACAT
Organism: Sialis fuliginosa; assembly: GCA_961205875.1. Lineage (NCBI taxonomy): Eukaryota > Metazoa > Arthropoda > Insecta > Megaloptera > Sialidae > Sialis > Sialis fuliginosa. The sequence continues at coordinate 22,857,608 of OY540816.1, forward strand.
AGATAGGTATGAATTGATGACAGAAAAAAAAACCTCGGGAACGATTGAGTTAAGAAAGAATATTTGGAATGATTTTTTTTTGTCCATTAAAAATTAAATTTTTTTTCCCAGTAAAACTCGTGAAAATAAACATAATATGCGATGAGGCACTTAATATTACCTATAGAGTTCGTAAATCTCAAATAAATCAGGATTTTACCCAACGCTTGTATGCAGGTTCCACATATTTCCAAGAACTGAAAATTTAATGTAAAATACGTTTTTTTAATACAAAAATCACATCTTATATAATCTTTCTTGAGCTTATTCGCAGACGTAGAGTTTAAAATCTTTTATTTATTTAAAACAAAGCTGAAAAAGTTTTTGTGTAGTTTATGAAAATTATTCCAAGCACTGCGAGTTATTTTATACAATGCTGCAAACTATTTATATGGCTGTAAGAACAATTTTATAGACTTGAAATAGTGCTTGCATGCTTTTCTTCACTAGATTTCCTTGGTACGCCATAACGCGACAGGTTAAATTCTGTTTCGTGTAAATTATGCTGTGCTGTTTTTTTAAAACAACGTTTTAAATTTATTTTATTCTTGTGTACCTAGCTTCTAAGTTGGCACAAGAAATATCAAGGTTTTAAATACCCATCAAGATAAATTAATATTTATTTTAAAATACCTACTTGTCACATTTGCAATTATTAATATACGCATGCACTATGGGATTATTTGAAAAATAAAGTTGAATTAAGTACAAACACGATTAGTTATTATTGTAATAAATTTAAATTGCCTAACAAAAACGAATCAGAACAAAAAGTGCAAATAATTTGTGTTCTGTTTAAATTTAAAAGTTAATTATTGAAAACAAAATAAATAATTGATGAACAAAAGAGTCCGAATGGCGGCTGAGTGCATGCGAATCGTTCCCTCTGCCCCGCTTCGACACAGTATTTCTTTTGATAGGGTTCTGTAGCCATTCTCACTACGATTTATAAATAAATATTAATTTAAAATTTTTTAATACAGTGTTCGTTATAATTTTCATTGAAAGTAGTAATTAAAATGGAATTTTTTCAGATTTTTTGCATCGATAGTTTAGAAATTAGAGGGGGAGGGGGTATATTCTGATAACGACTTTGAAAAGCAAATATATCATGACTGAAGGGTTACATTAAAGGAGACCAATTTAAAGACAATAGGGGAAGTGAAACAAAAATTGGAAAGAGGGATTCAAAAAATTATTTTTTCTAAAATTTCATCATTTCTATTTTTGGGTCATCAATCTACGTCCCTATACTAAAATAAGTATATTAATCAGAGAATGGAAGGGCTGTGACCTATAGGCAGATAGACAGACAGACAGACAGACGGACGGACATATAATTATAAAGGTTCTTAGTTTTCTATGTCAATTTTTTCGCGCGTGTTATTACTTAACATCAAACATTATTTGAATACAATTCACAAAAAAACAGTTTATAAAAGGTTGTATGTATGTAGATGGCACTGGAATACCCTCTTCTTCTTCTTTTTCTGTCTACTGTAAGTTTATAATAGCCGTTTTTACTCATATCTCTCAACAGTACAATGTAAAAAGAACATTGTTGTATGGTAGGTAGTCTTGTATTAAGGTTTTTAATGGAACTTTATGAATAAAAATAACAGCTTCTGAAATCATGTCCACTGTAGATACAAAGTAGCTGCTACATACAATGTAAGGTACTGGCACCAGTTTTGGATATGACCCCAGTAATGGCTATTTTTTAATTAAATGTACTGAATTAGAAATATTTGTTGATATTTGATTACTACCATTTCTGAATATTAATCTATATACATTTAACTGTCTTACAGCGTGATTTGATGACAATCGACCAATAGGTGTCAAAATGGTGGACATTTAAACTAATTTATTTATTAATAATTATATTATCATAGCAACTGCTTTACATTGTTTCAAATTTGACGATTCTTTCTTTTATATCTTTTGTGTCGTAGTACTTATCATTTTGTATATTTTACTTTATCCATTACTGGAGAAAACACATAAACAAAATAAAAGGCTATAATTTAAAAAACAAACTATATTTGCGGACTTTGGTAATTAAATTGATTAAATATGGAGATACTTGTTTTATTAGTAACATGAGTTCATGAGAATTACAAAAAAATAAATAAAAAAAATCGAAAACTTGCTGTTATAGCGGCCATAACTGGTGCCTTTACCTTACTAAACAAAGCACGAAATTCTTTTTCCATTTGCAAAAAACCCTTGAGCCAAAACAAAATAATTAAAATATAGTTACTCGAAGATGATACTTTTTTTCTTTTGCATTATTTTTTTCTCTCTCCCCGTTAAATAATCTAATTTAGTTTCAGCTTTAACTCGCACAATTAAAACTTTCTTTCAGTACCCACAAAGCATTACAACTTAATTTATATTTCGTTTCTGTTTTCATTACGGTTTATTTTTTAGATTGTAAAAATAAAGAATGAAAAATATAGTGCAGTTTTCACAAAAATACAATTTTAAATAAGTACAGTATATTGTGTTGATTTATGACGACCGTAAATTATCTATTATAGAAGAAAGAACCGCCAAGGACAGGGCCGTAACCATGTATTTTTTATTACTTTTTTTTACATTCGCGCATTCGCTTTTACAAGAATTGTTTTTTATGCTTCCTTAAATATGCATTTCAATACAATAGCTGGTATATAAAATACTGATATTATAAGACATTTTTACCACAACTGTTTCAGTATGAAATATTTATTATTACACTTTTTTTCCACATTTGGACATTTGTGTTTTTATTTTAATTGAGTCGTAAAAAGAAGTATATTTATTAATATTCGTTGTCCGAAGTTGCCCAGCCGGATGTCGGAATTGATAAATATGGTACTGGCACCAGTTATGGCCGCTATAAGAGCAAGGTTTACTGTTTTTGTGATTGTCGGGTTTCTTTTTTTTATAATTCTCATGAACTCATGTTACTAATAAAACAAGTAACTCTTTATTTAATCAATTTAATTACCAAAGTTCGCAAATGTAGTTTTTTTTTTTTTAATTATAACCTTTTATTTTGTTTAAGTTTTTTCTCCAGTAATGGATAAAGTAAAACCAGTAATGAGCACGTAATCATTACAAAATGATAAGTACTACAACACAAAAGATATAAAAGAAAAAATCGTCAAATTTAAAACAATGTAAATCAGTTGCTATGATAATATAATAATTAATAAATAAATTATACTAATAATTAGTTTAAATGTCCACAATTTTGACACATATTGGCCGATTGTCATCAAATCACGCTGTAAGACAGTTAAATATTCAGAAATGGTAGTAGTTAAATATCAACAAATATTTCTAATTCAGTACATTTAATTGTAATGATGTCCACTGCAATGTGTGACGAAACGTTGGACGAAAACACGACCAAATCGACGCGGCTTACACCCAGAAACCAAGATCTACAGTAATCGTATTGGTTCTATTAATTTTTATTTTATTTATAACAATACGCGTTAAATTGTAGTGTAAAGTTTTACAATTTTTGTTCGAGTGTACAAATTGAATACAATCAAATTTTCGTGCAATTATTTATATACAACCCTTCAAATAATTAGAAATTATTTATCGAAAACTTCACCCCCTTCCCATACTCCTATAAGAATATTATATAGTTAATTGTTAAACGTACCTATATATTTTTTATTTATATTCTTACATATTTAAAATTGGGGCGTTAGAAATTATTTAATATATCTAAAACTTTACCCTCCCCCTCCCTTCCCTACTACTATTAGAATATCTTAAATTTAATTGTTAAACGTGTATATATGTATAATTTATTTATTTACATATATATTTAAATAATTGGAGTGTTAGAATTTATTTAATATATCTAAAACTTTAGATATAACATTCCCCTAGTCTCCCCCCCTCACTCTTGTTGTCTGGGGTTATGTTTAATTAGTTTCTGCAAGATAAAATAGAAACTCCAGCTCTGACGCGGTTCTCTTTCTGCCGCCAACTATATTTGCGTGTTCGAATACAGTGAAAACAACGAATGCCATAGGATTTTATGAGCCATTTCAATAATATACGGTACATTTTAACCGAACCAATTGTACTACACTTACACATCCACATACACACCCACCTACACACACGAACACACACTTAGACAGTGTTACCAAAACTCTCCAAGTAAAGATACTGTAATATTATACAATTATTGTAATTTTACGGGTACCGTGAATTTTAATGTAAATATCAACAATAACCAGTTTTAGATGTTGATGTTCCGAATAAACGACGCTAAAGGTTGTTTATGCTACGGAATTATCGTACTAAAGGTTGTATGTGTGTAGGGGCCCTTATAATGTTATTTATTACTTGAAAAACGGAGAAACTGTGGTTTTTTAGTCACTTAAACTAAAAAATCCATAATAAAACAATGTCACTCGACATGTGTTTCAGTCTGGAACTGTTTGGCTCCTGATGAGGACTTCTAGCGAAGTCGAAACACGTGTTGTTTTATTGTGGTTAAGCTGTATATTTTTAGTTTAAGTAACGTTATTTATTTTATTATTTTATTATTTAATTTTTTTTTATTATTTATTTATTTTTTGCTTTTTCGTAATATCGAAGATACGAGAAGCTTTGTGATCGTTTTAAAATGAGATAAAAAAATTGTTTTCAAAATTTTCCGTTTCAGGTCAAGACATACACTTTTCGTTCCGTGTCTGTCTGTCGAGTGAATCCTTGTTACATACATAACTCATGAATCACTGAATCGATATTAATGAAACTTGGTTGGATGGTTGGGTCTGGCTTGAGGACGGTCCCATTTTAAGATATCTCAAGTACGACACATGTTACGTGAAATTTTTATAGAATCTTTTTTGTAGAGTTCAATTTCCTATAATATAGGTCTACTAAGTTTATTGTAAAATATTCCCTTACAAAGATTTATCTCAATTTGCTTTAAAAACTGTATGTAATTGTAAACATTAAAGGGCCTTAAATTTTATTAAACCCGGCACTGCCTCTTAAAATATAAACACAAAAATCAATGAAATATATATCGAATTACAAATTTTCCCAAGCAGCAGTTTAACCACTTCATGTGTATTATTTAGAACATTAACAGAGTCGTGTAGAGGCGCTTTTACTATCATAAATGTAACTTTCCAAAATTAGAAGTGTTTATTTGATTAAGAACAAGCGATTTAATCCAAGAACTTATCTAGTGTTTCCACTGATTCAGCATGCATGGGTGAGGTTGTAGGGGGGGTGAAGGGGAGGGGGTACGGCGTCACACTTATTAAGCACGGGAGGGGGTGAGAAAACTCTATGTTGCGGTTTTGTCGAGATGCTGTAAAATGAACAATCCAGCGAATGTATGTTGAGAGAAATTGAATTTGTTTGAAGTCACTCATCTGAGTATTCTAGGTAGAATAAACCCGTTCTAATGTATAATGATTTGTTCATAATAATTATGGTTTTAAAACATACACAGGGTGTTAAATAAAAAACAAATGCATAGTGCTTCCTCGTGCTAAATTCACCAAAGATTTATTGTACAATTTAAATAAAAATCGATAGTGTTCAGATTAATTGCCTGGCATTTAATTTTTATATAATTTTACTAAACAATATTATTTTAAGACGCACCTAAATATTTTTTCGTATTTTTTAAATATTTTTGACAATTTCAATCTAAATCTAAATTTTTCTGTTATGCAAACGTCAAAATAACATTTAATATGTCAGAGCAAATTTAGATAAATTTTTGCAAGGGAATATTTTACAACAAACATTTAGGTAGCCTATATTATAGGAAATTGAATGCTCTATAAAAAATATTATATAAAATTTTCATGTAACATGTGTCGTTCTTGAGATGAAACGTTCATGTTACAATTTTGAAATCAGAGAATACTATTATCTAATAAATAATATATTATCGTCTATAATCTATAAAAATGCATCTATCAAAAGGTACTAATTTTGTGAAATTATTTTTAACTGTAACGAAACAACATTACTAAAATTTTTGGGGGTTGGCACCACTGCTTTATTGTATAATACAATGTTTGGTAATGCATACATTAAAATACCATATACTTTTACAAACCTATATAATTATTTTTATATTTATGTATAGCAGTTATTACAGTGTAAAGAAATATATTCATGCCAAGAAAATTAAAATCGATCTTATGTAAGTCTGAAACTTTTCGCTCTTATTACTTTACAAAATTTCATTGGTAGAGAAACTAGTTCAAATGTAAAGTTACGATAAAGTTAGTCGAGTGAAAAGTCTTTTACTTTAAACAAATAGTAAAAAAATTGTACATGTACGTATTATAGAACTATAATAAAATTCATTCTAAGAAAGATGAAAGGTAATGATTCATTAACGTCTTGATATATTGTACAGTCGTCTGCAGAACTCGTCTGGCACCCTAAAGGCTAGAATCGCTTACAACAGATTCCAAATTTAAAGACAAACATCATCGGTTATCTTTTTCCATCAAGTTTAATATATTTAAATACTAAAATTCGGAATATCAAATATTTATTGCCACAAAATTTACGTATACAATTTTCAATAGATTACATAATAATTTAATTGCACAAATATATATGAGTACCTATTATAAATGAAGAGTAGTTCTTTATGTAGCAAATGAATTTTAAAATATCTGTCTTTGTTTGATACATGGAGAAATGATTTAAATATTATAATAATCAAATGGGAGGAGCTTACTAAGTTTGTGATAAACGAAAATGAATACAAACTGCAAGACCATTAATGGGTTAAAATATTTTAATTATATTCAAGAAATTCTCAACGATATATGTTTTTAAATATTAAAAACTAAATCGAAAATCAGAACAAAAAGTATAAATAATTTTTTGACGATCAAAAGTAAACGTTCGCGCATTATTAATAATATTTTACCGTATATAACTTATTTAAAGTTATTTCCTAAACTAAAAGACCAAATTGGATGCAGTAAAGGGCAAATTATATCTACATTAAGTACTTATGACGATGAAATCGTTTATTTTTAATTTTCTTTGTAACATAAAAGCAGTCATTGTGGCTTGAATATAAAATCGTAAATAGGGTAAAAAGGGCCCCACTGAAAACTCATAGGTTGTTGGGGTTATGCTTTTGAATCCTCGATCGATTAAATATAAATAATAAATAAAAACCTGGTTTTACTAAAAAGGAAAATTCTACAAACATATTAACTTTATCATTTTCACTTGAAATGTTTTTTTACACATATAAATAACAAAAAAAAAATGTACGGCTCGTCAGTAACGAACGGAGCAATAAAAATATATCTCTAAAAGCAGAACAAACACAAATAAATAATAACCAGTTGAAAAAAACCGTTCGGTGTTTTTCAGTTTAAGAATTTTATTAGCATCAAAAACAGATTCTGGCGCACCGCAAACCGCAAACCGCTTCCGACAACCAACCGCGCAACTATTTGTAACAATTCAGATGTTTCTCATTATTTTTTTGGCCTGTGGATATGTGTCTGTGTCTGTTTACAGTAATTTATATTTATTGTACTGAAACCATCAACGTACACACAGCAATCAGTTTATTTGTATAATTACGTGTAAATAATTGCTTTATATCCGGTATTACAAATTTGCAAGCTTGCAAGCACTTTCAAATGGGGTATTCATTATGTGTTAGTATCTAGAGCAGGCCTGGCCAACACAAATTTTACCATGGGCCGCATTAACAACTTAAAATATATAAACAGAGAAGTAGCCTTTAATTTTGTTTATGTTTTTTCTCTAGTAATGGATAAAGTAAAACCAGTAATGAGCACGCAGTGATGGACATTTGCTAATGATAAGTACTACGACACAAAAGATATAAAAGAAAGAATCGTTAAATTTGAAACAATGTAAAACAGTTGCTATGATAATATAATAATTATTAAATAAATTATACTAATAATTAGTTTAAATGTCCACCATTCTGACACCTATTAGCCGATTGCCATCAAATCACGCTGTAACACAGTTAAATGTATATAGATTAATATTCAGAAATGGTAGTAACCAAATATCAACAAATATTTCTAATTTAGTACATTTAATTAAAAAATAGCCATTACTGGGGTCATATTTAAGACTAGGTCGCTTTTTTGGTACTTCACACTTTTTTGTGTGGCTGTTTAATTAATTTAAAAAAAATAGTGATTTATTTTAAGCACGGATAATCGAAATTTGAAAAGTATGGAATAAAATGTAATGCCTGCAATATAGAAAATGTAATATCAGAATAAAGTATTTGTACGACATCCGAAAACACTTTGCTGGAAGTTACAAATAGGCATCGTTTAAAGATCAAAAGGTTAAATAGGATCTGAATACAAATAGACAATAGTAACAATATGAGAAAGACATAGAAGAAGACGTGAAACATAAATAAAAAATTCGATTTTTCGCTCCATAATACCAAAGTGCTATTGGATTCCTCCAGCTAGATATAAAGATCTATCGGTTCTGGGAAACTTTAGTTTGACGCTAAAGAAAAATATGATGTCCCCAATCTAATTTCCATTTAAATCCACTCGATTTAAAGTTTGTCAAGTGTCATTGATAGTAAATAATAGCACCTCATTCAATTCCAATAGCATTCTGTTTCTAAAAAAACGATTGCCCCATTCAAAAGAATCTTGAAATAAAGTTCTCTCTCATTATTCATTTCGCTAAACATGTATTATGCATTTTTTTAAACTTCCTCTTTCTCGTTCTGTCTCTCTCTGTCTTTCACACTTGCGGCTGGATTTGATAAGTCGCTGTACGATTTATAGATGCGCGGCTATTTATTCTAAAAAAGTTTCTTTTTTGATATCTGAATTTAACTGTCAAATTCACGTTTGTAGGATTTTTTTTTTACTTCACCCATTCTTCTCGTGATTGTTACTTGAATTATACGGGTTGATTTATTGTTAGTTTTTTTTCCACGTCGTATAAAGGATCGGGAGGTTCTGTAGTAGATCTTTATAATTATCCAATTTGAATTTTTAGTTAATTTATTGTCATCGTAATATGAATGAAATATCGCATGGTTCTGGCACCAGTCTTGGATCATACCCCAGTGTTAGACGCTTGTTGAATTAAATGTGCTGAATTAGAAATATTTGTTGATATTTGATTGCATACTGACACTTAACAATCGGCCAATGAGTGTCAAAATGGTGGACATTTAATTATTAGATAATTATTATATAGAGTGTATTCCAAGTTGATTTAACATGGGGGCAGTTAGAAGTGTTGTAGTAACCTTTGGTCAAATTTAACGATGTGTGATTGGTCCATTTTGAAATGGCGCCACAAAATTTAATAAAATAGTAATTAGTATTTTGTTTTCAAACCAAAAAATTTATAATTAAAGTTGAAAACAAAATACTGTTGATTAATTTAAAATTTATAAGTTAGTTTCGAGGCGACATTTCAAAATGCACCAATCACACATCGTTAAATTTGATCAAAGATTACTACAACATTTTTATTTTATAATTTTTGTGTCGTAGTACTTATCATTTTGTTATCATTAGCAAGTATCCATCACTGGGTGCCCATTACTGGTTTTAATTTATCCATTTCTGGAGCAAAAAAAAAAAAACATAAACAAAATAAAAGGCTATCATATAAAAAAACTATATTGGCAGTCTTTTTTTTGTAATTAAATTGATTTAATAAAGAGGTACTTGTTTTATTAGTAACATAAGTTCATGAGAATTACAAAAAAGCCCATCAATCCACACCTTGCTCTTAAAGTGGCCATATTTATAAATAAAATTTAATTAAAAATATAAATTAAAATATTTGCATATAGCTAAAATAATATTGATTTCCCTATGTACCGTAACTTAATTTCCCACAAGTTACATTTCGTTTTTTTTAATGTAAACCATTTTTATCCCCGATTTACAATCCTATAAGTTAGTTAATTAAAAACCGATTTTTTTGTTGTTCTACATAATTACAGAGCCATAAAAAATTAACAAAAGTTATCATTATTTCAATTAAAATAATAACACACGCATATTTTACGTTGATAAATTAATATTAGCGTAAAACGTTACAGCCGAAAATAATCGCTGGGTTTGTCGTAATTTACATTTAATTTACTTACAGAGTTATTGAATGTTAAATAGTATCGTGATACCAGGAGACCAGAATTGTAAAAAGAAAGGGTTAACTCGCGCAACCCGCAATTATGTGAAATAAATCAATAAGGAATTATTTAATGTTTATATATTGTCAATAGACACGAACGCTGAGAAATCTTGATATGTCAAAAATTAGTGCCATTTCGTTATATATATTTATATATTATGAATACAGTGTTTTTCAGTCGTGAAAAGTGAATAAAAAAAACTTGGAGAAGGGTTTCTCAATATGTTACTATGGGTTAAAAATTGCTTTTATTGGTCACGTTCACGATTGACCGAAAACGAGCTTTGATTGGTTGATTCATGGAATTTCTGGTGGAATGTACTAGAAATTAAAAGAATGCCATTTTTAAAGTGTGTAAGGAAGTGAGAAAGAAGTAACCAGAAAGAGATAGAAACTAGCGTTCTGGTAGAAACGTTCAACATGAAGTGAACATAAAAGTACTTTGGTTAGCCTGGTCACTAGTTTCTATCTCTTTCTAGTTACTTCTTTCTCACTTCCTTACACGCATAAAAAATTACATTATTTTAATTTCTGGTACATTTCACCAGAAATTCCATGAATCAACCAATCCGTTTTTTGGTCAGACGTGAACGATCCCATTGTTTCAAGATGATTTTCTTATTATTTTCATGCAGTGGCTCTAAATAGGCGAGACAAGAGTCAGGTACCATTTCTTATGTTACCTAACGTAACAAAATATATACTAAAACCTGGCCAAAGAACATATGAATTAAAAAAGAAACACTAACGGACAAACAGACATAGAGACGTTACGATTTATAATATGTAAAGATAACAAACATTTATGCGATTTATAGTTTCTAAGTTCTATGTTACCAAATACATTGTAGAGGTCAATAATATTCCCAAATTCAAATAAATTATTTAAGACTTCTGTTCTAGTTAAGAAAAGTTTTGTCGCATGCACGGGTGGAAATATGCTAATTTCTACCCCGTATAAACGATAAAAAATTCTTTGAAATTAAGTGAAATTTTATGCATAACCTTGGTAAAATTCGATTAGGTGAAATGTCAGTGTGCCAGTTTGATAATCGGAACACGTGGTTATTATTCCTGTATTTGCGATCTTCTGATTAAATATAGACGTGTCAAAGCTTAAATATCACTTATTACTAGAGATTGGAAAAATAGTTTTTCAACTATTGCGTAAAAATGCATTTATTGTAATTTTTATTACATATCTCCACCGTTTTCAGAAAACTGGTTTGATTGAACACAATTTGAAATCAACTATTTGCAACTACCTTTCCAACTATTTTATTTGTGACACTTTTTACTGCTTCGTTTGCACTAATTATTATTAAATCGTAAAAAAACTATTTATCAACTATTTTCCAAAAAAAATTCAACTAGTAACTATTTCATTGAAAATAACAACTATTTTTCCAATCTCTACTTATTACCTATGTCTTAGAAAATAGTAGGAGAAACTATTGTTAAATACATAAATATTATCATTTTATATCCTTAATATATATAAAGCTCAACGTCTCTCTGTCTGTCTGTCTGTCTGTCTGTCTGTCTGTCTGTCCGTTAGTTACCTTATCACTCGAGAACCACTTATCCGATTTACGAGTTTTTTTTTTTAATTCATACGTACGTTCTCTGGCCAGGTTATAGGCTATATTTTTTTACGTTAGGTAACATAACAACAAAGCAGTGACGATAATAGTAAATCAAGTCGGAAAAAATTTTGCCGTCGGCGCGCTGTTTTGTAATACGCTGCCTAAACCGTTCAATATAGAACAAAATAATGTATTAAAGAATTGTGTAGAATCAAAAGTTCTACAATTAAGTCAGCGACACGATATGTCTAACTTTTATATTTAAGCCACAATGACTGCTTTTATGTTACAAAAAAAAACATAAAATATTTGGGTTTTGTTTACATGGACTTATGACCTGCAAAACATTAATTCTTATCGAAATAAATGATTTCATCGTCATAAGTACTTAATGTAGATATAGTTTGCCATTTACAGCATCCAATTTGGTCGTATAGTTTAGAAAATATCTTAAAATATATTTATAAAGGTAACATTTTAAATGTATGGTGTCGTGCCGCATTGAAGCGATGTACATCAGACTGGATTCGCTTACGTTCGGTAGATATTCGGAGTCCCTCGGCTGACGTTTGAGTTAATTTTGTTTTCAATAATTAACATTTAAATTTAAACAGAACACAAATTATTTGTACTTTTTTCTTCTGATTCGTTTTTGTTAGGTAATTTAGGTATTGATAAATTATTATTACAATAATAACTAATCGTGTTTGTACTTAATTAATTAAACTATATTTTTCAAAAATCCTAAACAATAATTCCGTAGTCTACGCGAGCGAAGCCGCGTGGGCCCAGCTAGTTATAAAATAAAAACGAAAATAATTCTATCTGTTTGTCTGTTTGTTATCTTTTCACGGCTTAACCGCTGAACAGATGTTGATGTAATTTGGCAAGTAGATAGCTTGCATCCTGAGGAACTACATGTACTACTTTATATCCCGAAAATTAGGTAAATAGATATAAAAAACAAGTCGCGAGTAACACCTAGTTATTAACCCATATATGCCCACAAACCTATATATAGGTTTGTGGGCATATATGGGTTTAGTTATAGAAATCAAATACGTCCCTGTGTAACGCCATTTTTTACTGCCGTAATTCAGTTGTTTCTACTTGTAGTTCATTTGTTTGTTTGTTATGAATGGAATTTATGCAAATTTTATTGTTTTAATTTTTATATTTTTTTCGGACCGGCACATTTTTTTATTTAATATCAGGAAACAAATTCTGGAACACGTTTTTCTTTTATTTATTTATTTTTATGAATCCATAAAATACATTGATGGGGAATTTTAATAGATTTACTTAAAGCAGTTAGACTTCAGCGGTTTTCAAATTCTAGTGTATTTTATGAAGAGTTCTAAAGTTATTGTTCAATGAAAACGTTGACTAAGTAAACAAGTAAAACGTCGTGGCTTTTATCTAGAAGCCAAGAATCATACTTGGATATGACTCCAGTAATGGCTATTTTTCAATTAAATGTACTGAATTAGAAATATTTGATGATATTTGATTACTACCATTTCTGAATATTAATCTAAATACATTTAACTGTCTTACAGCATGATTTAATGACAATCGGCCAATAGGTGTCAAAATGGTGGACATTTAAACTAATTATTAGTATAATTTATTTATTAATTATTATATTATCATAGCAACTGCTTTACATTATTTAAAATTTAACGATTCTTTCTTTTATATCATTTGTGTCGTAGTACTTAAGTGCTCATTACTGGCTTTACTTTTTCCATTACTGGAGAAAAAACATAAACAAAATAAAAGTCTTTAATTTAAAAAACAAACTATACATATTTGTGGACTTTGGTAATTAAATTGATTAAATAAAAAAAAAAGAAGCCCGTCAATCACAAAAACAGTAAACCTTGCTCTTATAGCGGCCATAACTGGTGCCGGTACCTTACCTAATTATTATATACTTTTTTAAGTCGGTTTTATTTTTGTTTTTAAGTTTTTTATAAATCAAAATTTAGATAGCATTAAAAATGTCAAAGTAATTAAAACCTGTATCACAAAATAGCCAAAGGATTTATTGTTCAAAGACAATATTAGTAGTACAGGTGATGCGTGCAAAAAAACATAAAACAAATATGATAAAAAGCTTTGGCAATATGACAAGCCAGTCTTGACATGTTTTTAAACAACTGACTGTTCTGTTGTTTTATTTAAAATGCAGTACGTTTTCATTCACGGAAGTAGCATCATTTCATTTGGAAATTCTTTTTGAGTTTCTGTATCACTCAAAAGAAAGCGGGTGGAGTATTTCCTCTCTTGTTCTTCTTTATACATCTAGGCAAAAAAGTTTTTGTCTTTGTGTGTGGAAAGGAATCTCAACAGAAAAAAAGCTGTGTTAATCAATATGATAATGGTATTATTTTTTGTTGAAATAATGTTTAAATATGATGATACGCATAATTTTTTTAGTTTAATGTTTGAAATGTATTTTGATTAGCGTGCGAGTATTTTTTTCTCACGAATTGTATTTTTTTCTCACGTCCGATCACGCTTGTGACAAAATTTAATATATTATGTTATAAATTAACGAGTTGATATTTCTATCAAAAGTGAAATTAAAACACAATATAGGAAACAATGTGAAAAGTTGAAATTTTTAAACCGCAGGTCTGTATCTCAAACCGTTCTCGAAATATAGCCTCTCAAAGTTTCAGTTTTTTCAAAATTTTGAAAAAAAATGGCCCTAACTTTTGAACGCGTGGTCGGAATTGATTTTAGTTGACGGATTTGGAATCAGCGTGTCAAAATCTATATAATGACATGTATAATACCTTAAAACTCGAAAAAAAAAATTTCGCGAAAAATCGAAAAAAATTCAAAGGGGTATACCTTAAAAAAATGTCGATTTTTGGCCAAATTTTTTTTGTCTGATTTTGAAGTGTTATACATGTCAATATATAGATTTTGACACGCTGATTTCAAATCCGTCAACTAAAATCAATTCCGACCACGCGTTCAAAAGTTATGGCCTTTTTTCTCTAAAAATTTGAAAAAACTAAAACTTTGAGAGGCTATATCTCGAGAACGGTTTGAGATACAGACCTGCGGTTTGAAACAAACAACTTTTCACTCATTTTCTATACAATTAACATACTTTTAACGAAATCAAAAATTCAAAAATTTTTAGTCATATTTCATGCTTCATATTTTAACTTTCCATAGAAAAATCAATTTAAAGATAGGAAAATTAGAAGGAACATCATAACTTACTTTATAAATAATGATTTTCATTATATTTCTTCTAATTTTTTTTTTAAATGACAGGTATTTAAACAGTAAAATGCACGAATATCAAAAAAAGAAAATATAGCTTACAAAACATAATAAATTAAGAAAAATATGGCAATTACAACGAAAATTTTTAACAACTACTTTTAGTTAAGCTATAATACATAAATAAAACAATATTTTAAAGAAAACAATGGGAAAATAACCAGTTTCAGGCATTTTTAATTACTCGATACTTAAAAAAAAAACGTTATTAAATATAATTAGTTCAAATTTGGCCGCAGGTTGTAGAGAATATTATTTTATATAATTTATCTCCAATTAATTTTACTGTATCTTTTATTAATTTGTCAGTATTTCGTATAAGAAAGTCCCCGGCAGATAATTTAAATTGATTACAAAAATTTAAAACGTTTTAAAATTAATTTTCTATTTTTCGAATCTTATTAAATAAATAATAAAATTCAAAAACACAAAGGAGATAGATAGAGTTCCATTTAACGCTGCCACCCCCTCCTACTTAAATACACAGAAATCATGAGACGCAAAGCCCCCCACTAATGGAGGGAATATATTATAGGCGTGTGCCCCCCCCCCTCGTCTTGCGGCACTGCTGCAACGCCGATGTCCGCACTGGAACAAATTAAACCCTAGATCTCATGTGCAGGCACGCCGCTGATATCATACCCGATAATGAGAATTAAATCAAACATAGGAGACCCAGTGGCGTGCGTAGATAATGCATACAGGAAATGGAATATTTATGTAAGGCAATGGCACCAGTCTTGTACGTATTAAAAGCAAGATGTACTGTTTCTCGGGATTAATGGGCTTCTTTTTTTTGTAATTCTCATGAATCCATGTTACTAATAAAACGAGTACCTCTTTATTAAATCAATTTAATTATTAATATACAGTAAAAGCTCTTTATTCGCGGGGTATACGTTCCATAAATATGCCGCGAATACAGAAACCGTGAATACGGAATGGTAATTTATATGGGATTATAGGGGATACGTTCCTAGGTGACAAAATAAATAAACAAATACAATATAAAAAAATCAATTTAATTGAAGTTTTTGACCATATTGATTAATTATTATCTTCAGGCTTAGGCAATGGTTTAAAGAATTTTGTAATTTTTTCTTGCTTGGCAGTTTTTAAAAGCTCCTTCAATTCAGACTGATATTCAGCAGTGGCATTAGCAATTTGCCTCTTAAAAATAAGACTTCGTTCCATAGACGGATCAATTTTCATAAAGAAATCACAAAGCTCATTTGCCATTTTTAAACCTTCACTAAGATTTTTCAAATTAAATGTCACGTTCCCTGATTAGATCCGCGAATAAAGAAATCTTTAGCCGCGAATATAGGAATTGGGTCGCATTTTTTTAATCCGCGAATAGTGAAAACGCGAATGAAGAAAGCGCGAATAAGGAGCTTTTACTGTAATATAATTATTGCATTTTATTTTGATTTTATTTTTTCTCCAGTAATAGACAAAGTAAAACCAGTAATGAGCACGTTGTGATGATAAGTACTCCAACACAAAAGTTATAAAATAAAGAATCGTTAACTTTGAAATATAATAATTAATAAATAGATTACACTAATAATTAGTTTAAATGTCCACCATTTTAACACCCATTGGCCGATTGTCATCAAATTAAGCTGTTTTAGAGTTAAGTGTCTATAGATTATGATTCAGTAATGGCAGTATGTATGTAATTAAATATCAACAAATATTTCTATTTTAGTTAATTTAATTAAACAAGTGTCCAATACTGGGGTATTGTCCAAAACTGGTGCCTCTATCTTATGTTGATGATAGCCAGAATAATCGTGCATGTAAAAAATTAAAATACTCGTGGATTCGCCCGCGTTCATTTCTGAATTAAAAAATGTCATTTTTCATAGATTTTATTAGCAAATAATAATTGTTAATTTTCCTCATAATTAAATCGTCATATATTCTAAACTTATTCTAGGGTATTGGGTTTCTAGGAGTGAAAATTCCATTAAAATCGGTTCAGTAGTTTTTGTGTAAAGTAGGAATAATAAATAAACATATATTAAATATATCCATATCTCTGTTTGTTACATTTTCACGGCTAAACTGTTGAACCGATTTTGATGAAATTTGGCAGGGAGGTAGCTTGAAACCTGAGGAAGGACATACGCTACTTTGTATCCCAAAAATTGATTGGGTGCATAACATTTACATGCGCGAAGGTTACATTTTTTCGACGTAGACATCTAGCGTGCAAATATGAAACTAAAAACCTGTTTTATTGACTATAACGTAACAGAAATTCGCAAAAGAAATCGCAAGAAACACACAATTCATAATGAATAAAAAGATCCGATTCACCCCGGCTTACCTTACATTTTTTCAAAAATTTCCCCGATGAAATAATTAAGAAAAACAACCTTACACTATTTTTTATATATACAAATGGACGCCACTGTAAACGGGAAATGAAATCATAGCAATGGACTGTACCATGAATTATGTGAAGCCACGTCTGTCCGTCTGTCTGTCTGTATACATACATACACATACAAATATGTGTTTGCTTTACCAAAATCCCCCGGTTTCGATATCCAGTGGAATTTTTGATTTTTATTGCGACTGCAGTGTACACGATAACATTCCATATGCGTCCGCACGCGGGGGGTGTGGGGGGGAAGGTGTGCTGTATGAAATTATCGATGTTTCAGTATCTGACTCATATATCATTGCTTTGTATCAGGAATTACAAATAGCACTTTTTTTGTAGAGCTGGAATTCAACTCATTTTAGCATAGTTTACAATGGTTTTTTTGTGCATTGTTTAAAGATAAATGTTACGTTTGTTTATGTTGTTAAATAAAATATAATTCTTTTGTATCGTTTAATAGGTTTTAATGAACTCGAAAATGAAAACTAGATAATAAATATTATCTAACAAGGGAACCTTTCAAATCAAATCGAATTTGTATAAGAAATTTAAAAGAATTAATTCTGCATGCGTAATTATAAGAGGAAAGGGAGGGGGGGTAATATTTTAGAACTGATCCCCAAGTAAGGTGCGATTATAAAGGCTTTTTATAGATCTTAAAAACTATATTTTTTATTATAATACTTTTTATTTATTTTTTAAAACAAGAGTATACTTATAATAATTAAAAACAGTTTTTGAAGTCGGTTTTATATTTTTGTTTCCTAAAAAATTTTTTACTGGCAATTTATATATACTTTTCAGTTTTTATAAGTCGTTTTTTTTTTCTTAAAAAGTTTTTTTGTTTTTCCCCTTTTGAGTGGCGTATCTTCAAAGTCCATGCTCAGATTTTGATAAAATTTTTATGACACTACCTCAGGAGTGTACTCTTTCAAATAAACACAAAATCATCCAAATCAGTGCATATATTTTGGAGTTATACTCGAACATACATAAAAAATATATATTGTTGAATTGAGGACCCCCTTTTTTTTTGAAATCCATAGTCAGATTTTGATAAAATTTATACGGGACTACCTCAGGAGTTTACTCTTTCAAACAAACACAAAATCAACCAAATTGGTGTATATTTGTCGGAGATATACTCGAACATAGCCAAATTGAAAACCTCTTTTTTGAAATCGATAAAAAACAATAAAGATTATATTTTTCATGTCAAATATAATTAATAAAAGTATACATTATATTCTTGTACGATTCAAACATGCTCATTTGAATCAATTCAAAGTAGATAATCGTTAGGTATCAATGCTATGATTATATATTCAATAAAAAACAAGTTACAGTTACCCAGCATGCTACTCATTAATTATGTACAGACTGTAAATAGTTATTATTGCAACGAAGCAGATAGAATGTGATTGAAAAATGAATAAATCACCATTCAATTAATAGGTAATAATAATTTTAGTACAATGGGGTACTTAAATTAACGATTACCTGAATTATTTATTATGTAAATAGATTGCGTTTATTATAACAATGGATATTATGCTATACGTTTTGTCCATTTTGATATTTTAAATAAATACCTGACGGTTTTGTGTAAAAATGTGCCCAATAGATTTTCTCTACTTCAAAATGAAAAAAAACGGAACCCTTATAGGATCAGTTTGTTGTCTGTCTGTCTGTTTGTCTGTCAGATCGTCAAGACCCTTTTCTTAGGAACGGCTAGAGCAGTGGTTTTCAAACTGTCGACTCACAGAACCCTTAGTACTGTGAGGTTTAATTTTTGCACCCCTTCAAAGTTTATAAAAAATTAAGGAATAATTCTTCGAATCGTTTTGACCCTTGGCACAGAGCGGTAGGGGATGATAAAAATTATTGAGCTCTTGATTCAAAAACTAGAAAGTACAAGCTAACGAATGAGCTTTGGATCATGCAAATTCAATCATTTTTTGCGGAGATATTTGTCAAATTTTAACTTTTTTTAAAAATTATCCTTTAATTTTTTAAAGAATCTATTTTGTGGGTTGAAACATCAGTGCATAACACAGTCCAATTATTCTAATCAAAAACACGGTTTCAAAAACTCAATATTACATTTTGTGGGTTTAAGCAATAGAGCATAACACAGTCCAATTACCCTCATTAAAATCACAATTCAAAAACTCAAATATTATCTTTTGTAGGTTGAAACGTTAGTGCATAACACAGTCCAATTATCCTCATCAAAATTACGATTTAAAAAAAACTCAAATATTATATTTTGTAGGTTGAAACGTTAGTGCATAACAGAGTCCAACTAACGTAATCAGAAACACGATTTAAAAAACTCAAATATAATATTTTGTGGGTTGAAACATCAGTGCATAACACAGTCCAATTATTCTCATCAAAATCACGATTTCAAAAACTTTCATTATTACAATACATCCTCAAACTAATGATGTACAAGAAGGTAAAATTACACAACAGGGTTTATTTAAAAAAAAAATCAATTGCATTCGCTTTTTTTTGTTCTAAACTTCGTATATTTTTCTATCTACAATTTTTCAACTACACAAATTATCTTTTACAACTGCACTTTTCATTTTTGGAACTACAACTACAACATTAAAATAACCCCATAACAATTTTCATAAACGTACACATTTTTGACAGAAATTTAAAAAGCAGATAAAGTAGTTTAGACTTAACGATGACACTTACACAAAGTTAATAGAAATAGAATCGCTATACTTTAAAGATAAACAGTTGTAATACAAGTGTAAAACTTTCGGTTGAAATTGGCTTAGTTGTTGTTTGAAGATTCACTCAAAGTTGTTGGGAAATGTTAGATGCCACGAAACTTTACAAGAACACAAATAAAATGATATTTTCGTAAACGACACTGTATATATTAGTTACTGTCGTGACTGCCGAAATTCGCTTGCTTCTGCTCTGTCTGTGATAGATTCCCTATACTATTTCACAGGCCTCCGTCATTACTCCTGTACTCGGATCTTGTTTGTAAACAATTATATATATATATACCTCTATACCTATACCTTTGCTTCGATAACTAAAAAGATTTATAATGTACAGTCGCCTGCATTAATGGTCTTGCAGTTTGTATTCATTTTCGTTTATCACAAACTTAGTATGATCCTCCCATTTGTGCAATTATAATATTTAAATCATTTCTCCATGTATCAAACAAAGACAGATATTTTGAAATTCATTTGCTAGATAAAGAACTACTCTTCGTTTATAGTACATAGGTACTCATATATATTATAATCTATTGAACATTGTATACGTAAATTTTGTGGCAAGATATTCCGAATTTTAGTATTTAAATATATTAAACTTGATAGAAAAAGATAACCGATGATGTTTGTCTTTAAATTTGGAATCTGTTGTAAGCGATTCTAGCCTTTAGGGTGCCAGACGAGTTCTGCAGGCGACTGTACTTACTACCTACTGGCACCAGTCTTGGAACATACCCTAAATATATTAAATATGTCTATAAAATATTGGTACTACACCAGTCTTGGATATGACCCCCCAGTAATGGGTATTTTTGAAATAAATGTACTGAATATTAATCTATATACATTTAACTGTCTTACAGCGTGATTTGATGAAAATCGGCCAATAGGTGTCAAAATGGTGGACATTATTAGTATAATTAATTAATTAATTATTATATTATCATATATATTTCAAATTTGATGATTTTTTCTTTTATATCTTTTGTGTCGTAGTACTTATCATTTTGTGTTCATTAGCAAGTGTCCATCACTGCGTGTTCATTACTGGTTTTACTTTATCCATTACTGATATAATATAAAAGGCTATAATTTAAAAAAACAAACTATATTTGCGGACTTGGTAAATAAATTGATTAAATAAAGAGTTACTTGTTTTTTTAGTAACATGAGTTTTTAAGAATTACAAAAATGAAGCCCGCCAATCACAAAAACAATAAACCTTGCTCTTATAGCGGCCATAACTGGTGTTAGTACCTTATTTGATTACTACTATATCATAACACTTAATTGTAAAACAGCTTAATTTGATGATAATTGACAGATTGGTGTCAAAATGGTGGACATTTAAACTAACTAGTGTCGCCTATGTATAGTCGAAATTTGACCAAAATTTTCTTGACTTACATGATTTTTTTGTGCACTTTTTTGTCATTTTAAGTTTATGAATGTTGCAAAAATCATTCAAATTATATAACTTATTAATATTTTGTATTTTTTTGTTACAGGTAATTGAAAAAAAAATCCTGAAGCTGCAGTGGTAAGACAATTGAATGGTGCAAACTACTTAGGTTCAAAAACCGTTATATTTTTACGGTTCAGGTTTAAGTTTGTAATTAAAAGAAAATGATTTTGTTCGAAAAAAGATATATAATAAACAAATAAAATATTTTCTGAAGAAAAAAAAACATTAATCGTCTTAAAATATTGCTAGAAAAAAGGGCAAAACTAAAATTACATATATTTTAAAGATCGAAATCTCTATTTTTCAGATATTTTTTGCAAATTGAAAAGTAATTCAGTTATAGAAAAAAAAGTAAAAAATATGTTCATGTTGTGTGAGCATGTTGGGTGGGCATGTTGAATATTTTAGGTCACTGATTTTGTGGATATTAACCCGGGTAATACCGGGTTCATTACTAAAATTTCACTCTTAAATAAATATAACTTAAAAAAAATAAACGCGGTTATAAATTTACGAAAACTACTTTCAAAAGATTGTTAAAATCTAAAACCCATGAAGCGTATGACGTCTATAGGTAGTTGTGTGTGTTGTAGTGAGGTGAGAGCTTTGGGAGGGTTGTTAGTGTGTGGGATCATTACAGGATGCGTGAACGTCTTTGATCTTTGCTAGATTCTGGTTCAATGAACAGTCTTTAGTAGACGTGCATCTTATCAATATGGGAAGAACACGGATACGGAATAGTATTAACAAAGCGACGTGGGGAGGGGGGACGGGGGGGAGGGGGAAGTGCGTGTGTGTGTGTCTTTATAGAGGTAGAGGATAAACCGAAAAATAATAATAGTAAATAATGATGGGTTATTACATGTTTTCGATGGTAAAATCCGTGTCAATAAATGTTTTAGTTTAAAAATACATCGTGTATATATTTTTTGGTAGCTTAAATGGTTTATAGTAAAAATGTATCTGTAATTCTATCGTTAAATAAGGTAAAGGCACCAGTTATGGCCGCTATAAGAGCAAGTTTTCGTTTTTTTTTAAGAGGCTGATTTTCGATTGTTTTAGATTTTTTTGTTTTTCATTTAAAAATTATATTTTTGTCTGCTCGATCTCGTTGTAAGATTAAATTCTCTGTCCAACGAAATGATAAGGGCTGATTTTAAATAATATTATCATAGTTTTCTTACCTAACGCGGCTATTACACTATTAAATAAATATGTCAAAGATTTTTGACAAAGATTTGATCATATTTCTTTGATAAAATATGAGATTTTGTTTTATTACACTACATAAAATATTTGATAATATTTTCTCAATATTATCTAGGGATATTTTCTTCTTTTTTGGTGTATTTTGATTATCAGTGCGTGGATGTTTGAATTTACAACCGTGTATTGTGGTTTTTATAATCAATAAGAAGATTATCATATAATACTGGATTTTGTTGATATTCATATATTAATAATTATGTAACTGCAACTGTCAGTGATAACTTGGTAGTCACCATTTAGTTTTTGACGTCAAAAAACTTTGATCAAATATAAGAGACTGTCATTAACTATGATCATATAAATATTATAAAAGTTGACTTATTACACTGTCATATTTCTTTGACCAAAGAAATTTTATCATATTTCTCTGATAGTGTAATAGCCGCCTAAAACATGAATGGTGTTCCATATATACCGACTTTAAAAAAGTGAGGAATTATCCAAGTCTTGTCTTATTTTCTTCCCAGTTTCCACATAATGATTTATCCCGTCTCTGCACGAGGCACGGCCGATTCTGGAACACACACCAACTACAAATGCACCTCAATTAAAAACGGGGCTGCAGCAATCAGAGACAACAAAGGCATTTATTTCTAGGAGGCGTACAAGTTGTTTTAAATCACCTAAAATACGAACATATTGTCTGTGGTTCCGCACTGCTGCTGTTCTGGGTTTGCCCGGGACGGTGGGCAATGGTGTGAGAGGAGGGGCGGCGACGGGGGAGGCGGGGAGACGGGGGCGGCGTTATCAATGGCACGTTTAAATCTAAATCCGACGAAACATTTCGCGTTTATATTTATCACACAGTCGGTGTACCAACTCTCCCCTCCCCCCTCTTTTCCCCTTTCCCCTTTTGCTTAACACTTTTGTGGCTATGCGATATACTTTTAACACTTAATAGAAATCTTTTGTATGTATTATTTTATGATGATTTACAATTAGAGTAAATAAATTTTACAGGAAATTAGTATTTAAAATTCAAATTTTGAGGATGGTTTTCACCCCTTTAATGACTGTATAGGCACGTAAAAAAATACTGAAATAAGCTTTGGGTTGGGGTGAGACCCTTGAGGTCCACACAATCAACTTCCCAACACGGTATGATTGTAAATACTTGAATACTGATTATTTATTGTTTCCATATAGTTTATGTGAATACTTTTTTTAATATGTATATGAAAAATTTTATTGGAATTGGTCAGAAATAAAACTCACCTTTGTATTATGAATATTAATTTTCTAATATCCTAATGTCAATAATATAACACACATTTTTAGAATAACTATTTTGACAATTTGAATTAAATTGCATTTGTTTTATAAAACGTAATTAGTCTGGCAATTTAAATTTAATTGCATTTGTTTCCAAGGCAACATGAATTATTAGTATTTAAAATTCAAATTTTGAGGGTTGTTTTCGCCTTTCACCCCTTCTATGGCTGTTTAGGCACGTATAACAAAAAAAAAATACTGAAATACATTTATCATTTTTTGTATTGTAGAATATTTATACTAAGTTTCAAGTAAATCCGACCAAAAAAACAAAAAACTTTACACCCCTTTTTATCCCCCTTAGAAGCTGAATTTCGAAAAATCCTTTCTTTCAAATCATAATCACGTCAAGACGCTTCGAATGGCACCTCAAATTTGCGTAAATATACTATAGTGACCTTGAAACATTTTCGAACCGATTACAAAAACTTCTTGTTGAGAAGATAATAAAAACCCTTAGATTCTGTCACTAATTTAATTATTTCAATTAGTGAATATTGACCATGAATAAGTTTCTAACTAATTTAGTTTTAGAGAGTACACGCATCAAAAATGTTGTGGGAAAATACATTAGTGCATAACAGAGTCCAATTAATTTTAACTTTTTTATTACGGGTGAGTAATAAATTTTTTGAAATAGTTATTTACTAATTGTTAGAAAGCATTTTAAAGTAAATTTTAAAGTTAATGTGTTATACACCATTTTAAATCCATTTAATTTGTCTCTTATCCAAATTACATTTCATCATAATATCCGTTTTCATTTGAACGACAAGAAGGTCCGAAAATGGATTCGTTTTTTGGCCCACTGTGTATTATACAACCAGAGTATATTTTATTCAACAGACTGCTATTATTCCTATTTACTATGGAAATTACATTATGTGGGGTTTCACCACCTACGTTTTGGTTTCATTAGACAGCGCCGAAAGTCCAGTGGATATCTCTCTACGGACTTGTAAAGCTGGACAAACATGCAAACAAACTCAATAAATTCTACTCTAGATTGTCTTCTATTGTTTTGACTATACCTTCTATAATATATAGAGAGCCTCCTCTTTTTTGATTAATTATTGAACATGTATGTGTCATAGAGGAATTCGAATATTTATACTGGCACCAGTCTTGGATACGACCCCAGTAATGGCTATTTTTAAATTAAATGTACTGAATTAGAAATATTTGTTGATATTTGATTGCTACCATTTATGAATATTAATCTATATACATTTAACTGTCTTACAGCGTGATTTGATGACATGAGGCCAATACTAATTATTAGTATAATTTATTTATTAATTATTATATTATCATAGAAACTGCTTTACATTGTTTCAAATTTGATGATTCTTTATTTTATATTATTTGTGTCGTAGTACTTATCATTTTGTAATCATTACAAGTGTCCATCACTGCGTGTTCATTACTGGTTTTACTTTATCCATTACTGGAGAAGAGACATATACAAAATAAAATGCTATAATTAAAAAAACAATATATATTTGCGGACTTTGGTAATTAAATTGATTAAATAAAGAGTTACTTGTTTTATTAGTAACATGAGTTCATGAGAATTACAAAACAGAAGTCCGCCAATCACAAAAACAGCTCTTATAGCGGCCATAACTGGTGCCAGTACCATATTTATGTTAAATAATTTAAATAAATTTCTTTATAGAAATTCCTTGTGGCAAATTTTTTACTAATATTTTAAATGCGAAAGTGTATCTGTCTGGTTGTTACCTTTTTACGGCTAAACTGCTGAACCGATTTTGATGAAATTTGACAGGGAGATAGCTTGCATACTTTGTATCCCGAAAAATTTACTAAAAAAATGTTCATACTTATTTTATACGGCATTGAAAGTGTTAATGCTTATGTGTGTATGTGTGTGAGAGTGTAACGTGGTAGTATTGGTTATTCAGTTTAGTGCCCGTTTTGTACAAAATGGACTTTATGGGGCGGCAATTGTCGAACATTAAATGATCATTTCAACTTCGTTTTGTGAAGCGTTTGTTAATAGATATCTTAAACTATTCAATATAAATTTAATACATGTACAGATAACTGAAAAAAATCTTAACTTGATTAAATAATAGTTTTTACAATTATTTACAATACATATATAGAAGATTTTGAAGATATACAAGTCTTGAGGCTTCCGCGGTGATCTTGATATGGATTTTGGCTTCTGGGTGTAAGACGCATCGATTTGGTCGTGTTATCGGCCGACGTTTCGTCACACAGGTTTCTTCTATAAGTTTAGAAGAGCTCTGAAGATGTCCACTGCAATGTGTTACGAAACGTTGGTCGATAACACGACCAAATTGTCATCAAATTAAGCTGTTTTACATTATGATTCAATAATGGCAGTATGTACTTAAACAAGTGTCCGACAATGGGGTATTGCCGAAGACTGGTTATTATTGAAAATGCTCATCTCTGAATTTTTATTTCAGTAAAATTGATCATAATCCAGATAATTGCAAAAAGTTAAACGAAGAATATGTTAAAATTCAATATTCATATAATATAAATAAATAAAAACTTTTCACATAAAAAAATTTTAATTTAATAAATTTAATAAAATAAATAATATGAAATACTGTAATATATAATATTTTTTATATTAAACAAACCCTAAATAAATTTGAGAACGCTTTGCATAATGGCATACGAACGGCTTCAGGCAATTTAGTCGAGTTTTGTTGAATAAATCTTGTAAAATTATACATATTTTATAAAACGTATGATTTTCTTATTACGTTTCGTTTTAAAAATGTTGCAGAAGTTAAATCACGTTTATGTGTGTTTTTTTATGTTTTTATTTTAATGTGTTCTATTTTTCTTCTTTGTACATATTTTAATTAAATCAGAAAAATATACGATTTATTTCCGGGAAATTTATATTCTGCAGGTACCTAATAACGTATCAATGTTAAATCATATACAGGATGATTTTAAACTATATAGTGTAAAAATATCTGCCTTGGGAACCACGGGACTTTCTTATACGTTATCCTAACAGTGAGTTGTATACGTGATTCTTTGTTTATTAAAACATTTCTAACAAATTAACAAGATAGAACAAAATGAATAATATAGGTAATATTATTCTCTCCATTATATAACAAGTGATTTTTTTAACGAAATTACTAAAAACGGATGTTTACTCTTGTAAATTTTTGGATTTTTGAATTGTTTTTGAAATAAGAAAAAACTGTTTTAGATAAAAATTGTCGAGTATGTTATTATCTATAATTTATTCCTCATACATTTTTTTCCAACATTTATGATTTAGCCAGAAATAATTTTTTTATGTAATTATTTAAATTCACCTACACTGTTCACTCTTAGTTTTACGTATAAGAAAGTCCCATGGTACCTACGGCAAACACACACACTGTTCAATCTCTGTAATACGTATAAGAAAGTCTCATGACACTCATGGCAGATATTTCTCCTCTGTTATGAACCATTTTAATTATAATACATTTTTTTTCTTCATAGGCAGTTGTATTACTGTTACAAAAATTTTACTAACATGATTAAAAAACGAAACTATACCTAAATGGCTATTTGTTGATAAAAATGCAAGTTTTTAATTTCGCATTTGCACATTAGATGTCACTTAACTAACCTTACCATTCGCGCGTACAAATGTCACACAGTCATTTTTTGGAATATAAAGTAGCCTATGTTCTTCCTCAGAATGCAAGCTACCTCCCTGCCAAATTTCATCAAGATCGGTTCAGCGGTTTAGCCGTGAAAGTGTTTTAATAACATTTTAAACTTAATCTTAATTTTTTTTAAATAAAAAAAAATCTAGATGTTTCTTGGTTACAAAAAAAAACAGTAACAAGAAGTACCAACAATCTAAAACGAAAGTCCACCAGTAGTAATAAAATAAAGCCGCTGTACAATAATTTTATTTTTACGAAAGTAACACATTTCAAAAAATTTTATAACAATAATACCTAAGGGATGCTCATATCGACCCTTGAAGAAAATTTGAAACCTATTGTAAGAAATAAAATCCAGTATGCGAAAAAGGAAAAATATATCTCGTATAAACCGATGTTTCATTTTTTTGCTACGTGGTTTGATCTGTAAATCGCGCACAGCGGCACTTGATATGTTTTATCGGAGGATCCTATTGGGAATTTAGTGACACCTTCCCCTAAATACAATAATAATAAAAGTATACCCTTCTTTAGAGCACTCTTAGTATAATACATAAGTGTTTATTTGGTGGAACAAGAAATTGCTACTTTTGCTGATCTTTTTTTAAGGAATTGATTTTTCAAAATTGATTCAAATATATCAAAATTTATTTGTTTATTATACAGTGTACTCCAAGAGGAAATTTAACATTGGTACAATTATAAATGTTGTAGTAACCTTTGGTTAAATTTAACTATGTTTTTGAAATGCCGCCTCGAAACTAACTGATAAATTTTAAATTAATCAACAGTATTTTGTTTTTAACTTGAATAAAAAGTAAACATCCTAGATAAAATTATAATAATATTTTTTGGCAGATATAAATTTGAAAACAAAATACTAATTACTATTTTATTAACTTTTGTGGCGGCATTTCAAAATGCACCAATCACACATCGTTAAATTTGACCAAAGGTTACTACAACATTTCTAATTGTTCCCATGTTAAATTTCCTCGTGAATCACTTTATCCATTAGTGAAAACCGGAATAAAATCCGTTCAGTAGTTACTGAAAAAATCGTGCACAGATAGACAGACGGACGGACGCAGTAAGGGACTTTGTTTTATACTGATATTATAAATACGTTTCTTTATCTGTCTGTTAATTTTTCACGGTTAAACTGCTGTACCGATCTTGATGAAATTTGGCAGGAAGATAGCTTGCATTCTGAAGAAGGACATAGGCTAATTTGTATCTCGAAAAATTGTTAGGTTAATTAGTAACATCTAGCGTGCAAAATTGAAACTAAAAACAAGACTATCATAACAGAAATCTGTATTACCTAACGTGTATTTCACGCGGAAAAAGTCGCTGGTAACAGCTAGTAGATAGTTTTGATAAGTGTCTAGTTAAAATTTTCAATTTCATAGATATTGAAGAAATGTCGTTTTTAAGTGGTTCTACTGTAACAAAAGTTAATGTGTCATATATCATTTAATAGCCACTTAATTCTTCTTTTATTTGAAGTATAGTCCATCTTGATATCTGTACCCATTACCGAGATATAAGATTCGAAACTTCGGTCCATTTTTTGTGAATATAATAGTGTAATATTTAATATCCTATTACACTCCATAAGACCTGCAGGCTACGGATTCTCTAAAAAAAAAACAACAACAAAAATACACGAGAAATTACAACCAGAAGTAAGTAATAAATACACGGGTGACAGAGAGCGCGAATAAGGAAGACACGGAGCGAGAGAGATGTATGTGCCGCTGTTTCGTCTTATTTTACATTTAAATATTTTTATTTTCCACCCTTCTTGTTTCATTTCGCGCTCCCTTTTCCTTCCTGACACGGTCTATTACTACTTTTGTTTGCCCCTCGTATATCTTCCAGTCATTTCCTGGATTTCACAGAAAACCGGGATGCGAGAATGCAATACGTGGCTATTACATTTGTTCCCATACATGTTTATTATAATGTTATAGTATTATTTATTTACATGAGAGAGGTTATGTGATGAATATTAATCTTTAATATATACAGTGTATTCCAAATTGATTAAGCCATAGGAAATTTAACACGGGGACAATTAGAAGTGTTGTAGTAACCTTTGATCGAATTTAACGATGTGTGATTGGTGCATTTTGAAATGCCGCCACAAAATTTAGTAAAATTGTCATTAGTATTTTGTTTTCAATTTTATATCTGCCAAAAAATATTATTATAGTTTTATCTAGGATGCTTACTTTAATTTCATTAATGTATTTTATTCTTTACTAAAGTTGAAAACAAAATACTGTTGATTAATTTAAAATTTTACATTTAGTTTCAAGGCGGCATTTCAAAATGCATCAATCACACTTCGTTAAATTTGATCAAAATTTCTAATTGTCCCCATGTTAAATTTCCTATGTCTTAGGCGACTATTACACTATCAAATAAATATGTCAAAGATCTTTGACAAAGATTTGATCATATTTCTTTGATAAAATAATTGTTTTATTACACTACATATTTGATAATATTTTCTCAATATTATCTACGGATATTTTCTTCTTTTTGAGTGCCTTTTGAATATCAGTGCGTGGATGTTCGTCAATTGACGCGATCGAGGTTTGAATTTACAACCGTGTATTGTGGTTTTTATAATCAATAAGAAGATTATCATATAATACTGGATTTTGTTGATATTCATATATTAATAATTATGTAACTGTAACTGTCAGTGATAACTTGGTAGTCGCCATTTTGTTTTTGACGTCAAAAAACTTTGATCAAATATAAGAGACTCTCATTAACTATGATCATATAAATATTATAAAAGTTGACTTATTACACTGTCATATTTCTTTGATAGTGTAATAGCCGCCTTAATCAACTTGGAATACGCTGTATAAAATTGAGAAATGTATATCTAATGTTAAATAAAAACCAATAAGAAAAATAAAACGTATGATTTGACAGACGTAAAACTACGAAGTATAAGTAATAGCTTGCCCATAGAAAAAGGCATACATAACCTCACAGATTTGAAATAAGCGTCGGTTGATAAGAGCGCGCGCGGTTTTTCACAACCCGGGCAGATGTAAGCCGCGGCACCGGCGGGACTTGAATTGAACGTCACTCGGACAACTTTATATTATTATTTTTTTGTTTTTAGAGTCATACCAGACCGACAAGTTTCAGCATGTTGAAAACAATTCTTGTTTTAGATGCTAAGACAACTAACAAAAAAACTATGTAAGAATTTTTTTTTATACACATGCATAGTTTCGTTAAGAAGCAGTTATCTATAGTAAATATAAATTTGATTAGTACTACGTCACAAAAGTTATAATGTATAATATATAATTATATGTATAAAACAGTGGCGAGGCGTGAAGCATATTTTGTCAATCCTCCCTCTCCTATTCACAAAAAAACAGCTTTAGTTCAAGCTTTTACTTTTTAAAATAAATTCTTATATATTTATATAGTAACTAAATGTTTCTACGTCTTATTTTCTTGTATTTTAGTCGATATTTGTATGACGAGTTGAAGTTCAGTGTAGGAAATTTCACTAAAATATTTTGAATTTTTGATTTCGTTAAAAGTATGTTTATTGTATAGAAAATGATGTGAAAAGTTGTTTGTTTCAAACCGCAGGTCTGTATCTCAAACCGTTCTCGAGATATAGCCTCTCAAAGTTTTAGTTTTTTCAAATTTTTTGAGAAAAAAGGCAATAACTTTTGAACGCGTGGTCGGAATTGATTTTAGTTGGCGGATTTGGAATCAGCGTGTCAAAATCTATATAATGACATGTATAATACCTTAAAACTCGAAAAAAAAAAATTTCGCGAAAAATCGAAAAAATTCAAAGGGGTATACCTTAAAAAAATGTCGATTTTTGACCAAAATTTTTTTGTCGAATTTTAAGGTATTATACATGTCATTATATAGATTTTGATACGCTGATTCCAAATCCGTCAACTAAAATCAATTCCGACTACGCGTTCAAAAGTTATGGCCTTTTTTCTCAAAAAATTTGAAAAAACTAAAACTTTGAGAGGCTATATCTCGAGAACGGTTTGAGATACAGACCTGCGGTTCGAAACAAACAACTTTTTACGTCATTTTCTATACAATAAACATACTTTTAACGAAATCAAAAATTCAAAATTTTTTAGTGAAATTTCCTACACTGAACTTCAACTCGTCATACAAATATCGACTAAAATACAAGAAAATAAGACGTAGAGGTATTATAGTTTAGTTTATTAACTGAAAACA
The DNA here is from genome assembly GCA_961205875.1 of Sialis fuliginosa. NCBI lineage: Eukaryota > Metazoa > Arthropoda > Insecta > Megaloptera > Sialidae > Sialis > Sialis fuliginosa. The sequence goes on from OY540816.1 coordinate 22,889,833, forward strand.
CAGATTTGTATTAATTTATCTATAAAGATTGTGATCAAATCACGCTGTAAAACAGTTAAATGTATATAGATTAATATTTAGAAATGGTAGTAATCAAATATCAACAAAAATTTCTAATTCAGTACATTTAATTAAAAAATACCCATTACTGGGGTCATATCCAAGACTGGTGCCAGTTATGTCTGCATAAATGAATCTAAAACAAGCCATTCAGAGCAAACAATAACTCAAGAAAACATTCATAGTAAAGTTAAAATTTAGTTTGTGAAATAAAAATATAAAAATGCATTTCAGTTTCAATTTCACGGCCAATTAACTTCATCATCTGGCCAGTAAATTAAGACGGTATAAAGTGGTCCGTGTGAAACGAACCACACACAACTTTTGCTCCGGGACGGACATCTTATGATGATATACATTTTTTACTATTGTCCAAGTTGTCTAGATTTTTGGTTTCTTTTCTTTTAAATGGCTCCCTGACTGTATGATATTTTTGTTGCTTTAATAACAAAAAAAAGGAAGATGTGTTTATTCTTCTTGTGAAAAGTTGTTTGTATGTCTTGACGTTGTCTTTATGTCCCAACACTTTGTTTATAAAGTTGCTGATTTGATTTGCTGAAATTTAACACTTTATATAAACTAACAAAGACATGTTGTATTACTCTTAGTTGGTACCTCTCTAGGGGTTGAGCGAGTCAAAATAAAAATTAAAACAAGTCGTGGGTTCGACCCTTGAGGGCCATACAACCGACTTCCCAATATGGGATGAGTATTAATACTTGAATACTGATTATTTATTGTTTAAATATAGTTTGAATGATGTAAAACTAACGTTGATTTATTTATTTTGTTTATAGGAGAATTATAAAAACTGACATCATCATTAAAAGTTTGTTAAAGCTTACTGAAAATATGAATCGCACTTTATATAAACTAACAAAGGCATGTTGTATTACTCTTAGCTGGTACAGCTCTAGGGGTTGAGTGAGTCAAAATAAAAATTAAAACAAGTTGTCGGTTCGACTCTTGAGGGCCACACAACCGACTTCACAACATGGGATGACTATTAATACTTGAATATTGATTATTTATTGTTTCAATATAGTTTATCTGAGTTCTGCTTGATGTAAAACTGACGTCGATTTATTTATTTTGTTTATAGGAGAATTATAAAAACTGACATCATCATTAAAGGTTCGTTAAAGCTTACTGAAAATATGAATCGCACTTTATATAAACTAACAAAGGCATGTTGTATTACTCTTAGCTGGTACCTCTCTAGGGGTTGAGCGAGTCAAAATTAAAATGAAAACAAGTCGTGGGTTCGACCCTTGAGGGCCATACAACCGACTTCCCAATATGGGATGAGTATTAATACTTGAATACTGATTATTTATTGTTTCTATATAGTTTATCTGAGTTCTGCTTGATGTAAAACTAACGTTGATTTATTTATTTTTTTATAGGAGAATTATAAAAACTGACATCATCATTAAAGGTTTGTTATAGCAACCTGAAAATATGAATCGCCTAATAAGTGATGTATCACCCCTCTCTTTGTCGATGTCAAAACGTGTGAATTAAATTTTAATTCTTTGCACATAACTTTCTGTATAGCTCAGATATTAATTAAAGTTACAATTTCACTTCTACTCTTGTTACATCTATCTTGGGACACACTGTATAATGTATATTTTTTTTAGATCAATAGAATACCTATTTGGGATGTACAATATATAAAAAAATAGAGACATTCATAGACATATAAAATTACACAATGAGTTTTTTTTTTCACTTTTTTCCCCTGAACAGAGGGGCAAAGGACCCTATCGAATTTTTTATAGCTTTGTTTACTTTTATATGAAAGTGAGTGGGCGCACAAAATTTGCTTCTGTAAAACGAAACTGATTTTTGATATGCGAATGTATAAATTTTAAATGCTGAAGGAATACCCTTGGGCTGAGTAAATACCATCGCAATTTTTACTGCATTTATTACTTTTAATGTATCAAACAAATGTTGTTTGACTTTTTAACGTGCCGGTTATTTTAACTTTTAATGAATTAAATATGAAAACATTATAGGTAATATGGCTGGTATTATCAACAATTTTAATGCTCTTTTAAAGTACGTATTACCAACTCTTTTTGTCTGTTACCTTTTCAAAGTTAAACCGCTGAACCGATCTTGATGAAACTTGGCAGGGAGCTAGCTTGTATCCTGAGGAAGGACATAGGCTACTTTGTATCCCGAAAATTTATTTATTAGATTGAAAAATGTGATATTTGTACGCGCGATCTGTTTTATCGACTATCATAACCTAAATCTGTATTACCTAATCTTCTTATTCTTTATTGATTTTATGTCAAGTTGATTTTCTATTTTTCTTACAGCTCCTACCTTACCTATATATATTTAAAACCATATTTAGTTAAATGCTAGGCTCTTATAGAAAAGCATTGTAAAAACATAGTGCAGAGAATTATAAATCACTTTAATTTAATGTTGATACTTAATACGATACAAAAATTGAATGTTTTTTGTTATTTTATTTACAATTGAATACTCTATAAAGAAGAATTTATAAAATTTTCACGTACATGTGTCGTTCTTGAGATATCTTGAAAAAATAAATATTTTACTTACCCCTTACTCATGATTTTGATGATTTTGAAATGGGACCTCCAACCAACCAACCAAGTTTCATTTATATCGGTTCAGCGGTTCGTGAATTATGCGTGTAACAAGGATTCACTCGATAGACACACACACAGACAGACAGACAAACCGAACGATCAAGTTAAATTTTTTTTCAAATCAGAGACCAATTTTTTTGTCTTATTTTATAACGATCACAAAGCTTCTCGTATCTTCGATATATATTGCGAGGAAGCAATTCTTAATAATATAAATACAGTCGCGACTCGTTTATTCTAAGTCTCGTTTATCTGAAATACCGAGTTTCGTTTATTCGTAATATTTTCTCCAACGCTGATTGGCTAAGGATCTATACATAACTTGGTGGGAGCCCCCTCGCGACTTCCTCGATTCAGAAGGCTTAGAATAAACGAGTCCCGACTGTAATACAAATAAAATGATTCAAGGGACAGACAGACAGACAGACACATTCGGAACGAAAAGTGTTTGTCTTAATCTAAAACGATCACAAAGTTTCTCGTATCTTCGATATTGTGATGAAGCAAAATGAACTTAAGCCTTTTGTTAAATACCTAATCGGCACAATAAAAAATATACAGTAAAAGCTCCTTCATTCGCGTTTTCACTATTCGCGGATTAAAAAAATGCGACCCAATTCCTATATTCGCGGCTAAAGATTTCTTTATTCGCGGATCTAATCAGGAAACGTGACATTTAATTTGAAAAATCTTAGTGAAGGTTTAAGAATGGCAAATGAGCTTTGTGATTTCTTTATGAAAATTGATCCGTCTATGGAACAAAGTCTTATTTTTAAGAGGCAAATTGCTAATGCCACTGCTGAATATCAGTCTGAATTGAAGGAGCTTTTAAAAACTGCCAAGCAAGAAAAAATTACAAAATTCTTTAAACCATTGCCTAAGCCTGAAGATAATAATTAATCAATATGGTCAAAAACTTCAATTAAATTGATTTTTTTATATTGTATTTGTTTATTTATTTTGTCACCTAGGAACGTATCCCCTATAATCCCATATAAATTACCATTCCGTATTCACGGTTTCTGTATTCGCGGCATATTTATGGAACATATACCCCGCGAATAAAGAGCTTTTACTGTATTTAAACCAAATAAAAAATAAAAAAAGATTTTCACCACGAGAAAATCAAATTCATAATTCTCGATACTGCACCTTTATGTAACTAGCTGATAATAAATATGATATTTCATATACCTACATCGATCGCTACAAGCAACCTTAGGTACACATGAGAGATGAATGTTATTATTATTTTTTGTAAGAAATATATGTGACACATCTCCGTTATTAAATATTTATTTCATAGGGGGCTGTGACATTGAAATGTGAATCCAATTTCGCAAGACTTTTCATGCTTCTATAAATCTAGTCGCAAGTTTTGTTTGTCAAAAGGTTAGATATATTTTCACGGATTTTTATACGCTGTCTTGAACGATAAAGAAATAAAAATAAGTGAATTATAATATGAAAATGCGTGTTCTTTGTCAACGAGACTTTCTTATACGTGTGTGAAATTTGTATCAGATATAAGATAAAATTAAATGTACTGAATTATGTGTTGATATTTGATTACTACCATTTCTGAATATTAATCTATATACATTTAACTGTCTTACAGCGTGATTTGATGACAATCGGCCAATAGGTGTCAAATTGGTGGAGATTTAAACTTATTATTGGTATAATTTATTTATTAATTATTATATTATCATAGCAATTGCTTTACATTGTTTCAAATTTGACGATTCTTTCTTTTATATCTTTTGTGTCGTAGTACTTATCATTTTGTAATCATTAGCAAGTGTCCATTACTGCGTGCTCATTATTGGTTTTACCTTTGCCATTACTGGAGAAAAAACAAAAACAAAATAAAAGACCCATCCTTAATATATATAAAGCTCAACGTCTCTCTGTCTGTCTGTCTGTCTGTCTGTCTGTCTGTCTGTCTGTCTGTCTGTCTGTCCGTTAGTTGCCTTATCACTCGAGAACCACTTATCCGATTTACGAGTTTTTTTTTTTAATTCATAGGTACGTTCTCTGGCCAGGTTATAGGCTATATTTTTTTACGTTAGGTAACATAACAACAAAGCAGTGACGATAATAGTAAATCAAGTCGGAAAAAATTTTGCCGTCGGCGCGCTGTTTTGTAATACGCTGCCTAAACCGTTCAATATAGAACAAAATAATGTATTAAAGAATTGTGTAGAATCAAAAGTTCTACAATTAAGTCAGCGACACGATATGTCTAACTTTTATATTTAAGCCACAATGACTGCTTTTATGTTACAAAAAAAACATAAAATATTTGGGTTTTGTTTACATGGACTTATGACCTGCAAAACATTAATCCTTATCGAAATAAATGATTTCATCGTCATAAGTACTTAATGTAGATATAGTTTGCCATTTACAGCATCCAATTTGGTCGTATAGTTTAGAAAATATCTTAAAATATATTTATAAAGGTAACATTTTAAATGTATGGTGTCGTGCCGCATCGAAGCGATGTACATCAGACTGGATTCGCTTACGTTCGGTAGATATTCGGAGTCCCTCGGCTGACGTTTGAGTTAATTTTGTTTTCAATAATTAACATTTAAATTTAAACAGAACACAAATTATTTGTACTTTTTTCTTCTGATTCGTTTTTGTTAGGTAATTTAGGTATTGATAAATTATTATTACAATAATAACTAATCGTGTTTGTACTTAATTAATTAAACTATATTTTTCAAAAATCCTAAACAATAATTCCGTAGTCTACGCGAGCGAAGCCGCGTGGGCCCAGCTAGTTCTTTGATATAAACCATTTGAAATTTAATTAAGATTTTTTTCTTCGAAAATTTGTTTTTTTTTAGAAAAATTGAATAGAACATAAATGAAAGATAAAATTATTATCTACAATTTTAATCAATAAATAATTTGAAAAATTAAAAATTTCCGGTTCAAAATCAGGTTTTCTTCTCAGACAAAAATGAATCTTAAATATAAAATTTCACCCATCTACGATTTGTCGTATTTGAGTTACAGCGCTTACAGACAGACATGATTGCGTAAATAGTCAGAATGGATTCAGGAAAGGTCAAAATGGATAATTCCATAAAAATCCGGATTTCGAAAAAAATCGGCTTTAGTATACTCACAACTTTATAGATATAAGAAAGTAAAAATATGTATTTAATGTTAAATTTATTCTACATGGTTATAAACAACAACAATAATAATCAATCATCCTGTATACATATATATTCACCCAAAATAAAAGAAGAATAAAGCCCATATCAATTAATAATTCATGCGAAATAATAAAAACGGACAGACATTTTTGTCCGTGTCAAAATAAAAACAAGACCGTCAGTTTGCGAGTGTGTGTGTGTGTGGGAGGGGGGGGGGAGGGGGGGTGGGTGTGTGTGAGCCACAAAGCCACTGAAATGTGTGTATTTACAAACGTGTGTCGCAGGCAGTGATGGTGTTAATACGCGAATTAAAAGACAGCGTTATTATGAAAAGCATCATCGAAATGTCACGTTTTTCCGCAGTATCGATTCTTTACACTGCAGCAGTGTTGTGTTGTGTCCGAATCAGCGGCCGCGCGAAAAGATGAAAATACCAGCGGTACCCAACATACATCGCACTCTATCTTCTTATACGTTAATCAGTTTTTTTTTTTTTTTTTTTTAATAGTCGTGTAATTAAGTACAATTAATTATACGATCAAAAAAAAAAAAGTTTATTCAAAATTCTTATACTTATTGCGCATATTTTAATAACATTGAATATTTCGGGGGGGGGGGGGGGGGGGGGGTATTATCACAAAAAAGATAGTTTTATTCAAAATTGTAATACTAATTTCATACATTTTTAAATTTCGGAGGAGGTTTCGACCCCAAAACCCCCCCCGTTCCTAAGTTACTGACGGTAATGGAAGCAAATAAGGCCCATCTTAATTAAAAATGCTATATTTCGGGTAATAAGTTATTTTTATTAAAAATGCTATGTTTATTATTAATCTAAAGAAGTATGAAAACCAACTTTCTTAAATGATTTTTTCATTTCCAAGATATCTTTAAAAAAGTATCTTTGGGCCTTATTAAACTAAGACAAATACTTTTCGTTCTGTGTCCGTCTGTCCGTCCGTGTGTCCCCTGAATCCTTATCACACGCATAACTCATGAACCACTGAACCGATATTGTTGAAACTCGGTCGGATGGTTAGGTTTGGTTTGAGGACGGTCCCATTTTAAAATTATCAAAATCGTGGGTAAGGGGGAGGGTTGACATCCGAAAGTATTAATTTTTTCAAGATATCTCAAAAACGACACATGTTACGTGAAAATTTTATAGTATATTTTTTGTAGAGCATTAAATTTCCTATAATATGGGTCTACAACGTTTGTTGTAAAAATAATTCGTGTTAATTATTTCGTTATTATTGTTAATTATTATATCCATTATGTCACTCATGATTTGTTAATTTAGACAGTAGAAAATAATTGAGGGCCTGATTTTAAATAAAATAAAAAAATAAAAAATCTTTAATCTATGTTAAATTAATTAATATTCGTAACAATAATAATTGTAACAGTTTTAACCGATTTATAAGCCCTAGTATAGATGGATATGGTAATTTAAATATTTAAAAAATTATCCTTTTGGTTTTGGAATTTGGAGTAAAGATTTTGGCTGTTGTTGCGTTGATTTGGGGTCGGCTTACTTGATACTTTTGTCTCCATCCTGGTGGATTAGCAAGCGTCAGCGCGCGCGTGTACGCCGCTACATGATCTCTCTACTCAAGTGATGCTGCCGCCGGAGGATCCACTCATCCGCGAAGAGATTTCTTTATTCTCTTTCAATAGCACTCAAGCGGAATTGTGTCATATTAGATACACAATGGATTGTATTTTTATATAATTGTTACTGAAAACTGTTTACTTGTTTATTGTTTTGTAACAGATAACTTTTATGTATTTACATTTTTATTAAAACAGCGCGAGTGGTTACATTCCGAATATCAAATATATGGAATGATTTTAGAATTTGGTAACTGGATATGTATTACGCCATCTATACTGGTAGAAACGTTGACCTGTGCCAAGAATGCTGTGCTTAGGTAAAAGACAGTAATCTTATTTTACTGCCTTTCAGTAATTTTGTACATATTAGTCATAAAATTAATCATTAAGAATGTTATTTGAAAAGTTATTTTTAAGTTTATCGAATATATCAAATTAGTTATTTTTCCTGATTATAAAAGCAGTAACAGATCAATGAATGTTTATGTTAAACTGGTCAGTGAAATCAGTAAACGTCAGTTTTTTGTAACCCGGTCAGTTTTTGGAAAAGTGGTCAGTTTTGTCAGTTTTTTTGAGTTTGGCACTCACATTTTTCACACCGAAGCCCTGTTTATCGAAAATAAACTCACTATTGGACTTCAAAACGACACAATTACCGTGAAATTATATTCAAATTATAAATAATGTTCTATTTTGTATTATTTCTGTTGTTTATCACCAATTTTTAAAAGATATTTTATGACATAATTGTAACGTATGCATATTTTATACACATTGTAACATATAAACAACATAATCTCACCCTAGCACTGGCTATGCCAAGTTCGTTGAGAAAAATTAACAAAAATTAACTGTAATGTTTGTTACTTTTGTTATGAACATAATAAAAAGGTGGTAAGAGTTGCCTATGGGGATGGTGGAGGCCAATAATTATAAAAGTATTTTTTTAATATACATAACACCTACATTTTTTAAGATAATCAGTAAAAGTCAGTATTTTTAGATTTCTGTGTCAGTAAAATCAGTATTTTTGAACATTGAACTTGTTTCGACCTCTGCAGAGTACACTAAGTCACTCAATTTAGGCATTTTGATGAATTGTAAATCAAAATTACACTTGTAACTTATCATTGGTCGCTAAATAAATGTTACTGATAAAATCGCGCACAGACAGACGGGCAGATAGACGCAGTGAAGGATTTTTGTAGAAATACTATTGCTCATCGAGAAATACCTTAAAAGACATTAAAACAAACTGCTTTGAAAACTGGCACATCCTGTATATATGAGAAAGTACGTAAACATAGTTTCCACACAATTTGAGTGTTCTTATGTACCTAGATATATGTCAGATCCGTGTTATAATAAATTAGCAACGCCTTGTTTATAATTAACGAGCTAGATGTTGCTACTTTGCGTTGCTAAACCCAAACAAACTGTAATTCTTGCATCGTCCAAGCGATAAATTAAATGCAATAACGTAATTGTACGCAGCCGGTAACGTTTATGTCCGTACATACCGACATGTGTGTGCTGTCGGTAAATTAGTTTACTAGACGATCATGACGATAATTGTCCATAGAATATCTAACATGGATTAATTTACAACCTAAACATTAGAATGTTTGTCGTTCATTATTATTGGCGAGTGTAATCGCCAGGTGTTGTATTATTATATTAACACGTCTGTGGTTCGCTAGCCATAATACAGTCCACTGTGTTTATGTACCTGCTTTAACAATATAACTCGGTAACAATAATAAAGCCGTGGGTTCGACCCTTGAGGGCTACACAACCAACTTCCAACATGGGATGATGACTATACCTTTTACAGTATAAATTCACACTTATGAAACATTATTTCACATTAACGAAAACTGATTTCGCACAAATGAAAACAGAATTCACATATTATAGGAAAATTAATTTTTTAACAATACATGTTTAAAGGTTTTTTATTTTCTATTATATTAACCTTAGGACCTTACACAGGGGTTAATTGCAGATTGGATGTTAAATTTGGTGGTATATAGAGGCCTTAATCTGACAATTTAAATTTAATTGCATTTGTTTCCAATGCAACATAAGTTGTAGACTTATTTATTAGTATTTAAAATTCAATCTTTGAGGGTGGTTTTCACCTTTCATCCCTTCAATGGCTGTTTAGGCACATATAACCAAAAAAATACTGAAATACATGTTTCATTATTTGTATTGTAGAATATTTATGCTAAGTTTCAAGTAAATCCGACCAAAAAAAACTTTACACCCCTTTTTACCCCCTTAGGGGTTGAATTTCGAAAAATCCTTTCTTTCAAATCATAATCACGTCAAGACACTTCGATTGACATCCCAACGAAGTCAATAGCAATTTTTATTTGCGAGATTTTTTGCACGTAAAAAATACACCAAGTTTTATGAAAACATATAATGTAGTTTCGGAGTTATTAAAAAAAACAATTTTTCAAAAAATCTGTATATCAAAAATAAAGCGAAAACGGATTTATGTTTATATGAACTTTTTGTCTTAAATCATGCGTAAATTAACCCCTTCAATATTTACAATCAATTATGAAATAGCCTGTATAATTTAGCTTAATAAATAAATCAATAGCAAATTACATGACAATGATAATGTTTATTTTTAACGAACTGATTGTCTCAGGGCTGTAACATGAGCCTTGTTGCATTTTATGGGCTATTAAACCAGAAGTAATTACAGGAGTTGTAGCGTAAAACAAAGCTTGCACCAGCTCTGTTTTGTGTTCCTCTCGTTATCTCGAGATAAATACTACTCAAATAATGTTAAATGCGTTACTCAAATGGTTATTATTACAGGACATATTGTCTTGTGGGTCCCTCGACTCTAAATGCGATTAAGGCTTTTGTGCTTTCCACAAAACCCAAACGTATCTTTGTAATTATTTAAAATACTCTTTTATACATACATTAATGTAATATATATAATTATTATAATATAATAGTAGTGACGTTAAATATAAATAAAAACAAACTTATTTGTTTAAACGTCAAAAAAAAAAGCTTGCGGTTTCCTCTTCTTTAATAAATTTTTGACGTTTAAACAAACAAGTTTGTTTTTATAATTATTATATATAGTAATCAAGGGAAAAAATATCTGCCAAGTAAATGCACAGTGCTTCCTCGTACTAAAATCACCAAGTGTTCAGATAAATTGCTTGGAATTGGTTAACCATTTAATTTTTATACATTTTTACTAAAAAATAATTTTTTATAAGACACACCTGATTATTTTTTCGTATATTTTTAATTTTTTGACGTTTTCAATCTAAATCTAAATTTATGCAAACGTCAAAATTACATTAAATATGTCAAAGTTAATATCAATTTAAAAAACAAATGACGATTTTTTAAGGGAATATTTTACAACAAATGTTGTAAACCTATAATATAGGAAATTGAATGTTCTATAAAAAAGATTCTATAAAATTTTCACGTAACATGTATCGTTCTTGAGATTATTGAAAAAATAAATATTTTGGGATGTCATCCTTCTACCTTACACTCGATAAAGATGGTTTTAAAACGGTACCGTCCTCAAGTCATACCCAACCATCCAACCAAGTTTCATTAATATCGGTTAAGTGGTTCATGAATTATGCATGTGATAAGGATTCAGGGGACAGACACACACACAGACAGACATAGAACGAAAAGTGTTTGCCTTGACTTTTGTCTCATTCTAAAACGATCACAAAGTTTCTCGTATCTTCGATATACAGTGTATTCCAAGTTGATTAAAAGACATAGGAAATTTAACATGGGGACAATTAGAAATGTTTTAGTAACCTTTGGTCAAATTTAACGATGTGTGATTGGTGTATTTTGAAATGCCGCCACAAAATTTAATAAAAAATAATTAGTATTTTGTTTTCAAATTTATATCTGCCAAAAAATATTATTATAATTTTATCTAGGATGCTTAAATTAATGAAATTAAAGTTGAAAACAAAATACTGTTGATTAATTTAAAATTTATCAGTTAGTTTCGAGGCGGCATTTCATATCACATCGTTAAATTTGACCAAAGGTTACTACAACATTTCTAATTGTCCCCATGTTAAATTTCCTATGGTCTAATCAACTTGGAATACACTGTATATTGCAAGGAAGCAAAAATCATCTTATCGTTCAAAGCCACCTAGTTAGCAAGAATTAAGTATACACGAACATTGACATATAAAATTAATTAATACTTATTTCCAAGAGTAGGCTGTGTGTCAGAGTTTAACAAAAGCAAACGAGCCTTGCAAGTAGTCGGCTAACATGAAAACAATCTCTGAACTTATTACAGGCGTGTGCGTGACCGAGGTACCGATATTACGTTCGGTCTAACGGACCGAGGCACGTTCAACGAAAAAAAACCTAACTGAAAATTGTATTTGTCCGAACAGCTATTTAAAAATACGTGTTATATACGCCCCCATTCAAACTGTCGTTCTACGTAAATACTTTTCAATATTATATTATATTGAGGTTAGCTTGTTTATTTGTATATGCAGGATGGTTACAAAATACCTAGGGTCGAGCAGGGTAAATATCAAACACCAAAAAAATGGGGTAAAAGTGAAACAAGCTTGCAACTAAAAAATGAATTTGTTTATAGGAGAATTATAAAAACTTACATCATCATTAAAGGTCTGTTAAAGCGTCTAATAAGTGATGTGTCACCCCTACAGATTTCCCTGTTAGTTGATGTCAAAACGTGTGAATTCAATTTTAATTCTTTGCACATAACTTTCTGTATAGCTCAGATATTAATTAATGTTACAATTTCATATTGATATGCCACAAAGAAGATAAATCAAAGTTGCCTTTGTACTTTTTTTAAAAAATTTTTCGAGAAATATTTTTCATTAGAGGCCTGTTTCACTTTTTTCCAAAACACACACTTTTTCATTTTTAAAGCCCGTGTTGTATCGTACAGTTCAAATGACGTAAGTATTTAAAATGGTTATTCATAAGCGCATCTAGTAGAACAAATTAAAGTATGAATTTGTATCGTTAACTGTCAAAAAACATGAAAGTATTAATATCGGGTCAGTGGTTCATGAGTTATGCGTGTGAAAAGGATTTAGGGGACAGACAGACACGGAGCGAAAAGTGTTTATCTTGACCTGAAACTGAAAGATTGGAGACCATATTTTTTTCTAATTTTAAAACGATCACAAAGCTTCTCGTATCTTCGATTCGTTACTAAGGCGGCTATTACACTATCAAATAAATATGTCAAAGATCTGATCATATTTCTTTGATAAAATATGAGATTTTGTTCTATTACACTACATAAAATATTTGATAATATTTTCTCAATATTATCTAGAGATATTTTCTTCTTTTTTGGTGCATTTTCATTATCAGTGCGTGGATGTTCGTCAATTGACGCGATCGAGGTTTGAATTTACAACCGTGTATTGTGGTTTTTATAATCAATAAGAAGATTATCATATAATACTGGATTTTGTTGATATTCATATATTAATAATTATATAACTGTAACTGTCAGTGATAACTTGGTAGTCGCCATTTTGTTTTTGACGTCAAAAAACTTGGATCAAATATAAGAGACTGTCATTAACTATGATCATATAAATATTATGAAGGTAAATATTATAAAAGTTGACTTAAAGAAATTGTATCATATTTATTTGATAGTGTAATAGCCGCCTAACTCAATTTAACAAAAATACATTGTTACCAACTTTTAACAGTAACATAAAAATTTACTTGTTAGTAAATCGGTCATTCACAAATTAGTACATAACGAATCTCGAAAACAAAACCACTAGGTATATAAACACAATCGGAAATAGAAAAATACGTGTTTATATAATTGTGAAAACGCTGTTTTTTTTTTCGTTCACATGAAATTATTATTAGCTTATCGCGTGAACGTTACTCCGTACGAATTTCAGTCCCCTCATTAAGATATGTTAATCATTTTTATTATTCCTCGACTGTGATTTGCATCAGTTAACCCCTTACACCCCCTCCCACGCCCCTCTTGTTTCCATAGCCGTGTTTATTTACACTGTTATTTTATTATGAATTATAGGTAACGGTGTGTAATTAATAAACAAATTTATAATTTCATTATATATGAACAGGATTATTTAATAATTTTGGTTTTTTTATATTTGAACGCTGTTTAAAAGGGTAGGGTTATATATAACATGTTTCATTATGTAATTTAAATATATGTATATAATTTTAATATTTTATAACGCGTGGAGTTTTCAATGCTCCGGGCGAAAGTATCATAAAAATTATTGTATGAAATTTATTTTGGATTTTTAAATACATAAAATTAAAATAATTATTTTAAATCGACGAAACAGAAAGGTTAAAAAAATATAGTTTTTTAATAACATTTTTGATTTAAAACTAACCCACATGCTTCTACCAGGTGTTATAACGCCCCCAAAAAATGCTTTAAATTTAACTGAAATTTTTTTAATTAGTTTTGATTGTTATAATATGGCTTATTATATTATACAGTGTATTCCAAGTTGATTAAGACATAGGAAATTTAACATGGGGGCAATTAGAAATGTTGTAGTAACCTTTGGTCAAATTTAACGATGTGTGATTGGTGCATTTTGAAATGCCGCCACAAAATTTAATAAAATCGTATTTTGTTTTCAAATTTATATCTGCCAAAAAATATTATTATAATTTTATCTAGGATGCTTAAATTAATGAAATTAAAGTTGAGAACAAAATACTGTTGATTAATTTAAAATTTATCAGTTAGTTTCGAGGCGGCATTTCAAAATGCACCAATCACACATCGTTAAATTTGACCAAAGGTTACTACAACATTTCTAATTGTCCCCATGTTTAGTTTCCTATGTCTTAATCAACTTGGAATACACTGTATAACAAATCGGCACAGTAACTATCAAAAAGAGTTTGTAAAGGACATATTATGGTTACTTCAATAAAATAACTTTGAGGTGTATTTGGGGTTCAAAGTTTATTGGTCTTATTATTATTTTTCATGATGGCCGGGAACGCCCTCATAGAAACGATAAATCTTTCTTTAAGGATAGTATTATTTGCTTGAAAGGCTGTAGCTCAAATTATATAATATTTTTCTAAATCTACTCTTAAATGAATCGCCTGAATCATCCTGTATAAGTAAGTACCTGCTTACAATTAGAATATAATTCGTAGAAAATAAATCAAATACAAAACACACAAATTTCAATTTAATTAAAACTAGTATAAATCTACTGTTCCCGTCGAAAAATAGAAAACTATAAACCAAAACCTTACAACAAAGTTTTATTGCATAGAACACTATGTTAATTGTAGTTTAATTTGATTATAAAAACATAGTGTTTCATCTGAACATAATTAGGATACCAACCAGTCCAGTGGTACATTTACCACATATACAATTTTAACTCACAACTCACAGTGCAAATTATTATTTGACTATCCATGTATTAAATAGATAAATAGGGGAACGTACTCTAAAATAACACACATGTACCAAATAGTTTTTAGGGTTCCGTACCTCAAAATGAAAATATCTGCCATGGAATACTCTTATATGCAATTCTGATTCTTTATTTTATAACTTTTGTGTCGTATTATCATTAATAAGTGTCCATCATAGGTTTTACTTTATCCATTACTGGAGAAAAAAACTTTCTGTAATTCTCATAAACTCATGTTACTAATAAAACAAGTAACTCTTTATTTAATCAATTTAATTACCAATGTTCGCAAATATAGTTTTTTTATTTATTTGTTTATGTTTTTTCTCCAGTAATGGATAAAGTAAAACCAGTGATGGACACTTGCTAATAATTACAAAATGATAAGTACTACGACACAAAAGATATAAAAGAAAGAATCGTCAAATTTGAAACAATGTAAAGCAGTTGCTATGATAATATAATAATTATTAAATAAATTATACTAATAATTAGTTTAAATGTCCACCATTTTGACACCTATTGGCCGATTGTCATCAAATCACGCTGTAAGACAGTTAAATGTATATAGATTAATATTCAGAAATGTTAGTAATCAAATATCAACAAATATTTCTAATTCAGTACATTTAAATAAAATATAGCCATTACTGGGGTCATATCCAAGACTGGTGCCAGTACCTTATAAAGATTTAAATTATGGCATGTTATTTTAGGTCATGTTCCCCTATATGTATATTGTACAGGATTAAATAGAAACATATAATAATTCTAAAGGATTATTTGGACAGTACGATATTTTCATTAAAATTAAAATTTGAATTCATGTATAATATATTTGATAAATATTAACTAATTTAAGTATTAAATGTACTGATGGATGATATATTTCTATAGTATTCTATACAAATGTCCTTATTTAATTTCCGTTTTAATTAAATAATAATTTTCATTTGATATACATTCATATAAGTAGAGGAAGGTACCCAAATATGGAACAGAACTTTACTTTAGGCTCACCTTGGGTTGCATAAAACAAAATTAACCACGATTAGTTAATCGGTTGTTTTTAAACCATGATTAATGTTAATTCTTAACTTAATCTCAATTCACTAAATATGATAATTTTTTACCTTATAAAATGTATCATAACCGTTATTGTTTTTTAGAATTGACGTACCTAATAATGATTTGAAAACAACTGATTAATTAATCATGAATTTTGAGTCGTTTTAAAGGCAATATTATGATAATTACTGAATCAATTTTTATGAAACTATAGACCCTACATTAATTTAAATTATATTTACTAATAAATTGTATAGAAATGAAAAGGTTTTGATTGAAAAAGCACCAAAAACTTTTCTTTACGTTTTGAAGGTAGTACAATCAGAATCTGTATTTATCTCGGATACGATTTTTCGACAGTATTACAATACTTCCATTTCTTTCAGAACATGGAAGTAAAAATGTAGTTTAACTTTTCTTTACGTTTTGAAGGTAGTACAATCAGAATCTTCATTTTTCGACGGTATTACAATACTTCCATTTCTTTCAGAACACGGAAGTAAAAATATAGTTTTGTATTTGGGTAGTTTCCTCTACTGAAAGTTTGATTAGCACTGTTGGGGTTTGATGCC
Organism: Sialis fuliginosa; assembly: GCA_961205875.1. Taxonomy (NCBI): domain Eukaryota; kingdom Metazoa; phylum Arthropoda; class Insecta; order Megaloptera; family Sialidae; genus Sialis; species Sialis fuliginosa. The sequence continues at coordinate 22,906,446 of OY540816.1, forward strand.
CCTCCCCCTGACCACAACGTAAATAATTTTGTTTATCGAGTATTGTGTGTGTGTGTCACAGAACGCAAAAAGGACCGATCTCTTGCGAGGGCGGGTTCCTTTATCTGTACGCTTTGTGTGTATAGAATATTTCACTATATACAGGGGTGTATCGAGACGAGGTAATTTACCAAAATCACGTATTTTACCTTTAAAAAATCACCTTTTTAAATTTTTTTCTTAAAAGAGGAAGCCACAGTGACGGGTTAAAACATTGTCAATGTGAATATTTCACTATATACAGGGGTGTATCGAGGCTAGGTAATTGACCAAAACCACGCATTTTACCTTTAAAAAATCACCTTTTTAAATTTTTTTTCTTAAAGGAGGAAGCCACATTGACGGGTCAAAACATTGTCAATGTGAATATTTCACTATATATAGGGGTGTATCGAGGCTAGGTAATTTACCAAAATCACGCATTTTACCTTTAAAAAATCACCTTTTTAATTTTTTTTCTTGAAGGAGGAAGCCACAGTGTCGGGTCAAAACATTGTCAATGTGAATATTTCACTTTATACAGGGGTGTATCGAGGGTAGGTAATTGACCAAAATCACGCCTTTTACCTTTAAAAAATCACCTTTTTAAATTTTTTTTCTTAACGAGGGAAGCCACAGTGACGGATCAAAAAATTGTAAATGTTTAGGAATTATTTTCACAAGTATAACTAATTATTTCAGGATCTGGTAAAGTACATTTTATTAAGAATATATTCAAATTATTCAATACCAAATTTTTACTTTTATTATTTTTTTAAATCATTTTTTATTTTTTAAAAGCTTGATTACAAAAAAATTTGCCCGGATTTTTTCTAAAACTTTGACAAGTTTTCACTCGAAGAAAAAAAATCATACGAGGGTCTAGTTGGTTACATTTGAAAGTTTATAATTTCAGTTTAAGTATTTGATAATTAATACTACCCCTGTTAATACGGCCCTGTATATAAAACAAGGATTGTTGTTGCTTGTCGTTGTATTTCATCGAAGCGTCGACCGGTTACCCCGCCAGTTCCTTGTCGAGGAACAGAACTCTCTATGCGAGTGTGTATATGTGGGGGGGGGGGCAGTGGGGGGAGAGAAAGGGGGTGTACCTGCTCTTGAGCCACTACGAGATAATAATATATTATCTATGATGGTACAACGTAGTTGTGTTTATTTTTGGAGGTATGTTTCCATAGAGTTTGTGAAACGTTCTAAATTAACTTAAGAATTAATTCTCAAAATTCGTGGTAAATAAATGAGATTAAAATATAATTATATTTCTAAAGAAAAGAAGCTAATATACTTTTTTTTTTTTTAAAGTTATACAGTAGAAACCGGTTATAACGACATCGGTTATAACGACGCAGAATAAAAGTCTCGGTTAAATCGCATATGATTGCCTTTTATAATATACCGTTTATAACGACATCGCTTACAACGAAATACCGGTTTTAACGACTATATGTTTACAATATTTTCGGAGAATTTCATCGGTTTTAAATATAAATGAATAAATTAACATTTATCATAAAAAAGTCTTCCTTCAAAATTTAAATAATATTATAAGGTCGTAAAAAACTAAAAAAATTACATTTAAGTTTAAAATCTATCAAAAATAAAATACTTACATATTTTCTAATAAGTCTATTACAAACCACTCCGACGTTTCGTCGCTCAATTCAGCACTAAAAAAAAAATACATAAAAAAGACATTCCTTCAAAACACACCTTAAAAATAGATTGGATATAAAATAATTTACGATCAAATTTTACATACGTTCATACGCCATAATAAAATAGAAAAAAAAAACGCAACGTGGGTCGTACTTTATAATCAGAACAAGCGATAATAATTATAATAAAATTCAAAACCCCGAGTTGATATAATAAATTAAACAATTTCGGCTACAAACATATAATTTAAATTTGTACAAATTCACCGCACACCGGTAATTAATAAACAGGGTCCTTTTTGAACAAAACGAAGCGAGTCAGTTAAATAAATCGTACGATCGAAATTCACAACAACAACAACGCGAAAAAAATATACAACAGGATAATGTTCTCTGATTTATAGCTTGTAATAATGTTCATTGTTGTACTCGAAAACCTATTGTTGTACAAAAGAAAGCAAAATATATTTTTATTCAAATAAGCGGGAGTGAAAAATAGCATCCCTTTCCTCCCCCGCCCCCCCAATGGCAATGCCCCCCCCCCTCTCGTATTACATAACAATTTGTTTTTCGGATGTTGTGCAAACATGATAATGGAACAGTATAAATCAGTAACGGGGGTTTAATAATGCTTTATACTGCAGCTATTAACATATCAAATGTGATAGATTCAGTATTAAAATTATTGGCGTAATATGCGTATTTATTGGCATAAATAAATTATGCAACATTAAATATGATTGTTGCAAAATAGTAGTGTTGAATTTTTATGTGGAGTTATTGGTATTTTTAATATAAAATAATCTATTTGTCATCTGATAGGATAGCATCAGTTATGGACGCTATAAGAGCAAGGTTAACTGTTTTTGTGACTGACGGGCTCATTTTTTTTGATTGTCATGAAATCATGTTACTAATAAAACAAGTAACTATTTATTTAATCAATTTAATTACCAAAGTCTGCAAATATAATTTTTTTTTAATTATAGTCTTTTATTTTGTTTATGTTTTTTTTTCCAGTAATGGATAAAGTAAAACCAGTAATGAGCAGGCAGTGATGGACACTTGGTAATGATTACAAAATGATAAGTACTACGACACAAAAGAATCGTCAAATTTGAAAAAATGTAAAGCAGTTGTTATGATAATATAATAAATAATTAATAAATTATACTAATGATAAGTTTAAATATCCACCATTTTGACACCTATTGGCCGATTGTCATCAAATCATGTTGTAAGACAGTTAAATGTATATAAATTAATATTCAGAAATGATAGTAATCAAATATCAACACATATTTCTTATTCAGTACATTTAATTAAAAATTTGCCATTACTGGGGTCCTTGCCACTGCTTTATATTTCTTTCTACAAATATCATACTTGACGACCTAATACATCTCTATTTGTTCCAATATATTGGTTTTGTCACCCGCGTCATTTAAGGATCGCTAATAAATATGTTCCCAAACGCCACGTCAATCAGCTATATCTGATATTAAACGCTTATCTCGCTCGGCGTGCGTGTATTTATTGGGGGTCGGTGGGGGGAGGGGGAGGGTTACACAACCACACCAACACGCAACATTCGGTAACGTTTCCGTGATGCTATCGTAATTATCTACATCCGGTTTGAATCACATGCATTTAACTTTTATCGAGGAGGAAGTAGTTTGACTGTAGTTGTCAAAACTGAAGACGTTAATGGAATTGGTTAGTTTATGTTCGGTGTACATTGACTTATTAATGGAAATTGTACAGTGTCTGTTTATAGTTCGGTATAAATAAAATAATTAATAATTTATGAGAGGTACAATCCCAGACAAAAGTCTTCGCATGGACCCCATTAATGGCAAATTTTTAATTAAATGTACTGAATTAGAAACGTGTTGATATTTGATAACTACCATTTCTGAATATTAATCTATATACATTTAAGTTTAACTGTCTTACAGCGTGATTTTTGGCATAGCTCTTCTTGTATCTGTATTGTATGTAATGCATGCCGAAACATTGGAGAGGATAAACAAAATTTATAATAAATATTTAATTAAATATGTACTTTTTACGTAATTTTTTTTTTTAAATTAATATATTTGTACTATGGACTTCAGAAGTCGTAAATGTCAAAATCGCTTACTACAAATTCGAAAATATTTTATAAAATATCATTGGTTATCTTTTTCTAGGGCGGAGCTTATATAGTTACATCATTTTAAATAAAAACACAAATATACGTCCATTTCATTAAATTTATTTAAATAATATTCGGAATATTAAATATTTATTGCCACAAAATTTACTTATACAATTTTATAGATTACATAATAATTTAATCGCACAAATATATATGAATGAGTACCTATTTTAAACGAAGAGTACTTCTTTATCTAGCAAATGAGTTTCAAAATATCTGTCTTTGTTTGGTACATGATTTAAATATTATAATTATCAAATAGGAGGAGCCTACTAATTTAATTTCAATGAAAACTGGACGACCATTTCTGCATTTCACTGTACACTGTACATGAATTTAGTATTAATATAAAAAGATTTTTAATTATTTACTTATAATTAATTATTTTTACATTACTCTGCACCTCCACCATTTTTTATTTTTTATTACAAATTAATTAAAAATTAAATTGTAAGATCTTTCGATATAGTAAAAGTATTATTAAAATGCATTCTAGTAGCATAAAATTATTAAATTTATTTATTATTTTAATCACATTGGCAACCGAGTATAATTCATATTTTTTATTACAAATTAATTAAAAATAAAATTGTAAGATCTTTCGATATAGTGAAAGTATTATTAAAATGCATTCTAGTAACATAAAATTATTAAATTCATTTATTATTGTAATCACATTGGCAACCGAGTAATTCATTAATCCAAATCATTCGACTCGAATTGCAAATACTGGCATTGACTTCAGATCAATAGAGGTTCAAATTCATGTTTAGCGAAGCAGACATAAATTTTATATTGTATTGAAATTTTTATTCAATTTAACAACATACATATGTATTTAGAAATGGAACGTGCTTGAGCAGAAGTATAAAACAAATTCATGGCAGCGACCCCCCCCCCCTCCACCCCCTCTTTTATGAACTCATAAAAGTCAGAAATTGTTTTTTCTGCATACGCATTTATCTTATAAAAAACTCAGGTCACATTGGCCCATAAAAAAACCAATCGTTTCTATGTTCAGAGATGTCTTAGAGAAATTTTATGTCAAGAATCTTCTCACAGACCCGTAAATGTTACGAGCGTGTGTATAAGATGAGTAATTGACCATATATGGTGACATCTCATGCCATGGCCGTATGCTAATGTTATTATCAGAGGGGACGTGGTGTTATTTTATTTAATAAATGTAATCACTTATATAGAGAGTGATTCAGAACTGTCTTGCCAAACTTGAACAGTATATTAAGAAAAATATTTAAAGCAAAAAACATTATGCTAACATTTTATTCAAAATTAGTTTTTATTTAATATCTGGAGAACCAATTGTGCTACAGTTATGAAATTTGATACTGGGTTTAGTATTAATAAGTGTTATCGATATCCAGCATCAACCGTAGTAATTTAAGTTAGTTGAATTTAAGGGGAACCTGTCTTGGACAATACCCCAGAGTAGGACACTTATTTAATTCAATGTACTAAATTAGAAATATTTGTTGATATCTTATTACATACATACTGCCATTACTGAATCATAATCTATAGACACTTAACTCTAAAACAGCCTAATTTGATGACAATCGGCTAATTGGTGTCAAAATGGCGGTCATTAAAAACTAATTATTAGTGTAATCTATTTATTAATTATTATATTATCATAGGATCTACTTTACAATGTTTCAAAATTTGCGATTTATTTATTTCTAAAAATTTCACCAATCTAATAATCTCAAAATTTATTAGTTTAGGTAATATGAATTTCTTTCAATTGAAATTTATTTAGAATAAGAAGAAATTGCGTCCATGACCTTTCCTATCATTTCTATATGTATATATAATATATATTCAAACATATGCCATAATTTGTAAAGTTTGTATGTTTCTCTAGATGGGTGATTGTAAAGCTATCAAAGTTGGCGTACTATTTAATAAGACCAAGAGCGTGTAAGTGTTGTTTGAAAGCAGTTCAGTTCATAGAATAGCATTTCCACGGGAACATGTTTTAGTTAGACCAGTGTTTATTAACTTGTCGACTGTCTAACATACATATATAGCAGAGGTCTGCGGATGCCATGAAAAGAATCTTTTACTATGTGATTCACTTAATATTACCAATCGTTCGATATTTCATATTTTCAATCGATTTTTGTTTTGTGTATAAAGTATTGATTTCTATCCCTAGCAAAATTTTGTTCTTACAAGATAAAAGTTAAGACAAAATATAAATTTTAAATACAAAAATAACATATTAAATAAAAATAAATGTGTGGGCGTTCGGGATAATCTCTAAAGCCAAAAGAAACTAACAAACAATGTGGAAATAGAAGCTGTGTTTTTTTTCCTTTTTTTAGGATTCTTCGACATAATTAAAAAACTAGTGAACCGATTTAGTTGAGATTTGGAAAATATATGTAAAATTGTCTTCCCATTCAATCATTTCGTAAAATACTACATGGGCTGAAAGGTATTTAGCCTGATATACAAAAAAAATCTTTATGCTTCCCATAGAATACCAACCTTAACTAGAATACTGTCAAAATTTTATGACATTTCTTGTACTCTTGTTCAAGTTACAGCCTTCGAAGTGACGCTACTTTTGTTATTTTTTTAATCATGGAAAAATGTGAATTTCGTGTTTTGATTAAATATTGTTTTTTGATGAGAAAAAATACCGCCCAAACAAAGGAATGGCTTGAATGTTACGGCAAATCTTCCCCAAATGATGCACCGCGTTCAGGAAGGTCAAATGAGGCAGTTACTCCAGAAAACAAATTCGTGAAATTGCGTTGAATGAACGCAAAGTGCAATTCCAAAAATGAAAACTGCAGTTGTAAAAGCTAATTTATGTAGTTGAAAAATTGCAAGTAGAAAGAAAAATATAGTGTAGAGCAAAAAATAATAATTTGTAAGAGAAAAATGTACAAAGTGTAGATCAAAAAAAAGTATTTTATTAAAATAACCTTTGGAGCTAGCTTTAAAAACAATTTGCCTTTTAAAAACCCACTAAAAAGCTGAAAATAAAATTCAGTTTCGTACTAAATATTGCATTTAAAAAAAATTTGATTTTGTTCATACTAGAAGAGACATTTTTAAAAACTCTTCTAGTATACTTTTTTTTTAAATGCAATATTTAGTCGATTTTTAAAAGCCAAATTGTTTAAAAAAAAACTTATTTTTATATTTTTATTTTATTATTTCAAAATCGTGTAAAAACATAATTAAGTGTATTGCCTCCCCCTGGTAGTTACTGTGCCACGCTCCTGCCTAGTATACACTCACACAAGCGCGCGCGCTAGCTGAGAAATCTGTAGGGATGGTGTATAAAGGTCGACACTAGAGTTAATGATTTCGCTTTAGTGTCTACAAAATGTCCTTTCTATAATACATTGTCTGCTCATCAGCAGAATGGAGCGATCATTACTGCATATTTTATACGACGGGTATTATAGCAAATATAATGTGTTTTGCCGTAAGTGTTGCACCGTTTCTTTTATTTTTATATACATCTGGATAACATGCCCGAAGCTTCTTGATTGCTTTGTTATATCTCTATAAAACGGACGCCGTTATTGCTCTCCGGTAATGGTAGATGTAGTTAACTGATTTTCACTTAGAATGCTTTATTTATTGTTTAGTTTCATTTCTATCTCGGATTTTTTGTACTCTCAAGATAATAGCATAGTTATAAATTATAATTTGTATGCAAGCTTAGATATATTGGCTTCTGGGTATAGGTCGCAACGGTTTGGATGTTCTATTGGCCAACGATATCTTCATTATTCAATAAAGTTCTGAAGACGCGGTTTATACTAAGAAACCAAGATTTTTTATATTATATTTTTTCACTGCTTCATTGACTGGACTATTATATAAAGCATAGAATTTGAAATCGTTATAAAAACTATCAAATTGACAGCTTAATTATTATAAAATTCCATGCATTTTGTACGATGCTAAACATACCTAATAAAACATAAAGGGTTTTAACAGTGGCGCTCTTACATCCAATTTTCAAGTGTAGTATTGGATACTAAAAAAACGTTATATAAGGTAGTGGCACCAGTATTGGGTATGACCCCAGTAATGGTTATTTTTTTAATTAAATGTACTGAATTTAAAATATTTGTTGATGTTTGATTACTACCATTTCTGAATATTAATCTATATACATTTAACTGTCTTACAGCGTGATTTGATGACATGAGGCCAATAGGTGTCAAAATGGTGGACATTTAAATGAATTATTAGTATATTTTATTTATTAATTATTATATTATCATAACAACTGCTTTACGTTGTTTTTTCTTTTATATCTTTTGTGTCGTAATACTTATCATTTTGTAATCATTAGCAAGTGTCCATCACTGCGTGCTCATTACTGGTTTGACTTTATCTATTACTGGAGAAAAAACATAAACAAAATAAAAGGCTTTAATTTAAAAAACAAACTATATTTGCGGACTTTGGTAATTAAATTGATTAAAAAGAGAGTTAGTTGTTTTATTAGTAACATGAGTTGATGAGAATTACAAAAAAGAAGCCCGTTAATTACAAAAACAGTAAACCTTGCTCTAATAGCGATTATAACTAGTGCCAGTTAGTTAGTAATTTTGTATTTGATAAGTCAACCAAACCGATACATTTTGTCTGTTGTTTGTTATTTCTAAAACAGGGTGTCCACTTTCTGGAAAGTCAGGGAATTTCTTTAAAGTTCTGAAAAGTCAGGGAATTTATTAATTTATTATAAATTCTGGGAAGTCAGTGAAGATAAAAAAGTGTATAAATTTAAATTAATGAGCAAAAAAAGTATTCAAATTTGTTTGCACATTCTGGGGACTCCTAAATCACTTCTTGCCCCTGAGCCTCTAGTGGTTAGATTATTTTGAATCTGTGGTCAGGGAAAATCAGGGAATTTTATTTTAAAAAAACAGTGGAAAAGTAATTACATACATATGTACGTCAAGAAATACCTAAGTACGTACTACTATAGAAACACTGTACATTCTTTAGGAGCCCTGTTTAGTTTGCGATATTAATTCATAGGCAATAAATCATACTATATTTAAATATATATGTTCAAGTAGAAAATTTCTGTCAAGAATGAATTACAACGTAACCCCGCACTACAAAAAAACGTCAGATATCACTAACAGCCATCGTGAAATCCGGCACGGAGGCGCGCTATTGTACAAAAACACACAAAACTCGTTAATTCTCTGTGAAACATTTCTATCCAACACAAAATTGTATAGACCACCGCAAAAACGCCTTCTATTAATAAATCAAAACATAGACTATGAAAAAATACTAATAATCATTACTTGTATTATCTATGTAATGGAATATTAGTACAATTAGAATCCTACAGTGATTAATTTTCGACAGAAAACTGTTATAGAACCAACAAAAAAAACATTATTAATAAATCAGAACGTAGACTATGAAAAAATATACAGGATGTTTCATAATTGAAGGAGGTTAATCTGTGCTTGATTTTAAGACAAAAAGTTCAAATAAACATAGGTTTGTTTTTGCTTTATTTTTGATATACAGAATGATCAAGATTTTTTTTTGATAAATTATTAATAACTCCAAAACTATAGTGTATTCCAAGTTGATTAAGACATAGGAAATTTAACATGTGGACAATTAGAAGTGTTGTAGTAACATTTGGTCAAATTTAACGATGTGTGATTGGTGCACTTTGAAATGCCGCCACAAAATTTAATAAAATAGTAAATAGTATTTTGTTTTCAAATTTATATCTGCCAAAAAATATTATTATAATTTTATCTAGGATGCTTGATTTAATTTCATTAATGTATTTTATTCTTTATTCAAGTTGAAAACAAAATACTGTTGATTAAATTAAAATTTATCAGTTAATTTCGAGGCGGCATTTCAAAATGCACCAATCACACATCGTTAAATTTGACCAAAAATTTCCTATGTCTTAATCAACTTAGAATACACTGTATATAAAAAATGAATGTTCGTTTGTATAAGGTTTATAGACTCGAGAAATACTGAACCGATTTCAATGCGGTTTTCACCAATAATAAGATAATTTTTCTGTGCTATTAATAGTTAATGAAACCACATTGGGTGGGCATGTCAGGTGACCATGTTTAATTTAATTAATATTCTCGGGTAGCACCGGGTCCAATGCGATAGTTATTAATGAAAATATAATTTTTGAAAAAAAAAAAAAAAAATCCGGTTCCGACCGGAATTGAACTACTCCCCTACTTATGATGTAGCCTAGCAAAAATTACTACTTTTAAATATTAGATATTTTACTACAATTAAAAAAAAATGAATCTTAATTCTGTCTCCCTACTTCGATAAAACAAGGAACAAACAAAAAAGAAAGAATCCAAGATATCTTGAACTTATTACTGTATAATATATACTTTTATTTAGTATTCATAATGAGAGAGAGTTACAGAATATGAAATATTTATACGTAAATATAACATTGGAATATAAATGTTACCTCTCCAATGTTATTTTCCGTATAAAAGTTTTTGTGATATGTTTATTTCTAAATAACTTTTTCTACTGGACCAATTTAATCCATCTTGTACAGATCTATATCGACATGTCAAGATGATTGGCATAAAATCGTTGAAAGAACGGAAAATACGATTTCCAGACGATATAAACAGTATTTCGGTGAAATACTAAAATTTTCCATTAGAAAATTGCACCACCATATGTATCGAAACAAAAAATGTATGATATATTACTGGAATATGATTTTCTATTGAGATAGACTCATAGAAATAATATTTAAAAATATTTAATATATTATGATTTTTTTACATTAATTCATCAGAAAACAGACACAAAAAAGTCTAATGTCACCTATTTAGGGTTTTGTACCTTAAAATGAAAAAGGTTTTTACAGGAATATGATTTTCTATTGAAATAGACTCATAGAAATAATAATAATTTTCATTGAAAGTACCTACTAATTAAAAGCTATATTCTAGAACTTTTTCAGATTTCTTACATCGATATTTTAGAAATTAGAGGGGGACACCTGATAACGAATTTGAAAGCAAATATATCGTGACTGAAGGGTTAAAATCAAAAGTTCCAAACATATTTTTTGTTGCATTTTATAAGACTTATTATAATTTTCATTGAAAGTACTGGTTAAAAGCTACACTGTAGAATTTTTTCAGGTTTTTTGCATCGATATTGTAGCAATTAGATGGGGGATGCTCCAATAACGACTTAAAAAAGTAAATATATCGTGACTGAAGGGTTAAAATCAAAAAGGTCCTAGCATATTTTTTGTTTCTTTTTAGAAAACCTATCTAAAGACACCTCACTCAGTGGGGTAAGTGAAAAAAAATTCGAATACACTTTTTAGTTTATAGGAGGGGTTCCCTAAAAACTAATGTGTTAATTTATATTTTACAGTGTTGCTGGACAACAGCCACAGTTTGCGTCTGACGGAGGTTCGCATACCCCATCACATGGTTCGCGACCAGAGCGTCAGACTCGAGTGCCATTTCGACCTGGACGGCGAAGCACTGTACTCGGTCAAATGGTACAAGGACGGTAACGAGTTCTACCGATTCGTTCCCCGGGACATGCCGCCCGTTCTGGTCTTCAAGCTTCCTGGAGTCACCGTCGACGTAAGTACCTTTACATATCACACAATCTTGTTAATATACAGGTTGAATAAGAAGTAGAAACAGTGATTATAAATTATTTTATGAAAACTATTTTCAGAGGTATTTTTCGGAATATTAAAAAATAACAAGAATAAGCCTGCATTTTGTAGAATACTAAAAAACTAATGTGTCAAATAGTATTCTTCTTCTTTTTCTTCATGGGTTTTATGTCAAGTGGATTTATCAAATAGCATTGAATCTGAAAATTTTGCGTTTTTTATCAAAAATTTCGTAGTGTTTCAGGAAAAAAATCACAATTTGGAAACTATTAATGATTTAGGAATGAAACTGTTCTATTAACTACAGAATGGATGAATCTATATGACAGTGAAAACCAGATAAAAATCGGATTAGTCGTTTTGGAATCTTAAAACAAAATAAATATATGTTCGTTTTGTAATGTATGTTTTTAATTGTGCAACTAATTTCATGCGTTATAATACAAACAGTCAAGCAAAATCCAGTATTTATATGTGACGATTTTAATTTTTATCTCTCAAATATATTAAAATATTGCAACAAAAAATTGAACCTGAAAACCCATCAAAGTGACCTAAAGTCACCCCATATTTAGCCCCCTCGAAACCGTGAAACTTTTCTCTGAAATATTTGTTATTTTGGAAATAATCCGCTGGAAAGTCTTAAAAAAATCCTCCTTTTTAATAATTAAAGTCTATTCTTATGTTTTAGAGGAACCATTCGTAAGGGTTTTCACCGATTTTGAGATACCCGCAGGAAAATTATAGTGTAATAATGATTTTTAAACTAATTTGAGATATTAATAAATTTCAGTCATTGAATTTGTGTCACGTAGGAAAATGGCTGTGTTTTTTTTAATTATCAGCGACAAAGGATTAAAAAAATCCATTAAAAGTGTATTGTACTTCATTAACAAGTTGATGTCAGGACATCAATTTATTGGAAATTGAGTAATTCATAATTAAGTGAACGCCGTTTTTAATAGCTTTATAATGTATTTATTTTCGACATATTCTGTATTAATTATTCGTTTCAGCCGAAATATCGGTTTCATTTTCAAAAATTATTTTTAAACATATTTATATTTTATTATATTAAAATTATAATTTTTAGTTATTAATGTAAGAGGTAAGATATCTATATATACAGGGTGTTCCACGGGAAAGTGATGAAACTTATGGGCTGTCATTTTCAAATGGATGCAGTTATTGAAAAAATTAAAAATTGAGTTGAAAAAAGGAGAGTTTACGCGTCAAAATGAATAATCTGACTTTTACTCTCGAAAAGTGCTTCTTTTTTTACTATTTACTGGATACGATTGAAAAAGATTTTAACTTATTTAACAGTTAAAAAAAATTACCTTATTTTTTTTTTTTAATTCTAAGAGCAAAGAATATAAAAAAAAACTAGTAAAATGTTAGAAGTATTTCAACTTGTATAGTACATTGATTTATGTTTTTTTCTTCGCTGTGTAGAAAAGCTACTTAACTTACCCTTATCGGCAATGCCAGTAGACCTTTTCCACTGCATATTTTTTTGTAGAATCACCCAAAATTATAAATTGCATTCAAATGAAAACTGACATATACAGAAATTTTAATATGCATGTCAAAAGAATTTAGTCTGTAAACAAACAAATAATTTGTTCGATTATTTCAATTTCAAATTCACATGCTAAATACCTTTCTGCTTTAAAATATCCATTTATACAGGATGAATTAAAATTCTACAGCCTATAAACTTTTTTTTTTGAATCTGCAAATTTTTTTTAGGTAATTATTATTATCCATGATTTCATTTTTAATGTTAAATCGGAAAAAAAGAACACTTATGGAATCAACACTGTGTCTGTCTGTCTGTCTGACTAAATAGCTGAATAGTATACATATATATAATATAGTAAACTAGCAATTTTTCCCAAACAGTCCTTTCTATGCTGTGTATACCATTCGAAATATTCGACTGTCCCGGAACATTTTTGACACCCTGTATATTGTCGAATTGAGAACTTAATTTTTTTTTAAGTCAGTCAATAACTGATACAAGACTAGAGTTACTTAACTCTATTGATTAATTTAAAAATATTTGCAAGATTAATGCATCAAGATACATTTAATGTAATTAGACAAAGTTACTTTCTGTTTATTTACTAATATATATTAAACTTCTGGATTACAAGTTACATGCATTTGAAAATTAATTTCTCCATTTCTAATAGCGCGTAGAATTGTCAAAGCGCCTAAAATACATAAATCAAATATTCCCCTAAAATTACATTTACCTACATCAACGATATTGTATGATTAATTCCTACAGAATTTCACAATTTATTAAGAGGGAGGGGGTGGGGGTGTCACAGAGAGCCGAGTATTTATATTATTAATTACATTTTATAATAAATAATCATTTTCACCCATTCACTTTTATATGAATGCAATGTAGAATAAAAATATAAAAAAAACTTTTTTTAAAATAATTTGTCTTTTAAAAACCGACTAAAAAGCTGAAAATAAAATTCGGTTAGACTCTTTTTGTACTTAATATTGCATTTAAAAAAAGTTGATTTTGTTCATACTAAAAGAGTTAAAAAAATGCCTTTTCTAGTATGAACAAAATCAACTTTTTTAAAATGCAATATTTAATACGAATTTTTTGTCTGCTTTTTAGTCGATTTAAAAAAAAGTTTTTTTTATATTTTTAAATATAGTATAAGTAAGTATTGTTAAGCCGATTTTTTCGAAATTTTTGATGGAATTATCCATTTTTACTTTCTCTGACTATTTTCGCTATGATGTCTGTGTGTCGGTCTGTCTATAAGTGATGTAACTCAAATACGAGAAATCGCAGAAGGTTGAAAATTAATTTTTGTCTGGAAAGAAAATAATTGATTTTTAAAACTCCAAAACTGTAGTTAATTTATAAAAAAAATTGAGCCCCATTAGACCTTATTTCGTTGTGAGTGTTCTGTAGCTTTAGACTTAAACAAAACCTACCTCTACGTGTTATTTTCTTGTATTTTAGTTGATATTTGTATGACGAGTTGAAGTTCACTGTACGAAATTTCACTAAAAAATTTAGAATTTTTGATTTCGTTAAAAGTATGTTTATTGTATAGAAAATGACGTGAAAAGTTGTTTGTTTCAAACCGCAGGTCTGTATCTCAAACCGTTCTCGAGATATAGCCTCTCAAAGTTTTAGTTTTTTCAAAATTTTGAAGAAAAATGGCCCTAACTTTTGAATGGATGGTCGGAATTGATTTTAGTTGACGGATTTGGAATCAGCGTGTCAAAATCTATATAATGACATGTATAATACCTTAAAACTCGAAAAAAAAAATTTCGCGAAAAATCGAAAAAATTCAAAGGGGTATACCTTAAAAAAATGTCGATTTTTGATCAAATTTTTTTTGTCGGATTTTGAAGTATTATACATGTCGTTATATAGATTTTGACACGCTGATTCCAAATCCGTCAACTAAAATCAATTCCGACCACCCGTTCAAAAGTTATGGCCTTTTTTCTCCAAAAATTTGAAAAAACTAAAACTTTGAGAGGCTATATCTCGAGAACGGTTTGAGATACAGACCTGCGGTTTGAAACAAACAACTTTTCACGTCATTTTCTATACAATAAACATACTTTTAACAAAATCAAAAATTCTAAATTTTTTAGTGAAATTTCCTGCGGTGAACTTCAATTCGTCACACAAATATCGACTAAAATACAAGAAAATAAGACTGCTGATATTACTTGACATGAATTTTCCAACACTTAAATTTGGTACGCCAGTTATAAGTCATCCTGTATGTTGAAGGCACTATTCATTTAAAAATAATTAAATTAATTTTGTATAAAATTTCTACCACCTTCTACATTCTTAAGAAAACCAAGAAAATCTTGATTAAATTCACAATACGGTATTTTTTTATATTAATTTAAAAAAATGTAAAAGAATAAGAATAATTAAATAAATACTTGAAGTCTTAAACAAAACGGTACAGATAAAAATGTTGCAGTTCAAAGAAAAATTACGCGGAAAAATAATTCAAAGAACATTTTACCGAATCGGAACTAGTTAAACTTTTACTTTACATGTCAATTTAATAAGGGGAGGTGGGGTTGGGTGGGGGAGGGGTGTAAGGAGGTATTGAAGAAACCGGAGAAGTTTTTCGCATTTTTCAATTCCACAATTCCGTTGTATATGTATATATATATGTATGTATGTATGTATGTATTCTTTTCTACGTGTTCATAAAACTTATGTTTCGTTTAAAACAAATTTAAATTCATATATGCACATATAAGATTGTAGAGAATGCGGATGGAATATCCACACAACCCAGATTTTGCTGGGATCAACAGGGCCGTACTTATAAATAATAGATTTTTTTTATTTACACATTTTTAACGGCGCTATTCATGATAAAATTTTTTTTGTTTGTTCTGAAAAAGTACCTACGAATTTTGAAAGGAAATTTAAGCTTTCTATGGATTTGTTTGTTTGTTAATAATAGAAATATTAGTTTGGAAAAATAAAATAAATGGGTATTAAATTATGGCGAAATAAAGATTTTCTTGTTTCAAATATATTTTTTTCCGAAACTAAGATTTTAATATTTGAAAGAAATATTTTATTTGACGTTAATTTTTCTAACACGTGTACAGTCACCGGCAGAAGTGACCGACCAGTTTTCATTCAAATTCGCTTATAACAAGTCACAAACTTAGTAAGCTCCTTCCATTTGATTATTGTAATATTTAAATCATTTCTCCATGTACCAAACAAAGACAGATATTTTGAAACTCATTTGCTAGATGAAGAAGCATTCTTCGTTTATAGTACATAGGTAGTCATATATATTTGGGCGATTACATTATTATCTAATCTATTGAAAACTGTATATAATAAATGTGGCAATAAAAATTGATATTACGAATTTTATGAAAATAAAATATAATAAAAACTGTGTGTTGCAAATATATTTAAATATACATATTACATATATATTTTTTGATTTATGTAGATGACCATTTATATTTTAATAATTTAAATATTGTTATAAGAAATTATGTTTCGCCTCAAAGAAAAATAACCGATGATGTTTGTCTTAATATTTTCGACCACTTTTGAATCTGATAGTATATAAGTAAAGTTGTTGAGTTTTTAACTGAATACGGGCCTGTGAAGGAAGCACATTAAAATTTCTGTAGCGTAGTTTTAACTGGTTGTTAAAATAGTATAAAAATTTGCAAAAAAGATAAAACATTTGTATAAATTTGTATATGTTTATATATGCTAATAAACTTCACATATTTACTTTTTGTTAATTGTGTATTTTCAGCATGAAATGGTTTCATTATTATTCCTACGCAAATTTCAAATCTGAAACGTTCGTAATTTACAAAAACATTTTTTTTTATAATTTTGGTTGCCCACTTAGCGACTTAATTAGTAAAAATATTTCAAGTGCTTAATTTACAATTACATTTTGTCATTTAACTTATGTACATTTTTTTTAATTTGGCCATTATGTTAACAAAGAATATACGTTTGAAAACTCTAAAAGCAAATAAATATTTAAACGAAAATATTATACGTATAATTTTTTATGTCGTTTAAAAATTAAGCATTTTTCTTGGAAGTTATTATCTTTATTAAAAGTTAATTAGGGATCTTAATAAAAAATAAATTGTTTTTCATTAATTATTTAAATTAAGCGATGTTTTCCATCTTTTATAAATTTTATTTATGTTACTTGTCAAATTTGCAGATCGCAGCATCGTATTTATAAAATACATTTTAACCCTCTCATATATACATTTTTGCTTCCTCGCAATATCGAAGATATGAGAAGCTTTGTGATCATTTAAAAAAAATGTTCTTCGTTTTTTTAATTTTAAATTGATCTTTCCATTTCAGATCAAGACAAACCGTGTCTGTCTGTCCCCTGAATCCTTGTAACACGCATAATTTATGAACCACTTAACCGATATTAATAAAACTTGGTTGGATGGTTGAGTCTGGTTTGAGGACAGTCCCATTTAAAAATCATCAAAATCGTGTTTAAGGGGGAGGGGTGACATCCCAAAATAATAATTTTTTCAAGATATCTCAAGAACGACACATGTACGTGAAGATTTTATAGAATATTTTTTGTAGAGCATTCAATTTCCTATAAAATGGGTCTACAACGTTTGTTGTAAAATATTCCCTTATAAAGATTTATCTCAATTTGCTATAAAAAATCGTTTTTGTTTTTTAAAATTGATATTAACTTCGATATATTAAATGCCATTTTGATTTAGATTTAAAAAAGAAAAATTTCGAACTAATATTTTTTAGTAAAATTATATAAAAATTAAATGGTTAGGCGATTTATCTCAACACTTTTTCGATTTTTATTTAAATTGTTCAATAATAATTAACTACCTTTTGGGAATTTAGCACGAGGAAGCACTGTGCATTTACTAATGTGTAAACTTAATTAATTGTAATATATAAATTTCTTCATTTATGGACATCGTCTTACACTTTTTCGGTTTTTATTTAAATTCTTCAATAATTAATTACCTTTTGTGAACTCAGCAAGAGGAAGCACTGTGCATTTACTAATGCGTAAACTTAATTAATTGTAATATATAAATTTCTTCATTTATGGATATCGTCTTATTTATATAAAAAATGACCTAAAATCGGTGAGAATGAATTCAATTTTACAAAATAGAATTTCCAGTGTAGTAAAGAAGTATTAAAATAATTGAAGAGAAATCGATAAAAACAGAATATTTGTATTACCTCACCAGCATTGATTAAATCATTGAATATAACGGTGGGTATCTAAATGATCCTATATGTATTTAAATGTAATTTTATTTATACTCCCTGTCAATCCCGTTTTCCCAATTTCCTCAAACTTTTAAATCCATTTAACTCGTGAACATGTATATTGGATTTTCTTACACGCCTGTTTACTATAATAAGAATTCAAATCGGAATTATTTTCTACAGCCATTGTGAGGTGGATGTGCTAATGTTCCAGTGGATCGCAAAATGTTCAGAGCAAATGGAACTCTTGTGATACCTATACAGAATGATTTACAACGAATGTAAAATAGTTTAACACTAGATCAGAATTATTTAAAGAGAATAAGCATGATGCCAGTAACAAAGTATCACTGAAATTATGATTTTAAATAATGAAATAGGTTTAAGAGATTCTAAAAAATGTATTTATTTTTATATTAAAAGCGAGATTAATACGATTTTTGTTAAAATAAAAACACAAAATACAGCAATCCGCTATGTTAGATAAAACACCACGTCACGGCTAAGTAAACATCATTTTTGTTTCAATAATATCTGCACTGTTTATAAATTATTATCAACATTATAAACATCATTTAAAAAATAATGATTAACTATAAAAAATAATTTACAATTACATATTATTTAAAAGATACTGGATTGCTCTTTAATTTAAATTATTGCGCATTAAAATATATTTCCCCGTTACCGAGATATTATTATTAAGAAATTTAAATTGAAAATTTAACAAATAAGTTGAATAGTTAATATGTCAGCTTGGCGCGATCGAGGAGACTCCAGTTTTTTTTTTAAATATAGCTTACACCATTATCTTTAAGACTATCTAATACCCGAAGACCTTCGTAACCTCCTTCGGCTATTATTAATAAATTTAAATTGAAAATTTAACAAATAAGTTGAATAGTTAATATGTCAGCTTGGCGCGATCGAGGAGACTCCAGTTTTTTTTTAAATATAGCTTACACCATTATCTTTAAGACTATCTAATGCCCGAAGACCTTTTTTTAAGAGCATTTTTCAAACGATTAACTATAATAAATGTTTGACTGTTATATATAATTTTAAAGGTACTGAATGTCTCTTTATTTTAAACTATTGCGAATTCAAATATCTTACCCCATTACCGAGATATAATGCCCAAAAATTTATCTTTTTTTCTAATAAAGAAAATCATTTAGGAACCTCAGGATGATATCCAATTACAAATTCCTTCGGTAGGTGTTTTAAGGATACACAAATGCAAATTTTGCGCATATAGCGTTTTAAAGATTCGAAAAAAAAATCATATTGGCCAGCCCTGCTGTACACTGTATAGAAAAAACTATTTAATAAAATTTTCTCCGACGGTTTCATCCGTATATAAATTTGATCGTTAACAGTGACCTTTACAGTTGAAAATAGTGTTTTAATCGCAGTTCCCAATCCCGCCTTCTGCGACTCTTAATCCACTAATAGCAATCATTAACGTAGCCTTTAGTTAGGTTTTTTTTCCCGCTGCAAGCATAATTGTGTGCGGCGTGAATCGATAACTCTCAGCACGTTCCGGCTCTAATTTATTCTAGGAAATAGAAACCTCTTTCTGGACGTCGACATTATTGACCGTTCTTTCAATTCTGGCTGGCCACTCTTATATATTTGTAATTAAAACCTAGACTCGATTCAACGAAAGCTATAGAAATCATCTCACAATATAGACATTGTTCATATAATGAACAGTTCAGAAGATATTACGAATAAATTATTGGTCACGTTCATGATTGACCAAAAACAGTGAACAACGAGCTTTGATTGGTTGATTCTTGGCATTTCTGGTGGAATGTACCAGAAATTTAAAGAACGAAAGCTATAGAAATCATTTCACAATTTAGACATTGTTCATACATACATATAATGAACAGTTCAGAAGATATTACGAATAAATTATTGGTCACGTTCACGACTGACCAAAAACAGTGCTTTGATTGGTTGATTCATGGAATTTCTGGTGGAATGTACCAGAAATTTAAAGAATGTCATTTTTTAAGCGTGTAAGGAAGTGAGAAAGAAGTAACTAGAAAGAGATAGAAACTAATGACCAGGCTAACTAAAGAACTTTTACGTTCACTTCATGTTGAGCGCTTAAAAAATGACATTCTTTAAATTTCTGGTACATTCCACCAGAAATTCCATGAATCAACCAATCAAAGTTCGTTGTTCACTGTTTTTGGTCAGACGTGAACGCTCCCATTGTTTTTTAACAATTTTAATTTAAATCTGATTTTTTCTGCTATGCAAACATCGAAATGACATTTGCAAAAACAAATGACAAAAAAAAACTATTTTAGGATGTCACCCCTCTCCCTTACACACGATTCTAATGATTTTAAAATAGGACCGTCCTCAAGCCAGACCTAACCAACCAACCAACCAAGTTTCATTAATATCGATTCAGTGGTATATGAGTTATGCATGTTACAAAGTTTCATTCGACAGACAGACAGACACGGAATGAAAAGTATTTGTCTTGACCTGAAACGTAAAGATCAATTTAAAATTTTGAAATCGGAGAATTTTTTTTTAACATTTTAAAATGATCACAAAGCTTCTCGTATCTTTGATGAAACAAAAATGCTCATTTTTGCAACACATTAGCAAGTCAAAGCCTGCTTGCTTGTGATGTGCAATAAAATAACTAATTTGCATTTAAAGCCATCGTCTTTTGTTTATTGAATTAATGTTGAAACATGTCAAAATGAATTACTTAATAATAAAAAACATTTTATTTTACCTACAGAGAAAAACACATCGTTTTGACTTACAGTGACCGTTTACAGTTACAATTTCCTCGAAACGAGTTAATTTTAGATCCTTTTATACTGATTACACCTTACGTAATGTGCTGGTTTTTAATGACCACAAATAAAAACTATACAATTATTGTACCTGTACCTACCATGGCATAATTCATTATCATTTTATACAGTTGTTTTCGTATAGTATACGAGTTTACTAACGTACATAGAATTTTATAGATCGTAGATACGAGAAGCTTTGTGATTGTTTCTCAAAGATGGGAGCCATGAGACTTTCTTATACATAATACTGACAGTGAACAGTGTACATGAATCTAATTTTATTAAAACATATTTCTGACAAACTAATAATAGATAATGTAGTGGCACCAGCCTTGGTCAGGACCCCAGAAATGGCAAATTTTTAATTAAATGTACTGAATTAGAAATATATGTTGATTAATATATGATATTATTCTCTACATTATGTATTAAACAAATTTTATTTGAAAGTAATAACTTAACCGAAAACCGATGTTTTTTCTTGTCAATTTTTAAATTTTTGAATTATTTTTTGAAATAAGAAAAAAATGTTTTAGATAAAAAATGTCAAGTATGCTTTTATCTATAATTTATTCCTCATAAATTTTTTTCCAAAATTTATTATTTAGTCAGAATTAGTCCCTTAAAATTCAACTAACTTGTAGTTGTTCTATAAAAGTTGGTGATATTAGATAGCATTATAGAGTAAATATTTAATTCCCATCGTCCTATTGTAACATAGAACTAAGTAGATCGATATTAAGCATTTAACTTTGCGTAGGAACCTTTCATACACATTTCATGTAATCTTATTAATAACACAGTCATTTTCATCGCCATCTCTAGCTATTTGCTTCGAAAACAATTAAATTTTCATAGTCGTTAAACAACATTTCAGCAGACATGCCTTAAAACCCCCAAAACAAACACATCCGCAAAACCCTAATGGCGCTCATTTTATAGGGCAGGGACGGACTTATAATATTTCATGCCCGGAAACGAATGTTTACTTTGAATTTTTTTTGAAACGGTGAAAATTACAAAAATTTTGTTGATAATATTAGCCCTAGTTGCGCTCATTTTATAGGGCAGGGTCGGGCTTCACATATTTCATGCCCGGAAACGAATGTTTACTTACTTGGTGGTGACACCAGCCTTGGTCAGGACCCCAGTAATGGCAAATTTTTAATTAAATGTACTGAATTAGAAATATGTGTTGATATTTGATTACTACCATTTCTGAATATTAATCTATATACATTTAACTGTCTTACAGCGTGATTTGTTGACAATCGGCCAATAGGTGTCAAAATGGTGGACATGTAAACTAATTATTAATTATTATATTATCATAGCAACTGCTTTACAGTGTTTCAAATTTGACGATTCTTTCTTTTATATCTTTTTTGTCGTAGTACTTATCATTTTGTAATCATTAGCAAGTGTCCATCACTGCGTGCTCATTACTGGTATCTATTACTGGAGAAAAAACATAAACAAAATAAAAGGTTATAATTTAAAAAACAAACTATGTCTGGTGATTTTGATAATTAAATTGATTAAATAAATAGTTACTTGTTTTATTAGTAACATGAGTTCATGAGAATCGCTCTTAAAGCGGCCATTATCTTTATTACTATTTTTCGAAAACTAGAAGGGTTGTATTTTCTCTAATTTTTCGAACAATGTACAAACTAGAATGCATTCTTTAAACACCCCCTCCCCCTAAGGGTAATCCACCCCTGAGTGGGAACAGTTCACGCACTGATAATATTAATATTAAATATTTGCCTTTATTACACACCCTCGCAGATATTGGTGCTATGTTGGGTACTATTGTCTATAGGATAACGCCCTAATGGCTTTTATGGAAAAGAGTCAAATCCGTTTAATGTAATAGTGCACATGTTTTGTTTATTTCTGCAACTTAAAACTAATGTGTACATTTATAAGTACCTATATTCTCAGCTACAGATATCTAAAATTGTAACTGCCGCCAGTGCCGGCCTTAGCAAATCTGGCGCCCTGGGCGAGATTTATTTTTCCGCCCTCTCTCCCCTAAAAAAATGCTAAAAAATCACCGATAATGTCAATTAAAATTGATAAATTAACAAATAAGTTGAATAATTCATATCTCAGCTTGGCGTGATCCTACAGACTCAAACTTTTTTTTAAAATATAGCTTACATCATTAATTTTAAGACTATCAAATGCCCTAAGACCTTCGAGACATCCTAAAAATTAAATTACAATAAATGCATTTTTACGCAATAGTTGAAAAACTAATTTTCCAATCTCTAGTAATGAGTATCGATTTATTTTTTAATCTAAATACATTTTTCTTTACGAAAACCTGGTTCTTTTCATTACAACTGCTTTAATATTCTCAGTGAAAAATGATTTCAGTGGAAAGAGCAGTATGAATAGCGCGACATTAATATTTCTCTAAGATCCAAGATAGACATGGAATTAAATTCAAATAGTTGAATAAATGTATGTGATGTAAATAGAGCAGGCTGGGGATGAAGTAATTATAGAAGCTTAGACAGATACGTATTTATAAACGGATGCTGATTAAATGTCTTCGACCGGATGAATATAAACAGGAAATAGATATATTCTCTAAGAGGAAATTTTAAATCTTAGTTGTGCCAAGAAAATGATTATACTTCATCCACATTTAAAGGAAGGACAGTTTGGAAAATGTATTTTGCTACCTCGCCAATATCTGAAAGATACGAGAAACTATGTGATCGTTTAAAAAAAATTCTCCGAGTTAAAATTTTTCTTTTTTACATTTCAGGTTAGGACAAACACTTTTCTTTCGGTGTCTGTGTGTCTGTCTGTATGTAATAAAACTTGGTTGGCCCTATATAAAAATTAGTAAAATCGTGTATAAGGGGCAGGGGTGACATCCCAAAATAATTTTTTTTAACTGACATAGAAGGTTATCAATTCCACAATATATATAATTTATGTTTGTTCGGGCATAACTTTGACAAATATGTACCGATTTGAACAATTCTGTTTTTTTTTTTGAAAGAGGACACTCCCGAGATAGTTCCATAAAAATTTTATTTTTATTATTTAAAAAAAAACACTGAAAAGTATATAGGTACTTAATAATTAAATTTAACGTTTTTTTATGTCGGTTTTATTTTTTTCCACTGAAAAAGGAAAAATAAAAAAAAACTATTTAAAAAAAACACACTAAAAAGTATATAATAATTAAATTGAACATTTTTTGAAGTCGGTTTTACTTTTTTCCTTCTTTTTTTATTAGTAAGTGAGATACAACGTTACCTTCTCAAGATTAGACAGCTACCTTTTTTTACAAGGTCTGATAAAATCAATAAAGCGTTAGATTTAAAACATCGTATAACTTATTCCGCAATCGTAGACCCAAATCAAAACGATTCCTTGTTTCTATTTCAATAAATTATTTTTGATTTTTTAACGTCGTACAATTTTTTCCATTTCCTCTCAGATTATATTTCCTCACGCTATTCTTACTAACAACAATTTGTTCCACGAATCACGGACGTGGTTTCCTCCCTTCTCTTCCCACTTTGATACTTACCCCCCCCCCCTCTACCCCCTCTACCTACCCACGATCACCGCGACAATATTTAATCAGAGTTGGTATTATTATTTTTCATATTATGAATCCATAATTGGTATTTTTTTTCTGTTTTATTTTTTTGTGGTAAAATTTGTTCGATGTAATAAGGTACTGGCACCAGTCTTGGTCGCTTTAAGAACAGGTATATTGATGGGTTTATTTTTTGTAATTCTCGTGAAGCCATGCTACTAATTAAACAAGTATATTAAATCAACACTTACTAATGATTACAAAATGATAAGTACTACGAAACAAAAGATATAAAAGAAAGGATCGTCAAATATGACACCTATTGGCCGATTGTCATCAAATCATGTTGTAAGACAGTTAAATGTATATAGATTAATATTCAGAAATGGTAGTAATAAAATATCAACACACATTTCTAATTCAGTACATTTAATTAAAAAATACCCATTACTGGGGTTATATCCAAGACTGGTGCCAGTACCTTATATAATAATGTTAATTTAAATCTTTTTCATTATCGAAATACTATAATCAGAAATCAATATTTCGGAAGAGCGGGAGGGAGGGGGTTTATATACATAGTAAGAGATTCTAATTTAATTTTCAATTACAAAATGATTAAGTATTTTTCAGGTAAATGATCTCGTCAAAGTGTTTTTTTTTAAAAGGACATTAAATTGGTCTGACTAAAGTAATAAGTGATTATATAAATCTCAAGGCAGACCTTAATATCACTAAAAGATAGATCGTGCCCAGAGACCTGTATGAAAAGCAATTTTCCTATAGAATAAAATTCGTTAATTTCTAAGATAAATTGTCGAATAAATGGAATCTGCCAATAACGAAAATCGTTTTGGTGATTTATATAAATATTATTATTATTTGTTTCCGATAGAATTTTTATCGCTGGGGAAAGAATTTTTTAAATAACGTATTTTATATTTTACTTAATACAGTCGAAATTTATAACATCTAGATAATATTTTTCTACGTTTACATATTTTTAACTTGCTGTTACCCGCGACTTCATACGCGTTGAATATGTATTGCTTCCTCGCCATATCGAAGATACGAGAAGCTTTTTTTTAATTTAAACATTTTAACTTGATCTTTCAGTTTCAGGTCAAGACAAACACTTCTTGATCTGTGTCTGTCTAAAATACTTAATAATTTATTTTTGATATCACACATTTACTTTAAAATAAAAATCTCTAGTTAATAAGATTGATCAAATATAAAGTAAAGTAGATACGTATATTTGCGCACCCCCTCCCACGTAAAAAGTGACAGTGAAGTCCATAAATTACAAAGTATTTATATAATAATATGAGCGTCCTTCCTTAACCGTATCAGTAATGTTAAAAAATGATCCTTCAGTTGGTTGTCAGGCTGTAATTTATAATGTTCTATTGTGTCAATATGACAAAGTCCCTTTTTCCTGATCAGTTAACATTCGGCTAACACAAGAAAAATTCCAAATGACATTCCGCTTTTCCGCGTCGCCATAAATCTTGTGGGTATTTTTCTTCGAAAAGAAAAATTGATTTAACGTTTGTTCTTGCAAATAGTTTTTCTATTTTGTGACGTATTTGTTCAATTTATAACATTGAAATATTTATGTATTCATTTTAAACTAACGCCATGATCCGTCAAACATGACGTACCATTTTTCATTATTCCACTTACGTACTTTCTGATATTTTTATAAGATATCTGACAGCCGGAGTGCCATATTTGTGGTAAATGCGTCAGTCGGTTATAAGATATCTGTAAACAAAGACCGACATCGTTTTTGATTTTAATAGATGATTTTTTTGGTAAGAAATCCGTTGCTCAATTAGTTCAGGTTTTCTAGATATAAAAAAATACAATTTTTGCATTATTTTTTAAATATTTTAATTACCAAGCACCCGAAGTTTTCGTTAATAGCATCTTTCCCCTTTTAAAATAAACTTTTAAATGTCTATCTGTGATTTATTTTCGTCGAGATATACTAGTTTGAAGATAAGATACTGGCACCAGTCTTGGATAATCCCAAGTGTTGGACACTTGTTTAATTAAATATACTAAATTATAAATATTTGTTGATATTTGATTACATACTGCCATTACTGAGTCATAATCTATACACACTTAACTATAAAACAGCTTAATTTGATGACAATCGGTCGTGAATCACAAAAACAGTAAACCTTGCTCTTATAGCGGCCATAACTGGTGCTAGTACCTTATTATTTTGTACATGTATAAGAAAAGTTTTAATATAAAAGTGTAAAGTTTAATTATAGTATATAAGATTTACATGTGTCTGAAATAACATTGATTTCCCTATTACCGTAGGTAGGCTACACAGTTCTTGTTAAAAATTATAGTTCATACTAATTTTCATTGAAACTTAGTTTTATTTAATTTATTCGAAAAATTCACTGTTAAAAATGGGGAAAAAAATTTGAAAAATACGAAAATTTAAAAAAATAAAAACTTAAACGTACTTTTTTAAATTTATTAAAAAATTCACTGGGGCAAAAAATTTTAAAATATGAAAATCTAAAAAATATAAATACTTAAACTTACTTTTTTCAATTTATTCGAAAAATTCACTGTTAAAAATGGGGTAAAAAGTATAAAAATACGAAGATCTAAAAAAAAAAATACTTAAACATTATTTTTAAAATTAATTCGAAAAATTCACTGTTAAAAATGGGGTAAAAAGTATAAAAATACGAAAATCTAAAAAAAGGATACTTTTTCTTTAAAAAATCACATATGTAGTGTTACGTTCTCGTTCTCTGCAGTATATACATTTCCCTAGCTAGACCGACGTCAAAATTACGGCGTAATTTGTTAGCGGGCGGTTGGTAAGCCTGCATCCTCATGCACGTATGCTGCTATGTTCTGTTTCGTTCCGGCTTGAAATCACAGATGGCGTTGGCGAGGAGCAACAAAATGAGACAGCTTTATTACGTAATACGGGAAAACTATTACGGCCAATTATGCACCGGACTCCAACAACACTAGTCCCTCGTTACACACGGTACATTGGTTCTGAGAAAACTGCCGTGAAAAATGAGATATGTAATGGGAAATTTAAATTATGGATATCTGTTGCTCTTTGGTCAGAGGAAATGGGAAATGCAGTTCGAGTTATTTATAAGGAGGAGGTCACTCCCCCCCCTCCTCCTTATAAATACGATTAAAGTTTAAATGATGATGTACAATACAATTGCAAATAAAATTTACTTCAAAATATTAACTATAAAAATCATGTTCTATAATATGTTGCTTCCTGGCCATATCCGAAGGAATAGGGGAAGCCATGTGTTCTTTTTACAAATAGAAACATTCATTCTATAGACTTGAAACAGGTCTCAATCGTTTCAGTGAAAAAAATCCTAAAAAATAAATTTTATAAAAATTTCAGGGAATCTAGTGTTTACATTTTTAGAGATTTTATTTAGGGGGGTCATACGTTGTGATTGTACGTTAGAAAGCAGAGCAATAAGCATTACAAATGAGTCAACTTTTATCTTAAAAAAGTTGTATTTTTATTTTTAAACGTTGTCACGAGTAAAAAAATCAGATTGCAAGTATATGTGCTTAGCAAAAAAACATAAAGAAAATTTTATTTACTCATGAAGAAGAAGAAGGTTAGGTTAGAGATATTTCTGTTATGATAGTCGATAAAACAGGTCGCGCGTATAAATGCCACATCCCCATCTTTTTATCTTATAAATTTTCGTGATAGAAAGAGCCTATACCCTTCCTCAGGATGCAAGCTATCTGCCTGCCAAATTTCATGAAGATCGGTTTAGCCGTTTAGCCGTGAATATGGAACAAACAGACAGACAGTCACACTTTCGCATTTATAATAAGTATTATTTGCTTCGATTTTAGTTTGACATTTATATATACATATCAGTTTTGATGTATGTACAGTCACCTGCATTAATGGTCTTGCAGTTTGTATTCATTTTCGTTTATCACAAACTTAGTAGGCCCCTCCAATTTGATTATTATAATATTTAAATCATTTCTCCATGTATCAAACAAAGACAGATATTTAGAAATTCATTTGCTAGATAAAGAACTACTCTTCGTTTATAATAGGTACTCATATATATTTGTGCAATTAAATTATTATGTAATCTATTGAAAATTGTATAAGTAAATTTTGTGGCAATAAATATTTGATATTCCGAATTTTAGTATTTAAATATATTAAACTTGGTAGAAAAAGATACCCGATGATGTTTGTCTTTAAATTTGGAATCTGTTGTAAGCGATTCTGGCCTTTAGGGTGCCAGACGAGTTCTGCAGGCGACTGTACCTATTGCACAAAAAAATTGTTGAAAAGTTAAATATTTCGAAATATAAAAAAATAATAATAAGGCATTGTAAAAACAAAAAAAACTGTCGTGAAAATGGAGAACAAAGAATGATTTCCTAAAAAATAAATAAATGTGACATTTTATTAAACGGATTTAATGTCACATTTTAAAAAACAAAATATGTTAGTCACTTCAAGAGCTCTGTGGGAATTGATATACAGTTGACTATCGTTGTAGAAGTTTTGAAAAACTTTTAGTTTATAGTTTGTAGTAGTTTGTTTTGAATTGAATATATTTTTTTCAACAACAGTTAGAGAACTGACAGAAACACGTTCCTTAAACAAATTATTGTTTAGTCTGTATTTTTTTGTTCTATACTTCTTTTTGTTCTTTTCATCGCAAATTGTTCTAGACATTTTTTTACTAATCGTATTTCGTTATATTTTGTATTATGTAAAGTTATTTGATGTCAACGAGTGTGTAGATCAGGGGTTCTCAAACTTATATGGACAGGGACTAGGGTGACTAGGTCTCCGGGTTTGGGTGCAATTTCTCCGGGTTTTGCAAAAAATGACGACGACTAAAAAAAAAGGTCGTCAAAAATAGAGCAGGGGACATAACAGTGCAGATTTTGCTAACAAATTTTATGTAAATAAAAATAAAAATAAAATAGATAAGATAAAATAAAAAAGGGGTCTTCATTTACATCTCAGGGTTTACCAAAACTAAAATCTGGCCACCCTAACAAGGACTTTTAAAAATGGAAACTTTTTGTGACCTATGAAACGAAAAAAGGTCGCTTTTTTAAGGTTTCCTAGAAAACTAGGAACCCTTATAGTTTCGCTCTGTCCGTCCGTATGTCTGTCTATCTATATATATAAATTTTATACCGATTAAAATGAAATTTGGTACACCTACGGGCGAACTAATAATCCAAAAACAAATGATAAGGTTTTTGAAAAAAAAAAAAAAAAATTGACCCCCTTTCCATATAAAGGTTAGGTTGGTCTACAATTCGTTATAACAAGATGTCTATTTTTTTCGTTGTAGGATTCTCGTCTACATACTTAATGATTTCTCGTTTCTTTGCGACGGTTAAGGAACACCTTTTTTGTTTTTCAGCCATTGCAACTTTAAAACTAGCAACAGTGACAAACAGCAAAAAAACAATAATGATTGTCTTAAGAAAAATTTTATGTGTCTGAGCCTGTCGAAAAATTCGTTATAAAGAGGTTGTTGACAAATGTATTCGTAATATAAAGGTATATTTTGCATTAACTCTTAGGGGATTTCGAAAAATTTGTTAAATCGAAGAAATCGTTATATTGAGGCTCGTTATATTAAGGTTACACTGTATATTCAATTTTTTTTTTCAATATAGAATATAGGAAAGTCTCTAGTACCCATAGCAGCTTTATTTTATAAATTTACTAGCGCATTGGCCCGGTGTTACCCGGGGATATTAATTTAATTAAACATAAAGTAACCATGCCCACCCGACATGCCCACCCAACATGCTCACCCAACATGCTAACAACACACGATTCACCACGAATTTTTTTTCCGGCTTCATGAAATTTACTCAAAATATCCACAAATTATACACCTAAACTTAACCTATCCATTAGTGAAAACCGGAATAAAATCCATTCAGTAGTTATTGAAAAAATCGTGTAAAATTATATTTTCTCCCAGGAAACACCAGATCT
Source organism: Sialis fuliginosa (assembly GCA_961205875.1). Lineage (NCBI taxonomy): Eukaryota > Metazoa > Arthropoda > Insecta > Megaloptera > Sialidae > Sialis > Sialis fuliginosa. The sequence goes on from OY540816.1 coordinate 22,937,271, forward strand.
TATCTTAGAATTTGTATGAAAATCAAAAATAAATAAATAGGTTACCTTTCTTGGAAGTTCTTTATTGTAATTTATAAAAATCCGTTTATTTATATTGTAAACTGCATATTTTTTCATTCAAACTCATGGTGGAAAGATATATATTTGTAGGTATCATGATTCAAACTGACATTCACATATAGTAATTGTTTTCAGCGTCTTATATTCCATAGCTACTGTGTTTTTATATAAATGACAGTTCTATGCTCTGACATCATAGAAACAAAAGACGCTGTGCAAAAGATTCTGTTTAATCATTTGATGTTAAATCTTAGATTTTCATAAAATATTATTATCCACGGTACTGCTCGAAAAAATTATCTGACTATTGGTGAAAACCGCATTGAAATCGGTTCAGTAACTCCCGAGTCTATAAGCCACACACAAACGAACATTCATTTATATATATATAGATTGGAGAAATTACCCTCTCAATTATAGAAAGAGTTGAAATAATAAAATTCAAATTAAAATCTTTTATTAATTCAAAAATGAAATATCGATTATTTATAATAAATCGTCTGTTATTAAACAAATGTATTCAAAATACAGAGAATGAAACCTGGCTAGCAGGAATTGGGGCGCTTAAATAATAATGGACAGTTGTAATTAATTCGGAGAAAGTTTTTTTTCCGTTTCAAATAAAAAATAACCCACGTCAATCGTCGGCCTTGTTCCGATAATGATTCCCGTTTATCGGCTTTTGAATAACTCAATCTATCAATTCATTACTTCTGTATTATTGATTCTATCATATTTTCCAATACCCATTTATTTTCTACATTTAAAAAAAATAATTATTAAATCTTAAACTATTTTTTTGTTTTTTATTAATCTACTATGGTGCATTTTTGGTATGTATGTTTTGACATGTTAACTACTGAACCGATTTTGATGAAATTTTTACTGTTCGAAAGCATAGTATTAAGGATAATGTACAATTAATATTTTATTATATTAAAAAACATAAAAATATAAAAACAGCTTGAAAAAAACACTGAAAATTATACCTGATTATTAAATTTGACAGTTTTTGAAGTCGGTTTTAATTTTTTTTGTATTATTAAAAAGTTTATAACGCTTGACACCGACTTCAAAAACTGTTAATTCAGTGTTTTTACAGTTTTTTTTTCTTTGTGTTTTTATTTTTCCCTCTTTTAAAACAAATAAAAGTCTAAATTGGTGAAACAGTTGAAATTTTTGTTTTATTTTGAAACGAAAATGAGTGAAAAAAAAGTATAATATATTTATTTAATTTATATAGATGATTTGCAAAATATTTATTCGTATTATATCAGATATGATATGTTTATTTAAAAAAATAACGCGAATTTATTTAAAAAAAACAGACAGGTAAAGAGGCCTCCAGGCTATTACCTTTTATGATTATATATAATTACATCACATTTTGGCATTAACAAGTTTCACATTATAAAAATTAGTCAATGAGTTTTTGTATAAAATATTATAAAATTAAAATCACAAATTTTTCATTCTTTAAAAAAATTTATTTATTACAAAGCCTAAGATCCTTGAGTTTGCTTAGGCTATTTGATAATTAAATTTAAAAGACCTTGCAATTAATTATCATTTATTTTAACCAATTTCCCCCTTGAATAAATCAAACGAAATAACATAGAAAACTAAATGTAATATTTTCGAAAATGACCTAAAGGTCAGTTATCATGTTATGACCTGAGGTCACAGATATAATTTATTTAAGCAATACATAATAAATGCTGCTACAAATCAAACTTCTGTCAACTATAAATATCTAAATATCTCTCTAGTCAAGGAAATTAAATAAATTTATCATAAACTATACCTTGTTTAACATAAAATAAGATTTATGTATCTCTTAAAACCTATTTCATTCTATCTTGTAATATGTAGCAAGTCGATGAAAAATGAAACATTAAAATATAAATGAAACTATGTTTAATGTTTTTACAGTTGGTATAATTCTTGTTTAAGACGTTTACGACTATTTTATATTCATTATTTGCAGTACATTTTATTTATTGTAAACATCTAGCCGGATTTATACGTCAAATACGACGGCAATGCACAGAATGTCTTAATACTTAGGTGCAGTACGGGATCTCGGAAACTGTAAGAAATAGAGGGACCATACTACACGAATTTAGTTGCTAGAGGGGGAGGGTAATTTTTAAGTTGCAGATTTTTTTTTTTTTAATTTTTAACATACAAATAAATTCATCTACTGGTTATATACTTCTATATCAGTGGCGAAGCGTCCATGGAAGCAGTGCTTCCCTTACTTTATGGGTAAATTAATACAAATCTGTTTTCAGTTAATAAATAATTTAAAAATATTATTAGAATATTCGTCTTAATGCGCAACTCAAACATTTTAATCAAAAATAGCATTTAATATTAGTTTACACACTCAGTTATAAAACTATAATACCTCTACGTCTTGTTTTCTTGTATTTTAGTCGATATTTGTATGACGAGTTGCAGGAAATTTCACTAAAAAATTTTGAATTTTTTATTTCGTTAAAAGTATGTTTATTATATAGAAAATGACGTGAAAAGTTGTTTGTTTTAAACCGCAGGTCTATATCTCAAACCGTTCTCGAGATATAGCCTCTCAAAGTTTCAGTTTTTTCAAAATTTTGAAGAAAAATGGCTCTAACTTTTGAACGCGTAGTCGGAATTGATTTTAGTTGACGGATTTGGAATCAGCGTGTCAAAATCTATATAATGACATGTATAATACCTCAAAACTCGTAAAAAAAAATTTCACGAAAAATCGAAAAAATTCAAAGGGGTATACCTTAAAAAAATGTCGATTTTTGACCAAAATTTTTTTGTTGGATTTTAAAGTATTATACATGTCATTATATAGATTTTGACACGCTGATTTCAAATCCGTCAACTAAAATCAATTCGGTCCACGCGTTCAAAAGTTATGGCCTTTTTTCTCAAAAAATTTGGGAAAACTGAAACTTTGAGAGGCTATATCTCGAGAACGGTTTGAGATACAGCCCTGCGGTTTGAAACAAACAACTTTTCACGTCATTTTCTATACAATAAACATACTTTTAACGAAATCAAAAATTCAAAATTTTTTAGTGAAATTTCCTGCAGTGAACTTCAACTCGTCATACAAATATCGACTAAAATACAAGAAAATAAGACGTAGAGGTATTATAGTTTTATAACTGAGCGTGTAAATTAATATTAAATGCTATTTTTGATTAAACTCGAGATGTTAACGGAATGACATGTATTGAGGGTCCCTGAACCAAAAATATGAGATTAAGTACTAAGTCATCCCCCCCCCCCCCATCGCAAAAAGCTATCTACGCCACTGATTGAATTAATATACAATAATTGAATTACAGTAGAACAAATATCAATAATGAAACACGTATTTAACATGACCCCATACAACTATTAACATACCCGCCTATGTGTTAATCATTACATTGATAAAGTTTCTCTAAAACTATTATGAACAGCAAACGCTGAAATATAATAACAGTATGTGAGGAACGTAACATACTTTCATGTAAATAACTTCATCGTTATATGCCATTCATTTTCTATATACATCTGTATTAATAGCATTCACGGTGTAGTAAAGCAGACACTCGAATTACTAGTGTAAATAGTGCATCCTTGTTGACATAACACTACACAAATGTTCTACACCGAGTGTTAAACTTGTGTTGTCTTTACCGGATGTCGATGCTGTACAGTTTATTGTTGATAGAATCTTACCCCAAAGGTATAATACAATTATCAGTTTGTTTTCAATATCATCCATGGCACCAGTTCTGGATAATACCCCAGTGTTGGGCATTCGTACTGGCACCAGTTACGGCCGCTATAAGGTTTACTGTTTTTGTGATTGGCGTGTTCCTTTTTTGCAATTCTCACGAACTCATGTTACTAATAAAACAAGTAACTCTTTATTTAATCAATTTAATTACCAAAATTCACAAATATAGTTTTTTTTAAATTATAGCCTTTTATTTTGTTTATGTTTTACTCCAGTAATGGATAAAGTAAAACCAGTAATGAGCACGCAATGATAAACACAAAAGATATAAAATAAATAATCGTCAAAATTGAAACAATAAAGCAGTTACTATGATAATATAATAATTAGTTTAAATGTCCACCATTTTGATACCTATTGGCCGATTGTCATCAAATTACGCTGTAAGACAGTTAAATGTATATATATATATATATTAGTATTCATATATATGACCATCTTGATATTATTTAAATATACCTATTTTGTAGGGGTTTTTTTTCAGGTCAAAATATTAATTAAAGAACTAAACCAATGTTCAAATCATTTTAATTAATAGCGCTTATTTAATTTTCAACATTTTTGTCTTCATCAGAAATTAACAATTATCCCTATAAGAAATCATAAACATAAGTAAGTAACATAAGCAGATGAACAAGATATTCATAGATGTAAACATATTTTTTTTTTTTTTTTTTTTACTTACAATTTAAACAGTAATTAGAGTGAACATATGTATGTAGTAAAAGATGCATATTACATCAAAAAAAATTTTTTTAAATATTAAAAAGTACACATTCTTGTAAAAAAGACTAAAATTATGTAAATGTGATATCCAACAGATAAAACAATATATAAAAACAATTTTTTAAAACATTAAAACTTAAAATTTAGTTTAAAAACATTAAAAATTAATAAAATTCGTATCACATTGTATCACATGTTGAAAAGTATTTATAATAAGATAAAGCTTAATTAAACAAGAAACAACAATTGTTTTTACTTAACTAGTTACAAATTTATTATACAAACATGAAAAAAAGAAATAAAATTACTAGTGTTTCAATGAAAGAAAAGCACTAGTATTACAAACTTAATTATATTTATTTACATCTATGGAAAACAAAATTCTTATCTATGTTAAATGTCAATTTTAAGTACAAGGTAACCTAGAAAGAAATTTTATAAAAAATATTTAAAAAAGAGAGAAATATATATATATAGATTAATATTCAGAAATGGTAGTAATCAAATATCAACATATTTCTAATTTAGTACATAACTGGGGTCATATCCAAGACTGGTGCCAGTACCTTATTAATGTATCTATATATCAATCAATTCCAAAAAATAATATATCTTGCTCTTAAAGTGTCCAAGGCTGGTGCCAGTACCTTATATGTACACCATAAAATTACGTACTTACCTAGTACCAACAAAAAATGAAAATCTAGTGAACTGTTCATATATTAATGTATCTAGAGTGTTTTGAAAAATAACCCGTAACATTAAATGGCCATTTTAGTATTAAGAAACAATCGCGGGCGGTCACGGACCACGCCGATACGGCGCGGGTTGGCGAGTTAATGTTACGTACAGACTTTGATTAATCCTCGCAAATAAAAATAAAATTAAAAGTCCTGCCGGTCATTATATAAGCGTCCATTACTGCTGAAGCGAATTTGTGATACAATTTCCTTAGTAATAAATAACTTTTAGAGGAAACTGGGGATGAGTTAAAAATAAATGAAACGCGTGAGAAATTATTTCCTGATATGGCTGATAACAAAACCGTGAATTTTATATTAAACAGTTTTATAATAAAGATGAAAATACTCTTGATTTTAATCTGTCTTTATTAGATTAACCTTGTGTTGCACAAAGCAAAATTAATTACGATTAGTTAATCAGTTGTTTTAAAACCATTATTTACGTTAATTCTAAAAAATAATTAAATATAAGGTAAAAAATGATCATATTTAGTAAATTGTTCATTTACAAATCGAAATTAAGTTTAGAATTAAATTAATTGTGGTTTGAAAACAACTGATTAACTAATCGTGGTTAATTTTCCTTTATGCAATCCAGGGTAAATCTGTTTTGTTTTTAATTTTCGCTAGGATTATTTCTATCATTTTAAAATTAAAAACTATTTGATTAGATTTAAGAATTTAATTTTAACCCTACTCGCCCCACTCAAAACTAGATTGTAATGATTTTTGTTTGAGGTCATCTACAAGCAACAAACTAAGTTTAATTAATATCGGTTCAGACAAACTTGTTTTTTTACTGTGATATTTTTTTTAATTTTTGTTATTTATGTCCATCAGATTAAGATTATAAAATTATTGGATCAAATTTAAGAATTTATCTTTTCTGTAGACGCTGTAATTCTGTAGAAAGGTGAAATTTTATATTTAAGATTAATTTTTGTCTGGGAAGAAAACCTCTAATTTTTAAAAAGGATATTCCTAACAAATTTCTTTTATCCTTAAATTTAATTTGAATTCGTAAAATTCTTATAACTTTCTAATATTATATACATATATTTAATGTGTAAAATATAAATAATTTTCGGAGAGCCGAGGCCCCTGAGACCACAGGGACCCAGGCTAGCCCCTCCTCTATTTGGGCCTGATTATATATCTTGTTTATTTAGGTAATTAGTTTGTTATATGATATGAAACATATGACATGAAATACAATTAGAGGCCATCTATAAATTACGTCACACGAATTTAATGATTTTTTACCCCCCCCCCCCCGTCCTTGTCACAGCTGGTCACATTTGTGAGACCCCTCCCAACCTAGTGTGACGTCACATATTTTGCAATTTTACACCTTAAAATTATTAAATTAAAACAGTAGTTCCGAAATACATGAATATTGAAAAGTTGTAGAGCTTTAAAATGTTTACAAAAAAGCTAGTATATTATATTTTGAAATGTGATGTCACGAAATTTAGGACCCCTTGTCACACTTCGTCGACCCCCCCCCTCCCCCCTTAACGTGTGACGTAATTTATGGATGGCCCCTTATAAAGAGATCGATATCCGTAATACGATTGTAATAACACCAGTTGTTCTATTCCCTGAAACCGAGTGTTTTGAACCGGACGCCGAAAGACCGCCACACTGATGTCTACAGTGCGATAAAACTGAGCATAAATAACGTATAAAACATGAATTATTCATTTTTAACACTTCAGTTTTTCTGTTGTTGTCCGATACGAATGCCTTTTGTATGTTCAGAAATAATCAAATGTTTGTATAGGATCCGATGTTTGTAATTATCGGTATTTATTAATTCATGAAAGTTGAAGGGGGGCGTGGGGGCAAGACGTGAAAATTACTATGTATGTGTAGATTGGTAATTGGAAAAAAAAACTTAAATAATTTAATTTAACTGTTTTTGAAGTCGGTTTTATTTTTTTTCTTTCTTAAGGAGGTTGTTCTAGTAATTATGAGTCAAATGTAAGTATATACACCGTGGCAATTAAGGTAAAGGCACCAGTTATGGCCACTAAAAGAGCAAGTTTTCGACTTTTTCATGTTACTAATAAAACAAGTAACTCTTTATTTAATCAATTTAATTACCAAAGCCTGCAAATATAGTTTGTTTTTTAAAAATAGCCTTTTATTTTGTTCATGTTTTTCTCCAGTGGACACTTGCTAATGGTTACAAAATGATAAGTACTACGACACAAATAGTATAAAAGAAATAATCGTCAAAATTGAAACAATGTAAAGCAGTTGCTATGATAATATAATAATTAATAATTAGTTTAAATGTCCACCATTTTGACACCTATTGGCCTCATGTCATCAAATCACGCTGTAAGACAGTTAAATGTATATAGATTAATATTCAGTACATTTAATTTAAAAATAGCCATTACTGGGGTCGTATCCAAGACTGGTGCCACTACCTTATATTCTGATACAAATGAAAACGCTAAAATATTTTTATAATAAAGTTTCAGCTAGTTTATTTATGAATATATGTATTATATATTTGGTGGTAACATTTTTGTTTTGTTTACAGTTACACAATTCTTCAGAGACAGGGGTGGTTCTGTCGGCTGTAAATCTCTCAAGCAGCGGGCGGTATCGTTGCGAGGTGTCCGCGGAAGCCCCATCCTTCCAGACAGTCAGTGACCACGCGGACATGGTCGTAGTCGGTAAGTCAGGAAACATTTTAACTACATTTAAAAATTATGATCGTCAGACAAGAAAATATTTTCTATTAAATAAATTATTATTTACTAGGTCAGTATTTTAGCGTTGATAAAGCGATAATTAGATGTATAAGAGAGTCCAAGTCAGCTTACATGGATTTAGCGTGAGAGGGCGATGAGTTAATGTATAAGAGAAAGATGGATGAAGGTGTCAGTTTTTTGTATACGATTTTTGCATCAGAATAATAAGTTTGATTATTATTTATATGGAAACAAAAGAAGTTTCACTTCAACCTTGCGCTTATGTGGTGAAATAACTAAATTACTTATAACTACGAAGAAGAGTAGTCAAATTCCTGCACTAAAAAATTTGACCAGTAAATAAAACATGATAATTTTTTTTATACAAAAAGTTTGAATTTTTTTTAGGGTCGTCCTGTATAAAACAATTAAATCCTACATGAACTATCGAATACTTACTTAAATTATTTATAACTACGAATCATTTTTCAAGGGATAGTTAAATTCCCAATTCCACCCCTGTTCTAAAAAAATTTGAGCAGTAAATAAAACTTGATCATTTTTTTATATAAAAAAGTTTGAATTTTTTTAATGGTCGTTTTGCATAATACAAAACTACATGAACTGTGGAATATTTGAATTACTTATAACTACGAAGAATTTTCCTAGGGGTAATAAAATTCCTGAATCCGCCCCTGCCCTGTGCAGTCAATAAAATATTATAATTTTTTTATATAAAAAATTTTGAATTTTTTTAATGATCGTCCTGTATAAAATAAAACTTCATGAACTGTGGAATATTTGAATTACTTATAACTACGAAAAATTGTCCTAGGGGTAATAATATTCCTGAATCTGCCCCTGTCCTTTGCAGTAAATAAAACATGAACTGTGATATATTTTAATTACTTCTAACTTCGAAGAATATTCTTGGGGGTAATAAAATTTCTGAATCGGCCCCTGTCCTGTGCAGTAAATAAAACATGATAATAGTTATAAAACCAAACCAATAAATATCCATATCGCAAAACTCTCTAAAAGAAAATTAAGAAGTGTAATTTTTCAATTACATATTGTATAATTGTAACATAAATTCTTACGCATAGCTTAACAAACTGAAATTTTAATCCCATTGTACTTTTCGTTAGTAAAATATTGAAGCAATCAATTCTGTGCTTATCCCGGATTTAGAAAATTTACACATACATACACACATAAATAAATATACATACAAACATACAAATGTGCAGTGACGTCACCCAGCGAAAGGGTGAAGTTAAATCTCCTAAATAATTACACTACATATTATTTAATTAGTTCAAATACAAAGAACGCGCTTCTCTACCATGATATAATATTATTTACAACTGTAATAGCATAATACCTTACGCTTGTTTGTTTAGCCAAGTTTTAGAAGAAGAATGTCGCTTAGACGGTGAAGGGTTCAAAATATTATACATCTCAAATTGTTGGTTTAGTTACATCACATTCATAATTTATGTATAACTGCATTTCAGATCAAAATTGTTCTACTTTTTGAAGTGAAACTTCTGTAGTGAGGCCTCGAGAGATTTAAAAATTCAACAAGTGGCATAAATACAACAAAAAAATTCATTATCATGATGAAAAAATCATCATTTTTTAGCCGATGTAATTCTTCATAATTATAATTATTAATTATGAACATAAAATGTATTCATGAGTGATATGAATGCTTTTATACTATTAATGAAATAATACATTGATGAAATGAAAGGGAGGATTAAGGGTTACTCCCCCCAAATATGTCGTTATGCTTTGTTTAATTTTTATAATTGTGATACATAAAAAATAAAAATTACATATGAATTTAAGAAATTAACTAGTGTAGTGCGGGGTAAATATGAAACACTAAAAAAATGGGGCAAAAGTGAAACAAGCTTGCAACTAAAAAACTAATTTGTTTATAGGAGAATTATAAAAACTGAGATTATAATTAAAGGTTTGTTAAAGCGACCTGAAAATATGAATCTCTAATAAGTGATGTGTCACCCCTTCTACACCCTGTTAGTCGATGTCAAAATGTGTTTAATTCTTTGCACATAACTTTCTGCATAGCTCAGATATCAATTAAAGTTACAATTTCACATTGATATGCCACAAAGAAGATAAATCAAAGTTGCCAATGTAGCTTTTCTTTTAATTTATCGAGAAATATTTTCCATTAGAAGCCTGTTTCACTTTTTCCCAAATTAGAGGTTAAAAAAAATGTATTTTCTTTAAGCATTGATTTCTGACATCATTTTTAAATTTTTATGAAGAAATATTATATGTAATAATTTGTGCTTCTGTAATAAACAATAATATTTACTTTTTTTAAATACAAATATCCAAAAATTCGAAATAATTTGAAAACAACTTAATATATGAAACAACGTTTGAAGGTTCCTCAGGGTGACGTCATCGCACGCAGCCGCTGATTGGTCAAAAAGTTATGAGGCAACCTTGTCATTTACTAACCTTGGGTAATGGTAACTGCAAATCGGTCATTATTTGATGTACAAAATAGAATTAGATATGGATGTGGTCGATTTAGAGTGTTTAGAATTGTGTGTGGTATGGTGGCAACATTGGGTCAGTTCCACAACAATTCATGCCATTAAATTCTAGTGACAAATTGTTGTACAGTTGGCATTACACAATTTATAGTGATTGCGTTGTATTTTCTACAATCTATCATTGTTGGCTGCTTTTGTTTCTTGCGTCCGTGTGCAAAGTTTGTAGTATTTAAGTTGGCAACAGTGCATTCACTACGATTGAAATTGTTTCACAAGACTTTGCACTACAAGTTTCACGTGAAAATACATTCTGTTATTACGAAACACAGTTTAGTTTCTTTAAGTTGGTAGATATTAATTTTAACTTATTCTAATGAAATTTTCGTAGTTTTGCCAACATAAGTTCAGATTTTTTTTTGCATAGTGCATTCAAATGCAGAGGGGTTAGAAGAGGTAGTATTGTAGCTAATTTAAGGGGGGGGGGGGGATTTTGTAGTTAATTTTACTCGCTAGTAACTCTTTATTAAATCAATTTAATTACCAAAGTCCGAAAATATAGTTTGTTTAATATATAATTATAGCCTTTTATTTTGTTTATGTTTTTCTCCAGTAATGGACAAAGTAAACCAGTGATGGACAATATTTCTAATTTAGTACAGGTGTTATTTTAGTAGCTTTTTTGTATTGTGTAGAGCAAAAAAAAATTGTAAGAGAAAAATATACAAAGTGTAGTGAAAAATTTTCGTAAAATAACCCAGTTAATTAAACAAGAGTCCAACACTGGGGTATGAACCAAAACTGGTGCTATTACCTTATGTTATTTTTATTATAATTTGAAAGTTTTTTTTCTCCTTCTTGTAGGTACTTAGAAATGAACAATAACATTGAAATTTATTAAAATAAATATATACATCGATTTGAAACCGTATGAGTTTTGAGAAAGAAAATAAAAAACAATTCTTTGTTCTTAAATATTTACCTATACAATAATGTTACAGGAATACAATCGAGCATATAGGAGGTATTTCTATAGAGAATACAACAAAAGAAAATATTGATGTATCTTTGATATTTTCTAACAAAGCGTTCCCAGCACAATACTGTATTTTTATTATTATTATTATTTCTTTACTAATATAACACTCAAAATGTTATCTTGACAGTATTGCTGTATTGATTCTGCTGGAGTTCTATTAAAACAACTTTTTGTTAATGATTGATTTTTATTAATGTAATACGCATTTAGGGGAAAGTATGGTAAATTAGACCACCCTTATATCTCGAAAAGTAGTTTTCTGATTTCTTAAATGACAACACCGTGCGATAGACACCTAACTTCATATTTTGTGGAGTTTATGATAATTATGTTGATTAATATTTAATAGAAACAAAATCTATAAACTGCTGTTTCATTTCATAAAAAAATAATTTGTCTAAACCAAAAACTATAATACTAAATATCGTAATTTAAAAAAATGGTCCAACTTAACCGACTATCCCCTATTTTTAATTTTTAGACAATTTCACAATCAAAACGTCGAAATGACAAGACATTTTGTGGAAATTGAAAGCTCTACAAAAAATATTCCAACCAAGTTTCATTAATATCGGTTTAGTGGTTCATGAGTTATAAGTGTGACAAGGATTCAGGGGACAGACACACAGACAGACAGTCACGGAACGAAAAGTGCTTGTCTTGTCCTGAAACGGAAAATCAATTTAAAATTTTAAAATCGGAGAACAATTTTTTGTCTCATTCTAAAACGATCACAAAGCTTCTCGTATCTTCGATATTGCGAGTAAGCAAAATTATCAAATTCGAACTAATATTTTTGCCAGACAATTTATCTGAACACATTTTAATTTAAATTATAATAAATAAGGTGAATTTAGCACGAGGAAGCACTGTGCATTTACTTGGCAGATGTTTTTTTCCTGATGCTTTTTCGTATGTATTTTAAGCACACATCTTAAGGAATACGTTAATGTAGGTTTCATCAAATTGGGTCAAGTGGTTTTTAGGTTATTTAACCCTTTCAACCCTGAATTTTTAATATTGAAAATAATTATTAAAAGTGCAGATTGGCACAGTAAGTATATAGAGGGTCGAAAGGGTTAAGTTAATAATAATAATGATATTTTTCTCTACATCTCTTATAAATGTTTACACATCAAACATATAATATTATTTTCATTTTCTCCAAAATGAAAAACGTTTTTAAAAACATCTGTTTTCCAGGAAAACTTAATCGTGTTGGTTTCAGACTCAACGTTCACCTAACACCGAGAGCTTAGCACATATACACACATGAAGCATAGGTAAACATATCAAACAGAATAATATATAAATACTTGAAGCAGAAAACAACAACTTGTTTTATCTCAAATGTAAATTTCGACATCTCCACGTTGTAGTAACGACTGCGCACCATTGTTACAGCCTCCTGAGATACCAATGAATTTTATCAATTACGACAAACACGAGTTTAACCGTGCCAGTACTTTACACACGCAGAAATAACTCTTGTCTCTCTCTCTGTGTACTCCCCTCTCTACTGCTCCCCAACTTTACTCCTATCCAGTGGCGAGGCGTGTTATTTTTAATGAGGGAAGCATATTTTGTAAAATAAGTCAAAATGTTTATTACAAATAAATAAGTAGGTGATAACCAATATAACAAAACAATAGATTAAATCATACAATAAACATTATTGTTAAGCAAACGACATAACATCGTATTTTTTCTATTTGAAAAACTAATTGCTCATTACAGAAAAATATTTTTGTAAAATAGCATTTAATATTAACTTACACACGCTCAATTATAAAACTATAATACCTCTACGTCTTATTTTCTTGTATTTTAGTCGATATTTGTATGACGAGTTGAAGTTCACTGCAGGAAATTTCACTGAAAAATCTCGAATTTTTGATTTCGTTAAAAGTATGTTTATTGTATAGAAAATGACGTGAAAAGTTGTTTGTTTCAAACCGCAGGTCTGTATCTCAAACCGTTCTCGAGATATAGCCTCTCAAAGTTTTAGTTTTTTCAAATTTTTGAAGAAAAAAGGCCATAACTTTTGAACGCGTGGTCGGAATTGATTTTAGTTGACGGATTTGAAATCAGCGTGTCAAAATCTATATAATGACATGTACAATACCTTAAAACTCGGAAAAAAAAATTTCGCGAAAAATCGAAAAAATTCAAAGGGGTATACCTTAAAAAAATGTCGATTTTTGACGAACATTTTTTTGTCGAATTTTAAAGTATTATACATGTCATTATATAGATTTTGACACACTGATTCCAAATCCGTCAACTAAAATCAATTCCGACCACGCGTTCAAAAGTTATGGCCTTTTTTCTTCAAAAATTTGAAAAAACCAAAACTTTGAGAGGCTATATCTCGAGAACGGTTTGAGATACAGACCTGCGGTTTGAAACAAACAACTTTTCACGCCATTTTCTATACAATAAACATAATTTTAACGAAATCAAAAATTCTAAATTTTTAAGTGAAATTTCCTGCAGTGAATTTCAACTCGTCATACAAATATCGACTAAAATACAAGAAAATAAGACGTAGAGGTATTATAGTTTTATAATTGAGCGTGTGTAAGTTAATATGAAATGCTATTTTTGATTTTTGGATAATGTTTGATGAATATTCTAATAATATCTTAAAATTATTTACTAATTGAAAAAAACAGTTTTGTATCAATTTGTCCATAAAGTAAGGGAAGCTCTTCTTCCCCTGCTTCCAAGAACGCTTCGCCACTGTTCCTATCTTGTATATTCTGCAAGTAGAATATATAAACGCTCTTTGTATTGTGGCTGAATATAATAATGTATTCATACAACGAATCATAGCTTTTTATTTAGATATATTGTTGGAATACTTAACTAAAGTTCAAGAAATAAAACTATCATATTTTATAACCAGGGTGGGGCGAATGGCGCAAGGAAACCAAAAGTGCAAAACAGAGATTTTTATTTTGGGATAAAAATATGGTATACTTTTCGAATTGTATTTGGAGGGGGGGAGGGGGATTTTACGTTAACTTAACTCTGTCTGTCTGCTGATCCCCTTGTCGCACTCATAAGGAAGTAGGGGTCGGACCCGCTGTTTTCTGATTTTAACAATTATGATAGATAAAAAATCAAAATCCATACTAATATTTTAAATGCGAAAGTAACTCTGTGTAAATTACTGAACCGATTTTGATGAAATTTGGTAGATAAATAGCTTGCATCCTGAGAAAGGACATAGGGTTCTTTATATCTCAAAAAATACATTAGATAAACAATACAAATTCCACTCAATTTGTCTGTTTTTCAACTCTTAAAAAACACAAAATTTAAAAATGGAAAAAAGTAGAAAAAAAAATTAACACTTATTAGCTGTTAAAAACTTACCAAATTTTGACATTATATAACCCAATCAACATTTACAAGCTTCTCTCAAATCGCAGTAAATTTAAAAAATGACAGAACGCCGTTACTTTTTTCAAAATAAAATAAATAAAACAATCGTACAATGAACGATTAAAAATGAATTACAATAAAGCAATTTTCATGACACAGTCACATTTGTATAGGTGTGTGTTTGTGTGTGTGTTATAATCAATCATGTGCGAGAGAGAGGGCGCCATTAGACAAAAGGTCCCGCCACACAATACCCTGACACTTGGCCGTTGAGATATTGTAATTTGTTTTGATTAAAATATTCTCTACTTTTTGTTATCGTAATTGTTGTACGCCCGCTAGGATCCGAGTTTTATAAAAATGTTATATTACCCTTTTGTTTTTTGCCGTCTTGACTTTTTTTCTGTGCGGTTATTTTTCTGTGTGACTTGATCCTTTTTTACGCAACGTTTTGAAATTTTTATTACGGTATTAACCCTTACGCCGCCACAGAAATCTTTTTGTAACGCATCTGTGTTTAGGAAGCTATATTAATCTTAATTTAATGACAATGCTTTACAATGTTTAATATTGTTTTATTTTCATAGCATTAATATTTAAAACTAGATTTTTACCGCGTTGTTTTAAAAATGTAATTTATTATATCAAAAAATTGGTTTTTCAATTTTAGTGTTTTGTATCGTAATTGGAAAATATGTGTCTATCTGTCTGATACAGCATTCTAGTTAACTTAAAAATGTTGTAAAAAGGCTGATCCAAAAATGGCCCAATCTCGTGTAAAGAATAGGTACCCATACAGAATTCTATAATTTACGGTTTCAGTATTTTATTAATTTAGGTTACGTATCATTCAAATATTTTGTCGAACAAATAGATGATTTTTTACACATGTTAACAATGAAATATATTGAAAGAAGGTAATGTCACAAGTTTTCTTCTTTTTTTTGGATTAATGGGCTTGTTTTTTGTAATTCTCATGAACTCATGTTACTAATAAAACAAGTAACTCTTTATTTAATCAATTTAATTACCAAAGTCACCAAATATAGTTTGTTTTTTAAATTATAGCATTTTATTTTGTTTATGTTTTTTCTCCCGTAATGAATAAAGTAAAACCAGTAACGCGCACGCAGTGATGGACACTTGCTAATGATTACAAAATGATAAGTACTATGACACAAAAGATATAAAAGAAGAACCGCAAATTTGAAACAATGTAAAGCAGTTTCTATGATATAATAATTAATAAATAAATTATACTAATAATTAGTTTAAATGTCCACCATTTTGACACCTATTGGCCTCATGTCATCAAATCCCGCTGTAAGACAGTTAAATGTATATAGATTAATATTCAGAAATGGTAGTTAACAAATATCAACACATATTTCTAATTCAGTACATTTAATTAAAAATTTACCGTTACTGGAGTCTTTGCCAAGACTGCTTAAATTGAAATAAAAAGAAAAATATCACTTCCACGAAAGGTAAAATATCGAAATTGATTATGATTGTTGCTAACCTATTTATTTTTATTTTTTGATTTTCATACAAATAAAAAAAATCCTGAGTGTTTGAAAATATAAGTTTACACGATTTTCTCAGTAACTGCTAAACGGATTTTATTCCGATTTTCCCTAATGGATAGGTTAGGTTTAGGTATATAATTTGTGGATATTTTGTGTAAATTTCACGAAGTTGGAAAAAAGACACACAAAATTTTAGGTTACTATGATTTTGTGGATATTAACCCGGGTAACACCGGGTCCAGTGCGCTAGTAATACATAAATGAATTTTTGAATAAATCTAACTAAAAATGACACACTCTTACTATGAGAATCTCTACAAACATTAACTGAATGTTTTTAGAAACCATCTATCCGTACCACCCCCAGCACCCCATCGCAGTTTTAATTCCAATCGCGGGAACTACGACCGCAGCGATAGCGTGTATAAGTATGCAATGCGTAATAAATATCAGTTATGATATTCAGCAAATGCGGATGCAGATAAGTTGTCATGTGTATCCGGTAACGTTTCAACAATGGAGTGTGACGTTTTACAGGCATTGTTGGCGTCCGCACATCTTATTGTTGGATTACCATTGTTTACTCTTGTTATATTAAGTGTATGCTACGTTCCGACAGTCTAGTAATAGGGGGGGGGGGGGGTATTGTTGTTGTTATGAGTTGTTGTTTAACTTGCGTAGCTATGATTGTCGGGATGTCTAATTGTCGTGAATGTCACCCCTCTCCCCTTCCTTACCCCCCCCCCCCCCAGTTACTCTATATGTATATAAATAAAATTAAAACCTATATAAGGTGCAGAAACGGTTTTTTTTAAATTATAATACGAATGAAATTGTAATAGTTAATATGTAGTGAACTACTAAAAGTTAATACCAACTTGTTTAAAAAGTTCACTACTCCAAAACTAAACAACGTATCTTGATGCGGTAAAAAGCATTTTATACTAGGCGTATTCACAATTCTAGCATATGAAATAATGCTTCAAAGCGTTTTTAACTACCGGTAATGCACTTGCCCCGAAAATGGGGCAAGTGCACTGTAGTTGACATTTTTTACAATTTCCTATCATAATGCAAATATACAAAGAAAATTGGCGTCCTATTCAATTCAAACTAGTCAGTTATAACTGCACAATCATTTGATACTGAAAATATTAAGTATTTATATAACAGGTTAATAATCAAAAATCCAACTATGCAAAAACCGGTCTGCACTTACCCCACTGCACTTTACTAGCTTTTATTCGTAACTTCGTTAGCCCCCCCCCCCCCTTATATAAGAAATATAATATAATTATGATGTACACTTGTCACCACTGCTTTTAAAACACTGATTTCTATTTAATTAAGAAAAAAATTTACGACCCTCCCTCAGCTCTACTCAATATTAAAAATTGGTTATGAAAATCTAGTTTTGATTGGTAAAATAAGTACAAATTAATTAAACAATTGTTTCTAATAATGTTTTTACGTTACTCTTATTATAATTTATAACTTAATTAATTCAACTAAAACATAAAACTATAATAATATCAAATCGTTAAAATTTTATAACTAAAACAATATACTTTTTAGTATTTACCATAAAAACTTTTTTATGAATGAATTCATTATCATATATGTAAAACTAAAGTAATATAATCATGTGTAAAGATATACAGGGTGTCCCATATATAGGAAAGTGTTGAAACTGATCAGCTGTCATTTTAAAAAAATGCTATTAAAAAAAAAATACTAGTTTGAGTTTTATTTAATCCCACTGCTACGTTTTCACGTCATTCCCTCGACTGTGCATCCCTACACAGTCACACCCATTTTTTTTCTTCAAACAATATCTTAACATAATATTTTTATTGTTCATATATTTTTTGTCTTTGTAAATAAAAAGTTTATTTATTTATTTGTAAATATATAAAAATAAAAATTCAGTTAATCCACTCTCGCCTGAACTAAAACACGAAATAAACTCGAAATAAAGATTACACGGGAATCACAACGAATCAAAAATAAAAATCATAGAGATTTAATGGAAAATCATTTCGGCAGAGAGAGAGCGCGCAGTGCAACTCTTGCACATAAAATCTCTGTCTTTGTCGATGCCTGTCTGGAGGTTTTCTTTTCCTCGGTAACAATCCTCCACCGGATATCGTTGTGTAGCGACCGGAAGTTGGCAATTTGAACTTTCCATTGACGGCTAGAATGTGAACCTAATAGACACGGTACCACTCACGCTTTACTGTGTCATACTACAATGCCGTCATATACTGTGGGGGTTAAAGGGTAGAATTTAGATATATAAATAATAATAGTTTAAAACAGTTATGAAGGATTCATTCTGAGATTTAGTGCGAACCAATATATCTTAATGTTCACTGTCAGTTGACTCATGAGACAAAAAAACATTGGTCAAGTAAATGTACAGTGCTTCCTCGTGCTAAATTCACCAAATTATTGAAGAATTTAAATAAAAAACGTTAAAGTGTTCAAATAAATTAATTTTTATACAATTTATTTTAAAAAATATTAGTTCGAAATTTTTCTTAAGACGTATATTTTTAGTTTTTTGACAATTTCAATTTTTCTGCTATGCAAACGTCAAAATGACATTTAATATGTCAAAGTAAATATCAATTTAAAAAAAAAAGATTTTTTATAGCAAATTGAAATAAATCTTTGTTAAGATTTGTAGACCTATATTATAGGAAATTGAATGCTCTACAATAAAAATTCTATAAAATTTTCACGCAACATGTGTCGTTTTTGAGATATCTTGTTTTTTGTTATTATCATGAACTCATGTTACTTATAAAAAAAAGTACTTCTTTATTAAATCAATTTAATTACCAAAGTCCGAAAATATTTTATTTATTTTTTTCTCCAGTAATGCACAAAGTAAAACCAGTAATGGACACTCAATGATAATAACGAAATTGATAAGTACTACGACACAATTTATATAAAATAAATTTTGAAATGCAAAGCAGGTATATTGTATATGCTATGATAATATAATAATTAATAAATAGATTACACTAATAATTAGTTTTATACATTATGATTCAGTAATGGCAGTAATCAAATATCAACAAATATTTCTAATTTAGTACATTTAAAGTACAAGTGTCCAATTATTATCTAAGACTAGTTTTTATATATAATTTTCCCTGAATGATTTCCACAGACGGCGCCACTGTCGGCAGTCACGTATTTTGCGTCAGGGGTAACTCAAAACGCCTCAATATCGTGACGTGGGCTAAAGCTATACAATACTCGTTCTTTGATTTTTTACTTCACGCCATTTTCCTACAAATTATATTTATTTATTTCACTGATTTTTTATATATTGTTTTGTAGGTTTTTCGTCGAGAAGAAAATATAACATGTGTTATTAATACACTTGTATTTATTTATAAATATTTTTGTGGGCTATTTTTTAAAGGTTTGAAAAGGATATTTAAGGTGACATTTTTTGTAGTAGGTGTTACAAAGAAATTTAATAATAATATATGTTTCCGATCGAAGCAGAAGGAATTTTATTATACTAAAGAAGTTTTGTGTTTATTTAATGTGAACATATATGCTTCTTCACTATATCAAAGATACGAGAAGCTTTGTGATCGTTCAAAAAAATTATTACAAAAATTTTAATCCGTTTTAGATCAAGACAAAAACTTTTCGTTCTCTGTCTGTAACTCATGAACCACTGAACCGATATTAATGAAACTTGGTTGGCTGGTTGGGTCTAGCTTGAAGACGGTGCCACTCAAAAATTATTAAAATCGTATGTATTTATTTTTTTCAAGATATCTCAAGAACGACACATGTTACGTGAAAATTTTATAGAATCTTTTTTGTAGAGCATTAAATTTTCTATAATATAGGTCTAAAACGTTTATTGTAAAATGTTCCTTTACGAAGATTTATCTCAATATGCTTTTTTTTAATTCATATTTACTTTGGCATATTAAATACCATTTTGACGTTTACATATCAGAAAAATTTAGATTAAGATTGAAATTGTCAAAAATTTAAAAATATTAAGAAAAATGTCGAATACATATTTTTTAATAAAACTGTATAAAAATTAAATGATTAACCACTATCGACATTAGATACTTATCGACACATGTTACACATATCTATATCTTTATAGTTGTTTAAATAACTCTTAAAAAACTATAAGAAACTCTACTGACAAAGTTAACCAACACTTTTAACAAATACGGGTATAAAAGATAAAAAATGTGATACTGAATTTGTTGTAACGACATACTTATTGATACTTACTCGATGAGTCAGCGAAAGCATCGGCGGTCGTAGCCATTATACTCGAGGGGCTGCTACCCCCCCCCCCCCTCCCTCCCATCCACCATCCCCCTCTAACCCCCACCCAACTCCTACTGTGTACAATTTCATTGGCTCTCTATGTATCTAATCTAAACAAATACTTTTAGTACTTAAAGTTTGTTTTAGATCTTGATCAGAATTATTTAAAGAGAATAGGGATGATGTCTGTAACAAAGTATCACTGAAATTATGATTTTAAATAATGAAATAGGTTCAAAAGATTCTAAAAAATGTATTTATTTTTATATTAAAAGCGAGATTAATATGATTCTTGTTCAAATAAAAACACAAAATACAGTACATTTTAAACTATCATTTCCCCAAATTGCTTTTTTGTGAGGTCCTTTAGAAAAAAAATATAAACATAATACTAAAAACAATAAATATATATGCTATATAAATTATTTAAAAAAAAAACAGCAATAAATGTTGATCTTATAAAGATATATGTATTCGTAACTTTATGTTCCTAACTGCCTTTTTCTGTTAACGACTTTTTAACACCGTATCGTTTAGTTTAAAATTTCATCGTTGGAAAAACATATAATTTTTTATGTATTTGGTATATTTTTGTTAACTTTTACTTACTTGTTGATTGCTCAATATAACAAAAAATAATTAAAAAAACATTACCAAGTAAATGCACAGTGCATCCTCGTGCTAAATTCATCAAAGGTAGTTAATTATTAAACAATTTAAATAAATACCAATTAAAATCATTTCATTTTTATACAATTTTACTAAAAAATATCAGTTAGAAATTTTTCTTAAGACGCACCTGATTATTTTTCGTATATTTAGAATTTTTCGACAATTTTAATACATATATCAATTTTTTTTCAAATGGGTTTCATTAAAATCGGTTCATTTGTTCATAAGTTATGAATGTGACAGACAGGCAGACAGACGCGGAACAAAAACTGTTTTTCTTGACCTGAAACGTAAAGATAAAGTTAAAAT
The DNA here is from genome assembly GCA_961205875.1 of Sialis fuliginosa. Taxonomy (NCBI): domain Eukaryota; kingdom Metazoa; phylum Arthropoda; class Insecta; order Megaloptera; family Sialidae; genus Sialis; species Sialis fuliginosa. The sequence continues at coordinate 22,959,097 of OY540816.1, forward strand.
TTTGAAATCGGAGAACAATTTTTAAACCATCACAAAGCTTCTCGTATCTTCGATATAACTAGGAAACAAAATCAAAAATATTATATTATACAAACAACGCTTTTGTTAAGAACGGTGGGGGGAGGGGGGGGGGACTCTAACAATTTCAAACTATCTTGGATATGACGAGAAAACAAAATTCAAAATAAGTATATATAGTATACAGACAACAGATTTTGTAAAGAGTACTAGATGGGGGGAGGGGGCGGCTCTAACAATTTGATTTTGTAAAGAGTACAAGTGAGGGGGGGGGCTCTAACAATTTCAAACTATTTTCGATATGACGAGAAAAAAAAAAAAAAAAAAAGTATTTATATGTATTATACAGACAAAAGATTTTGTATAGAGTATTAGATGGGTGGAGGGGGGGGGCGTCTCTAACAATTTGATTTTGTAAAGAGTACAAGTGGGAGAGGGGTGGCTCTAACAAATTCAAACTATTTTCGATATGACGAGAAAGAAAAATTAAAAATAAGTATTTATATGTATTATACAGACAAAAGATTTTATATAGAGTATTAGATGGGGGGAGGGGAGGGGGCGTCTCTAACAATTTGATTTTGTAAAGAATACTAGGTGGAAGGAGGGGGAGGGGGGGAGGAAGGGGGCTCAAATAATTTCAAACTGAGACTTGTCTATTTTAGGATAATACTTTCTCAATATACATTATAAAATCAGCAAAACTGAATTACCGACTTAATCACACACGAATTAAACACCAACCGACCGACCGGACGGCCGCATTATATTAACACTCGGACGCTCAGGTGTCTGCCGTCCGATGCCGCCGTCACTTTTCCGCGTTGCCATGGCGACATAACGAGGTTATGTCGCTCGCGGTCAGGTTGTTGTTGTTCCTCCACGGCCCGCCTCGATAGGAATTTATATCATCGTAGAGATTTAGTGGCATTGTGCCAGCTTGAGTTACTAGACATTTTTGTGTAGGGTAAGGTGGGGTTGGGAGATAGGTAAATGGGTTAACTAGACACCGTGTAGTATGCATGGTTGTATAAATTTGTAATTAGATTGGGTATATAGAGTTGTAATTGTTTCAAATTATTGTGTCGATGTAGTTTTTATTGAATACGGTAAAAATAATCTATTGCGTATTTTTGGGTGCTGAAAATTGACAGTAAAAAAGAATTCACTGACCTTTTATCATTAAGAAATAGCAAAAACTAGTTTTTTGACCAAATCTAATAAATTATTTTTACAGATCAGATTTTTTTCTTCAATTTGCTTTTTTTGTATTGCTATACCACCATTTTTCACAGAGTTATGAAGAAAAGGCTTCCAGTTTTGTAAATCTACCCATGGATTTTTTTATACCTACGTTCTTGAGTTACAGGCGTAAAAAGTTAAAAATATAGATTATAATTTTATTGGAAATAACTCGGTCAAAAATAATCGTACAGCGATACAAAAAAAATCAAATTGAAGATAAAAATTTGATCTACAAAAGTCATATATTAGATTTTGCCAAATAAATTTATTACGATCTGTGGGGGCTTACAAAATTGATATAATTTTTTCCAATTTTTTAAATATAGTAAAAAATTTTCGGTGTCCAAAATACGTAAGAAAAACATAGACTTTTTAAAAGTAGAAAACTTTTTTCCTTAAAAAATTAACACAAGAGAATCTTTTTCTTTTCTATACATTTATAAAACATAACATCTCTCTGTCTGTCCGTTTGTTTGCTTATAAATCGTAATTTTTTTAAAAATGTTGATATTTTTCCCGGAATCAACAGATAATTTTACACATATATACAAAATTTCAGGTCAGTGGGTCTAGTAGTTAGCTTCATTAATAAGTTTTTCGTTTAAACTATTCTTTTGTAGTCTTAAAAACGAAATATCTCTTACTTACAACATCGTTCGCGTGAAATTTATATATTTTTTAAAATCTAATCAATTTTCGAGATTCCAAATAGCCTATGTCCTTCCTCAGGATGCAAGCTACCTCCCTGCCAAATTTCATTAAGATCGGTTAAGCGGTTTAACCGTTAAAAGTTAACAGACAGACAGAGTTACTATCGCATTTATAATATTGGTATTGTTAAAAAAAATCACCCCATATCAAAGTTCTTTTTCCCAATAAAAACAAAATTATTATAGAAACATTTTGTTTTGCTCAGGGGAAAAACATATTAACGAAATTTGTTGGGAAAGAAAAACTTCTCAACTGCAATAGATGTTGATATATGATGTTACAAACAAACAAACACATTAACGAATTTACACGTCAAATGCATCAACCGGTTACTTTTACGCGCTGATTCTTATAAAACTTGAGTGTTAGATTTTCTAATTTCAAAACAAATTATATTTAAGACTTATTCCGAACACAAAACGGTTAAGTTTTTATAAAAAAATGTCATTCAGTTTATAAAGTACTTAATTAGCAAATAGAAAAAGGAAATTAATAATTAAAAAAAGCTCCCTAATTAAAAAAACATCTGCCAAGTAAATGCACAGTGCTTCCTCGTGCTGAATTCACCAATGGTAGTTAATTATTGAACAATTTAAATAAAAACCGATAGTGTTTAGGTAAATTGCCTGGAATTGGTTAACCATTTAATTTTTATACAATTTTACTAAAAAATATTAGTTCGAAATTTTTCTTAGAACGCACCTGATTATTTTTTCGTATATTTATGCAAACGTCAAAATGACATTTAATGTATCCAAGCAAATATCAATTTAGAAAAACAAAACACGAATTTTAAAAATAAATTGAGGTAAATCTTTGTAAGGGATTATTTTACAACAAACGTTGTAGACCCATATTATAGGAAATTTAATGCTCTACAAAAAAGATTTTCACATAACATGTGTCGTTCTTGAGATATCTTGAAAAAATAAATATTTTGGGATGTCACCACTCCCCTTTACACACGATTTTGATGATTTTGAAATGGCACCGTCCTCAAGCCAGACCCAACCATCCGACCAAGTTTTAATAATATCGGTTCAGTGGTTCATGAGTTATGCGTGTGACAAGGATTCAGGGGACAGAAAAGTGTTTGTCTTGACGTGAAACGGAAAGATCAATTTAAAATTTTGTCTCAATCTGAAACGATCACAAAGCTTCTCGTATCTTCGATATTGCGAGGAAGCAATACGTTTTTTTTACCAGATAAATATTCTGGATTCATATTTGCATTAAAAATATCAAAAGCGATATTTATTTATTTTTATCAGTTGAAAATCAGCAAATGTAATTTGTCACATTTCATATGAAATGCGTTTGTTAAATCGTATATGAATGAGGTATTGTGAGTAGCGCGCTGAATGCAGCATATATTTGAAGCGTTGATTGTTAGCCGCGGGGCAAGTCGACCTCGTACGTCAATACACACGTTATTCCTGCTATTGTGCGGCACATTTGATTGTCGAACTACCGCTGAATACACATACCACACACGAAAAACTTGGCTGGCTATCATATGTGTAAATAGTAAATATATATCTACCTATTCATACCGAGTAGGTAGATAAAAATATTTTTTCACATAGAACTAGGGAACTGTAAGTCGCAGGAAGTTCCGGTTGGTTTTAAAATGTCCGTTATATAGTTTTCTTTCACGTGTTAAAATTCTAAATCGATTCAATTAATAGTTTTGTAGTTATAACTGTTTGTAGTGAAATCTAACCTAACTTTTTTCCACATAGAACTCGGGAACTGTAAGACGCAGGAAGTTCCGGTTGGTTTTAAAATGTCCGTTAATAGTTTTCTTTCAGGTGTTAAAATTCTAAATCGATTCAATTAATAGTTTTGTAGTTATAACTTTTTGTAGTGAAATGTAACCTAACTTTTTCACGGCCAATAGTTACAGATTCTATAATTGATTGTAAGTGGGTAAGGCTATCATATGTGTAAATAGTAAATATATACATATCAACCTATTCATACCGAGTGGGTAGATAAAAATGAGTCATATTTTTTTCACATAGAACTCGGGAACTATAAGTTGCAGGAAGTTCCGGTTGGTTTTAAAATGTCCGTTATATAGTTTTCTTTCACGTGTTAAAATTCTAAATCGATTCAATTAATAGTTTTGTAGTTATAACTTTTTGTAGTGAAATGTAACCTAACTTTTTCACGGCCAATAGTTACAGATTCTATAATTGATTGTAAGTGGGTAAGGCTATCATATGTGTAAATAGTAAATATATACATATCAACCTATTCATACCGAGTGGGTAGATAAAAATGAGTCATATTTTTTTCACATAGAACTCGGGAACTATAAGTTGCAGGAAGTTCCGGTTGGTTTTAAAATGTCCGTTATATAGTTTTCTTTCACGTGTTAAAATTCTAAATCGATTCAATTAATAGTTTTGTAGTTATAACTTTTTGTAGTGAAATCTAACCTAACTTTTTTCCACATAGAACTCGGGAACTGTAAGACGCAGGAAGTTCCGGTTGGTTTTAAAATGTCCGTTAATAGTTTTCTTTCAGGTGTTAAAATTCTAAATCGATTCAATTAATAGTTTTGTAGTTATAACTTTTTGTAGTGAAATGTAACCTAACTTTTTCACGGCCAATAGTTACAGATTCTATAATTGATTGTAAGTGGGTAAGGCTATCATATGTGTAAATAGTAAATATATACATATCAACCTATTCATACCGAGTGGGTAGATAAAAATGAGTCATATTTTTTTCACATAGAACTCGGGAACTATAAGTTGCAGGAAGTTCCGGTTGGTTTTAAAATGTCCGTTATATAGTTTTCTTTCACGTGTTAAAATTCTAAATCGATTCAATTAATAGTTTTGTAGTTATAACTTTTTGTAGTGAAATCTAACCTAACTTTTTTTCACATAGAACTCGGGAACTGTAAGACGCAGAAAGTTCCGGTTGGTTTTAAAATGTCCGTTATATAGTTTTCTTTCACGTGTTAAAATTCTAAATCGATTAAATTAATAGTTTTGTAGTTATAACTTTTTGTAGTGAAATGTAACCTAACTTTTTCACGGCCAATAGTTACAGATTCTATAATTGATTGTAAGTGGGTAAGGTACTGGCACCAGTTATGGCCGCTATAAGAGCAAGGTTTACTGTATTTGTGATTTACGGGCTTCTTTTATGTAATTTTCATGAACTCATGTTATTAATAAAACAAGTAACTCTTTATTTAATCAATTTAATTACCAAAGTCTGCAAATATAGTTTGTTTTTTTAAATCATAGCCTTTAATTTTGTTTATGTTTTTTCTCCAGTAATGGATAAAATAAAACCAGTAATGAGCACGCAGTGATGGACACTTGCTAATGATAAGTACTACAAAAGAAAGAATCTTCAAATTTGAAACAATGTAAAGCAGTTGCTATGATAATATAATAATTAATAAATAAATTATACTAATAATTAGTTTAAATGTCCACCATTTTGACACCTATTGGCCGATTGTCATCAAATCACGCAGTAAGACAGTTAAATGTATAGTGATCAAATATCAGCACATATTTCTAATTTAGTACATTTAATTTAAAAACAGCCATTACTGGGGTCGTATCCAAGTTTAAATCGATTCAATCTTGACATATGCCGCAGCAAACAAACAAACAAACTAATGTGCATACGAGTTAAGCGCATAACCCATTCTTTGACACATTAACGCTGGTGTAAAAGTCGTCGTCTAAAGTTTTGTACTAATGCATGTATTTCTAGACAGTGTGTCGACGGCAACGAATGCATCTATCATGATGTTGCTCATAGTCGCGTTGCAGCAACATCCCTTAGGGCGTTATCTTTGCTAAAGCTGCATTAATCTTATTACGACATCGCTTCTGTACGTCCAACTTGTTTACCTCATCATTGCTGCTAACGTGTTTTTTTTTTAAAACGTGTTAATAGTTTTTATTATTGTTTTAAAACTGTGAAATTTATATACAGTGTATTCCAAGTTGATTAAGACATAGGAAATTTAACATGGGGACAATTAGAAGTGTTGTAGTAGCCTTTGATCGAATTTAACGACTTTAATTTCATCAATGTATTTTATTTTTTATTAAAGTCGAAAACAAAATACTATTGATTAATTTAAAAAATATCAGTTAGTTTCGAAGCGGCATTTCAAAATGCACCAATCACATCGTTAAAATAGACCATAGGTTACTACAACACTTCTAATTGTCCCCATGTTAAATTTCCTATGTCTTAATTAACTCGGAATACACTGTAAAAAAAAGAAATGGTTTTCAGTTATTGCTTAATTTTCCATTAAATGACCTTTTTTAGTAATAAGGAGTAGACTAACTACAGTTTACTACCTATATGATAAAAAAAGGTCATTCAATTCAAAATTATAATAATTTTTTTTTTTAATTTTGCATATGTCGGGGGCCCCTCAACCACCTCTTGCCCCGAGGCCCCCGAGCTTCTAGTTACGGCCCTGCTAATTCATAAAATAATTTCCAAAACTCGAATTTCCGAAATCCTACTGTATTATAACACAAGGCTTTTATTTCTAATTTAAGAAAAATTCTGATTTCATTGTTTACAAAGTTATACCTATAAATTTTAAATGGAAATAAAAAAGGACATGTTTAATAAATGATTTCCCGACAGTATAAAACTGGCAGAGACTATTTTCAGAGCGAGAGAGAGAGAAACAGCACATACTTGACATATGTGACATAAATGGCTACATAAGATTGACACACACATACACACTCACACATACATACATAGATAATGCATTGATACAAATACAGGATGAATAAAAATACGAAAAATAACAAAAATCTTTATTATTTTTTTTATTTTATGTCTGTCTGTCTGTAGATGCTGTAACTGAAAAAAAATTTACATTTTGGATTAATTTTCGTCTGGGTAGGAGACAAATAATTTTTTAAAACTATCTTACAACAGGAAACGGATGTTTTCTCTTGTTAATTTTTGAATTTTAAGTCGTGTATTTTTTAAAGTTACTTTAAATTTCTCTTGTTGTAAAAATTTGACTTTTGAAAACATTTTAAATTCTTGCAAGAGACAGATTTTGTTTTTCTATCATAAAAGTTTGCCTAAGTTTAAAAAACTAAAAAAATAATGTTTATACAAAATATTTATTAAGAATGACTTGAAAAAATATGGACAAATGCGAGTAGCACTCGCGCCCTGAATGTTCCGTAACCGTTATATTAAACTTAATTATTGACAATAGAATTTCATGTAGAATTAGAAATTAATGATTTATTTTATTTTATTTCTTTACTTATGCTATGAGACCTTCCTTCGTGTCAAATTTCAAGATTTTAGGTCAACAGGAAGTACTGTCAGTATCGAAATATATTTTTATTGTATGTAGTTAGAAACTTGAATTATTTACAGGACTATCAGATGGCAGACCTTAGTATTTGATATTAATTTCAACATGATACTTTTAGCCGTTACTGAGAAAAAGGGTCTTGACGGACAGACAGATAGACGGTCAAAAAACTGATCCTATATGTGTTTCGTTTTTTTTTTCATTTTGAAATACGGACTTTGTAATCAATCTGTATGCATATACATATAAACAAACACACGTTGTAAAAATAAAGCAGAAAGTACGGAATTAGTTGAATCTTCTCGGACTGGAAAAAGTCCCTCTGTCTAAATAAATAAACTACAGATAACAAAAGATAGGGCAAACAGAAAGGACAAATACTGAGACAACGAATTTAAAGTAAACAGACGTGTGCTGCTTCCATTTGTGGGGAAACTGTAGCGGGAATCAGGATATTGTACAGCTGGTGGCCCTAAACTAAATAAGGTACTGGCACCAGTCTTGAACATGACCACACTGATGGCTATTTTTAAATTAGAAATATTTGGTGATATTTGATTACTACCATTTCTGAATATTAATCTATATACATTTAACTGTCTTTTAGCGTGATTTGATGATAATCGGCCAATAGGTGACAAAATGGTGGACATTTAAACTAATTATTAGTATAATTTATTTATTAATTATTATATATATTTCAAATTTGACGATTCTTTCTTTTATATCTTTTGTGTCGTAGTACTTATCATTTTGTAAAGTGTCCATCACTGCGTGCTCATTTTACTTTATCCATTACTGTGTGTAAGACGTTGTAAAGCAGAGGTAATCAACATGTCAATCGCAACGAATTTTTAATTAAAATTATTGTGTTCAAAATAAATAAACAAAATTTTCTATTTTTTGCAATAATAAAAGTTATGATTTTCTCATTTATATTTTAATATTTTTAAAATGTTTATAGGTACTTGTTATATAACACCGTGAGTGTTGCCAACTTGAGAACCCACAACACAGTGTATGTGAACAATCAAAACTAATCCGTATATGAAAATGTTACCAAAATTTTACGGCGGCCATCTTTTTTAAATGTCACTTTCGTCATTTCCATGCATATTATATTATAAGAAAATTCATAACATGCAAATATGATTTAAATGTATGTATTATGAGAGATAATATTTCCAAATAGACGTTTTTCTGTTAATCAATTATCACAGAAATACTTTTAAAGACAATATAAAACATTTATTATCATTTAATTTTATAATTGATATTTATTTAAAAATCTTAAAGATACGCCAATGACTCGTGGAGCGATATGGTAACAACACAACGCTAGGTAATGTGTTATTTGCAGGCCCCTCTTTCCCACTGGACACTATGGGCACGTGCCCAGGGCCCCGCGATCGATAGGGGCCCCCATATCATGCTTTGTGGATTATATTATATTATCTATTCATTTAATGTGACTGTAACGAAATGAAAATAAATCTAGAACCTTGCTTTTCTAATCAAATACAAATCCCCTAACCATAAAAATTGTAAGAGTTTAGACTTACACGTGTTTCAATAGCAATGCTATCATCATCAGAGTCCTAAAGACACATGGTTAGGGGATTTGTATTTGATAAGTCATAACCATAGTTTTTGTCTGTTTGTTATAAGCTTGCTTATCTACTTTCTTTGTCTATCCTAACAAAATAGTGCTCTGTCAAGATCATAGGGGCCCCATTATCCTAATGTGCCCAGGGCCTCGAATAGGTTAAAGACGGCCCTGGTTATTTGTCCTTTATATTTCCTTATCTAATATTTATATTTGAATATATTTTGAAATGTTGATAGGTACTTGTTATACAACACCGTGAGCGTTGCCAACTTGAGAACACACAACACACTGTGTGTATGTATGTGCATAAGAATAGTTTGAATATAGCAGCGGGAGATTTTGTTAGCAATGTTTGAGAACAGAGACCAGATCGGGAACAAAAGGCGAAGCTTTTTGCTAATTTAATGTTATTTAAGGGAGTTAATTGTATAGAGTTAAAGACGCGACTTAATGCACAGTTGTAATTAACGGTACAGGCGTTTAGATTAAAATATTTGTATAAATTATATAGGGTTTCTGTTCAACAATACATATTATGTTTTGGATATAAAATGCAAAACATAAAGTTAACCCAATCGTGACCAGTTAAGATTTTGCGTTGCTGTAAGATTATTTTAATTCGGATGGGTTTGAAATCATACTTATTTACGAGTATTGGACTGAATACATCAACAATGCAATTACCAACGTTCTAGAGTTTTAGCAGTGGCGAAGCGTCCATGGAAGCAGTGCTTCCTTTACTTTTTGGGTAAATTAATACAAATCTGTGTTTTCAGTTAATAAATAATTTAAAAATATTATTAGAATATTCATCTTTATGTGCAAAAATAGCATTTAATATTAATTTACATGTTCAATTATAAAACTACGTCTTATTTTCTTGTATTTGAGTCGATATTTGTATGAAAAGTTGAAGTTCACTGCAAGAAATTTCACTGAAAAATTTCGAATTTTTGATTTCGTTAAAAGTATGTTTATTGTATAGAAAATGACGTGAAAAGTTGTTTGTTTCAAACCGCAGGTCTGTATCTCAAATCGTTCTCGAGATATAGCCTCTCAAAGTTTTAGTTTTTTCAAATTTTTGAAGAAAAAAGGCAATAACTTTTGAACGCGTGGTCGGAATTGATTTTAGTTGACGGATTTGGAATCAGCGTGTCAAAATCTATATAATGACATGCACAATACCTTAAAACTCGAAAAAAAAAATTTCGCGAAAAATCGAAAAAATTCAAAGGGGTATACCTTAAAAAAATGTCGATTTTTGACGAAATTTTTTTTGTCGGTTTTTAAAGTATTATACATGTCATTAAATAGATTTTGACACGCTGATTTCAAATCCGTCAACTAAAATCAATTCCGACCACGCGTTCAAAAGTTATGGCCTTTTTTCTCCAAAAATTTGAAAAAACTAAAACTTTGAGAGGCTATATCTCGAGAACGGTTTGAGATACAGACCTGCGGTTTGAAACAAACAACTTTTCACGTCATTTTCTATACAATAAACATACTTTTAACGAAATCAAAAATTCGAAATTTTTTAGTGAAATTTCCTGCAGTGAACTTCAACTCGTCATACAAATATCACGCTGTAAGACAGTTAAATGTATTTTATTAATATTCAGAAATGGCAGTAATCAAATATCAACAAATATTTCTAATTCAGTACATTTAATTTAAAAATAACCATTACTGGAGTCATATCATCCAAGTCTGGTGCCAGTAACTTATACAAGGATGACGCAGGTATTTTAGCAACTAGTTTCGAAATAAAATTTTTTTAATGCTTTATTTTGAACAGCTTATATACTAAAAAAACATCTGCCAAGTAAATGCACAGTGCTTCCTCGTGCTAAATTCACTAAAACCGATAGTGTTCAGATAAATTGCCTGGCATTGGTTAACCATTTAATTTTTATACAAATTTTACTAAAAAATCTTAGTTCGAATTTTTTCTTAAAACGCACCTGAATATTTTTTCATATATTTTTAATTTTTTGACAATTTCAATCTAAATCTAAATTTATGCAAATGTCAAAATGACATTTAAAACGTCAAAGTGACATTTAAAACGCCAAAGTGACACTTAATATATCCAATCAAATATCAATTTAGAAAAACAAAACACGAATTTTTAAAATTAATTTAGATAAATCTTTGTAAGGGAATATTTTACAACAAACGTAGTAGACCCATATTATAGGAAATTTAATGCTCTACAAAAAATATTCTATAAAATTTTCTCGTAAAATGTGTCGTTGAAAAAAGAAATATTTTGGGGTGTCACCCCTCCCCCTTACACACGATTTTGATGATTTTGAAATGGGACCGTCCTCAAACCAAACCCAACCATCCGACCAAGTTTCAATAATATCGGTTCAGTGGTTCATGAGTTATGCATGTGACAAGGATTCAGGGGACAGACGGACGGACGGACAGACAGACAGACACGGAACGAAAAGTGTTTGTCTTGACGTGAAATGGATAAATAAATTTAAAATTTTGAAATTGGAGAACTTTTTTTTTGTCTCAATCTGAAACGATCACATAGCTTCTCGTATCTTCGATATTGCGAGGAAGCAAAACATAAAATTTCGTACAATAATTATGTGAGGTGTAAACAACATTTTCTGAAATCAAAACGAGTCTTTTGTAAATACGTACATACACACACGACAGAGTAACATTGTTCTGCAACCTGGATCGATATGGAGTCATTAAAATTGACATAACATCGAAGTAGGTAAGTCAAATACATGTAACCCGGACGTTGCTGTTGAAAGCTCCGGATTTCCTAGCTCTTCGCTCCGGTTGTCTGGCGGTGTGTGGCGCGTCCGTAATCCTCTATCTATTCCACGAGCGTATCTACCGGGAGTTATTGTATGTGCAATGTTGTGCACACACTCTACGATCTTTTATTATTCGCTGTAAAATTTTTATTTGAATACTAAATTCGTAACATCTTAGATGATGGATGTATTAGATTTTTTTACTGTTGGTAGTGGATATTATATAAATTATTTGTCGATGTTACAATGTAATATGTACAATTATATCATCTCAAACACGCGGCCCAAAACTTGCAGTTTTATTAACCCATTAACGCCCAAAAGAAAACAAAAAACATCTGCCAACTAAATGCACACTGCATAATAGAGTACAGATAAATTGCCTGGCATTGGTTAACCATTTAATTTTTATACAAATTTATATTTAAAAAAAAACTGGAGTCTCCTCGATCGCGCCAAGCTGACATATTAACTATTCAACTTATTTGTTAAATTTTCAATTTAAATTTCTTAATAATAGCCGAAGGAGGTTACGAAGGTCTTCGGGCATTAGATAGTCTTAAAGATAATGGTGTAAGCTATATTTAAAAAAAAACTGGAGTCTCCTCGATCGCCTCAAGCTGACATATTAACTATTCAACTTATTTGTTAAATTTTCAATTTAAATTTCTTAATAATAGCCGAAGGCGGTCTCGAAGGTCTTCGGGCATTAGATAGTCTTAAAGATAATGGTGTAAGCTATATTTAAAAAAAAATGGAGTCTCCTCGATCGCGCCAAGCTGGCATATTAACTATTCAACTTATTTGTCAGAATGATATTTAAAACGTCAAAGTTACATTTAAAACGCCAAAATGACATTTAAAACGTCAAAATGACATTTAATATATCCAATCAAATATCAATTTAGAAAAACAAAATACGAATTTTTAAAATAAATTGAGATAAATCTGTGTAAGGGAATATTTTACAACAAATGTAGTAGACCCATATTATAGGAAATTTAATGCTCTACAAAAAATATTCTCTAAAATTTTCTCGTAAAATGTGTCGTTCTTGAGATATCTTCAAAAAAGAAATATTTTGGGGTGTCACTCCTCTCCCTTACACACGGTTTTGATGATTTTGAAATGGGACCGTCCTCAAACCAAACCCAACTGTCCGACCAAGTTTCAATAATATCGGTTCAGTGATTCATGAGTTATGCGTATGACAAGGTTTCAGGGGACACACGGACGGATAGACAGACAGACACGGAACGAAAAGTGTTTTCGTTGACGTGAAACGGATAAATGAATTTAAAATTTTGAAATTCGAGAACATTTTTTTTGTCTCAATCTGAAACGATCACATAGCTTCTCGTATCTTCGATATTGCGAGGAAGCAAAATATTTTTATAAGATAAAATGACAGACAGACAGACAGACACGGAACGAAAAGTGTTTATCTTGACCTGAAACGAAAAGAATAATTTTAAAACGATCACAAAGCTTCTCGTATCTTCGATATTTCAAAGAAGCATTTACACTACCTTGAAAATTCAATCTGTAGAAGTAAATCATCCTAAAAAGATTTCTCCCGGCTTTGCATATGCTAAAGTAGAAATTAAAATAAAAAAGCACCTTCCCCTAAAATAATAAATCACGGCCACAAGACAGTCTTTTTTAAAGTTTTACAACAATTGTCACGTTAAATATTTTTTCAGCATTGAAAATAGTGTCGAATAAAAAAAAAGTCTTATACCATAGACAGTGTAGAAAAAAAGGCAACTTATTGTGAATTTATTATTATTTAAAAGCGGGTTCCATTGTCTAGACTCGCTTATCTGTTTCACGCTACATTTGAACGAGTTTCGAAATTTCAAAGTCAGTTGTGAATTTTTAATATCTATCTGTTATGCATTTTTACGACATTGTGTAAATTGTAAATGTGATTTATTGCTGTAATTATGTAAAAATATGAAGGAATTTCTACGCGAATGTTGCCTTGTTTTATTTTATGATATACGTTCCATTCTATTTTTGTAGTTATGTAAGAGTCCGTACGTATGTACGAGGTGCATTGAATTATGTAATACTTTGAAGAAATATGGAATTTTGGATGAATTCTCTTAGTGTGTCCCAGGATAGAGGTATAATGAACAAAAAAAACGTAAATGCACAGTGCTTCCTCGTGATAAATTTACAAAAGGTAGGTCATTATTGAACAGTTCAAATAAAAACCGATAAATTGCCTGGAATTTAATTTTTATATAATTTTACTAAAAAATATTGGTTTGAAATTTTTCTTAAGACGTACCTGATTATTACATTTTTTGACAATTTCAATCTAATTTTATGTAAACGTCAAAATGACATTTAAAAAAGCAAAACACGATTTTTTAAAGCAAATTGAGATAATTCTTATAAGGTAATATTTTACAAGAAACGTTATAGACCTATATTATAGGAAATTGAATGCTCTACAAAAAAGATTATTTAAAATTTTCACATAATATGTGTCATTCTTGAGATATCTTAAAAAAATATTTTGATAATTTTGAAATGAGACCATCCTCAAGCCAAACCCAACCATTTAACCAAGTTTTATTAATATCAGTACAGTGGTTTATGAGTTATGCGTGTGACAAGGAGACAGACAGACAGACAACGAAAAGTGTTTATCTTGACCTGAAACGGAAAAATCAATTTAAAATTTTGAAATCAGAGAACAATACCACATATGTATTATAGGTACTTTTGGTGAAAAATGTCATTTTCATAAAAATTTGTTGACTTTGATGAGCAATAACTATGAATTGGAAACACGGTTAGAGCAATATCGATAATACTGAAAAATATGTATTGAATTACCTATGAAACTGATTCATTGTGGTTGCTCTAGTTACGTTACTTTGGAAGTTATGAGATAATCTTTGTTTGTAAGTACTACTCTGAATGAATTTTTTCAACATCCTGTAGCTCAGAAGGTGTTGAAGATTTGAAGATGGACCCCCCTCTTCCCCTACAATTTTTTTACTAACAATTGTTTAATGTTATATAAACACAATTTTTCTTAGGTTCCATTTTATCACGATGATTCAATAATTTTCTTCTTAAAGTTTATTAAATCTTCCCCCAATGTTGATTGTACTGTTACGCCACTGTACTGTAATGTTTATAGAAGGGATATATATACACAAACCGAGAGAGAATCAAAAGCTTTAATTGTGAATTATTGCAAGTGTCCAAATTTAAATGTCATGCTGTAGAAATAAATTAAAACTACAGCAATATAATATTATGAAACATTTATTATGATTTGTGATAATTTTTTATACAGGCAAATATTATTCATGATTACGCATTATTAATATAAAGGGGCGCTACTTTAAATTTAACAACAAAAATCAAGAATAATTAAAAATGATTGCCGTAGCTAAAGTGGCTATTTTTCAACGTTAATGCCCGAAACTTTTTAAATTATTTACGCGTAGCTAGTACAGAATGCATACCACGCTTGGAAATTTGTTTATTTATGTTGATATACAGTTGCATAATGATTCTATACAACGCTACGTTATTGAGTTACCACAGACAACATAAATTATTATTTTTTATGTATACTAGGTAAACGGGTAAATTAAAATACCTCATGTTCGAGGACATAGAACTCTGGAACTATACATCACACAAAAATTAGTCTTAAAATGTACCTTATATAGTCTAGTTTAACATATCTAAATTTCAAATGATTTTGTTGTATTATTTATAAGTTACAGTTTTTTAAGTAAAGTATCAATATTCAAAAACTAAAAAAAAAATATCTCATATTCGAGGGCATAGAACTCTGGAACTATACATCACACAAACTTCAAATTAGTCTTAAAATGTACCTTATATAGTCTAGTTTAACATATCTAAATTTCAAATGATTTTGTTGGATGATTTACAAGTTACAGCTATTTAAGTAAAGTATCAATATCCAAAAATTAAAAAAAAAATCTCATATTCGAGTACATAGAACTCTGGAACTATATATCACACAGACTTCAAATAAAGTATCAATATAAAAAAAAAACAAAAAAAACTCATGTTTGAGGACATAGAACTTTGAAGCTATAAATCACACATACTTCAAATTAGTGTCAACATCATTTTTTTAACAGGAACTTATAATTTTTATTTAGTAATCTTAATCTACGTGAAAAAACACAAGATATCTAGGTTTTAAAATTTTTCAAATAATTATCCAAGTTTTATTAGACCAAAAAAAACATTTTTTATATCCTCTACTTTACTACAATAATTTTTTTCAATAATACGATAGTTCTGAGATAAAATTATGTAATACTTTAAATGCCACAGCCTGTATATTACTTACAATTTAACTGAAACATAGCAGGCTGTGTTCTAATCTAATACACCTTTAAAATCCCTAGATACCTATCTTTATCCTTCTCTATGCCCAGTAGATATTTCTAAAACAAATTCCTAAAAGGTTTCCTTGTTTATATTCAATTGAATTTCATCGTCAACTAAATGCAGTCACCGGCGAATTGATAACTTCACACAAGTACCAACTTAATATAAACATCCCCCTGTTTCATCTCTGACACACGAACACAATTCTGTTAACGTTTGTAATTATGAGCATTCATTAAATGCGCGTGTTCCCTTTTATTTCCCAAACGTAAAATGGCGTCAGGTTTTAATAAGCGACAACGCCAAAAACCGGCGATGATTAAAGCGTTTCTGGCCTCTATGCAAATTGTCAAATCATTGCAAATAGTGTGTTTTAGCCGCGCCAAAACGAGTTATGTGGATTCGATAACTAACAAACTCTCTCTACCTGTGCCTACCTATATACTCTCTACTGAATCAATCGTACGGAAGTGATTGTTTGTGATCAAATTGGTTGTAATTATTATTCACTTTTGTATTTTTTACTTGAATTAAAACGGCAAATGTTGGAATATCGACTTGACCCGTTTGTAATTAAATATCAATAACTATACCGCGTTATATTTGTTTTTATGAACATTTATATGGTTTAGACGAGGCCTTTAGTGTACTCATGAGGGAGTAGGGATCACCCCCCCCCTCCCTCCGCCTGTAACTGATTGAATTTAACAATTATAATAGTTAAAAAAAAAATCCATGCTCTGTCTGTCTGTTTGTTATATTTTCACGACTAAACTGTTAAACCGATTTTGGTGAAATTTCGCAGGGAGATAGCTTTTATCCTCAGAAAGGACATAGGCTACTTTATACTACGAAAATGATTATATTTAGATAAAAAATGGGTGTTTGATATTTGTACGCGCCAATGTTACACTTTTTTAAATCTAGCGTACAAATGCGAAACTAAAAACCTGTTTTATCGATTATCATAACTGAAATCTGTATTATCTATCTGTATGATTTACCAACATTACTTCATAGTGTTAAATTTCACGTTAAAAAAAGTCGCGGGTAACAGCTAGATATAAATAATTTTTTTTTAAATTAACCTCCTTTCGATTTTTTTCTGGGTGTGCTATTGATTGAAACCGTCTGACATTTTGTAGAGATGAGACCGGAACGATATAAACTATTTATAAATCTCATCTAGAGTCACTCTATCCATTAATGAAAACCGAAATAAAATCCGTTCAGTAGTTACTGAGTAGGGTGACCAGGTCTCAGTTTTCACTGGGAGTCTCATGGTTTGTATTCGTGACTGAAGGGTTAAAATCAAAAAGTCATATAACATTTTTTGTTGCATTTTAGGAGACCTATCTAAAGACACCCAACTTAATTGATTATTTATTTTTTTCAAAAATCTCATCATTTCTGTTTTTGGGTTATCAGTTACCAAAGTTCATCTTAATCGGTATAAAATTTATATAGACATACAGACAGACAGAGCGAAACTATAAGGGTTCTTAATTTTCTACGGTACTCTAAAAAGATGTCTTCATTTACATGTCAGGGTTTACAAAAACTAAAATTTGGTCACCCTTTGTTTTATGATATGTATTCTTCGTATATTTTTCCTTTAAGTAAATAAAATACGTATAAAAAGTGAATATTATCATTTTACAGTTTTCTTTTGTCACACACATATATTTTTCACAGCGAGAACAAAACATTGATTGATTGTTTAAAATCTTGATCCATGTATCGAAAAAGAAAAGCTCTGATAAAATATTTGTACAATGTGTTTGCCCGCTCACAAAGAAAATGTTAAACATATATACTTTAGATCCAATTGAACCACCTTAGTCAATATGCAAATATATAAACAGGGCCTACTCGATAGCTACAGCTACTATGTATTATGTTTAGATAAATTTATGATTTCATGTACAGTGTGGTTCAGAATAAATAACAAACCTTTACTAAGGTACTGGCACCAAATTATTAATGTTTGTTTATACATATATGATATGTTATGTACTTACTTATCATTTCGTAATCATTAGAATGTGTCTATCATTGACGGGCTTATTTTTTGTAACTCTCATGAACTCATGTTACTAATAAAACAAGTTACTCTTTATTTAATCAATTTAAGTCCGCAAATATAGTTTTTTTTTAAATTATAGCCTTTTTTTTCTCCAGTAATGGATAAAGTAAAACCAGTAATGAGCACGCAGTGATGGACACTTGTTAATGATTACAAAATTATAAGTATTATGACACAAAATAATCGTCACATTTGAAACAATGTAAAGCAGTTGCTATGATAATATATATAATAATTAATAAATAAATTTTACTAATAATTAATTTAAATGTCCACCATTTTGTCACCTATTGACCGATTATCATCAAATCACGCTGTAAGACAGTTAAATGTATATAGATTAATATTCAGAAATGGTAGTAATCAAAAATCAACAAATATTTCTGATTCAGTACATTTAATTAAAAAATAGCCATTACTGGAGTCATATCATATCCAAGACTGGTGCAGTCCAGTACTTTATCTCGGACGGTATTACAATACTTCCAATTCTTTCAGAACATGGAAGTAAAATGCAAATAGAAGAAACATAAAAATAAATGGTATAAGAATCATATATTCTTTAAGAATTTCATGTAGGTACCCATTTGAAATAGATCTAGAGATAAATGTCTTTGGCATTTATTCAGAAACGTTTGTATACTATACATTGTTCCTTATATACAGACGTGTCAAAATGTCGGGACGACAATTCATTTGTTTTACAACGCTCAACTTGATAAAGTAGATAGGTAGATAGTTTATAACTTAGGGATTATTTGTTGTTTCCAATTTTATTTGAAACGTCCGTTGAGAAGTCAAAGAAGCTAACTTCACGTGTACAGTTTTACTTTACAATGTTTAGGTACATTTTTCATTTATTTATTTTATTTTAGACTATACACATTTGAACGATTAACAATTCCTTCTCAGTACCTATTATTAAAACATTTGTGATTAAAATGAAAAATTACATGAGTAATAATGTAAATTATTGTTTATATAGGAAGTTATGATTGTACTTTCTTGACATAAAAAAGCAGGTCCGTATCTCAAACCGTTCTCGAGATATGGCCTCTCAAAGTTTTAGTATTTTCAAAATATTGGAGAAAAATGGCTGTAACTTTTTAACGGTAGGTCGGATTTGATTTTAGTCAACGAATTTGGATTAATCGGGTCAAAATCTATCTGATGACTTGTATTATGTAACTAATTTGATATTTTCGATTAACTTAATTTTATTTTTTTAATAACATTTTGAATAATTAATTTTATAACTAATATGTATAAAATCGTCCAAAAAACCTAAGTATTACTGGTCTACTATATACTAAGTATATTTATATCAAATCTCAGTTTTCTAGATCAAACGGTTCATTAACTAGAAGGTTAGAAGTTTCTGATTTCGATACGAAAAACTAAAAATAATAAAAATTTCCATTCTTGAATTTTAATCGATGTCTACACATCTCATTCAAGCATACATAGTTATCCGATCTTTTATCTTTGTTAGACAGACACAAGTGGGGGTAATTATCCCAGATGATCTTTCTAACAACCATCAAGAAATATTAAGAACGAGTAATTGCAATAAAGAAGACGATACCTATACATTTTTAAAAGTTTTAAATTTAATTAATGTCATTTTGAAACGTGTAATCGGGCACTGTAACGAAAAGAGCTGGCTTAAGGCTAATTTAATAAAAGAACATTATATGTCTACCAGGATTAATTAAAATTAACTAGTGCATTAGTATTCTGGGGATATAATTTAATCTGTAACAAACCTTGGTTTCACTTATTACTAACTATTTACGTGAAAATACCCCCTTGATGAAAATTACAAAAAATATATAACTAAATCTTCTTCGTGAAACACTTTACCCATTAGTGAAAACCGGAATAAAATCCGTTCAATAGTTACTGAGAAAATCGTGCACAGGTAGACAAACGGTCTGTGCCCAATTTCATTGTCTTGCGAATAATTCATGAACTACTGAACCGATTTAGATGAAACTTACTTTGTTAGTTAGATTTGATTAGGGTTGATATATTTTCAAAATATTTCAAAATATCGAAGCATGTTACAAGAAAAAAATTGTATAGAATCTTTTTTGTGGAGCATTCAAGTTTCTATTAGACTTTTGTAGTAAAATATTCTCTTGTTCTATGGGTTTCAGAAGGCATCTGCCACTGTAAAGGTCAGATCGCTTACAACAGATTCGAAATATTAAGACAAACATCATCGGTTATCTTTTTTTAGGGCGGAGCTTATATAGTTACATCATTTTAAATAAAAACACAAATATACGTCCATTTCATTAATTAATTTTATATCAAGTTTAACATATTTAAATACTAAAATTCGGAATATCAATTATTTATAATGGGAGGAGCTTACTAAGTTTGTGATACGTGAATTTGAATGATAACTGGACGACCACTTCTGCATGCGAGTGTACATAGAAAAATCAAATTAGATAATTTCACCCTTTCTTTTCATACGAACTAATGAAGTTTTCAGGGACTTACATTTGTGGTAGTCCGGCCCTGTTTTTTAACCCGCGCTACCTTCAATGATAGTTGCCAATATCCAATATTCGTTCACAATACGATGTAATATTGAAGGCAATACTTTTCAAACACTTGAACGATCTTCGAAATGCTTTTATAGAACTTGTTAAAGTCTTTTAAAGACGTACTAAATGAATTTAATTAAAATATCTTTATGAAAAAAATATTAGATATTGGAATTTTAATGACACTTGTTACTAGAAGGGGAAAGATTTTATGAATTTTAAGCAAAAAGAAAAATATTTCCATGCCACTACAGTTTTTTTCTGCGAAGAAATAATTACTCTAAATAATTTTTTTTTTTTAATATTTGTGATGTTATTTTACACGAGTTATAGGTAGTCTCGTCTTTAATTTTATATACGTATGAAACGCCGGGTTAATTTTGGTAGTTAATTTTTTTAAACTGCCATAGGTGTTGCTATAATTATATGAAACAAATCTTTTTGGCTAACTGATAAAAGATAGAAAAAAATGAATGGGAAATAAATTATAGAACTACCATTTCGATCAAAAATTACCTTAACTCGAAGTACTTACTTCAATTACATTTGAAAATTACAAAAATTACTTGATACTTCAAATAATTTCACTTATTATTAGAAAAGTAAAAAATCAATATTTTATTATTAATTTTTATCAAAATTTAATTTTGTCTTCTAAAGACTAAAAAAAAATTAACTATTAACTTTACAATTTGAAATTAATTACAAAATAAGGTACTGGCACCAGTCTTGGACACTATAAGAGCAAGGCATACTGTTCTTTTTTGTAATTCTCATGAACTCATGTTACTAATAAAACAAGTACCTACCTCGTTATTAAATCAATTTAATTACCAACGTCCGCAAATATAGTTTGTGCTTATGTTTTTTTCTCCAGTAATAGACAAAGTAAAACCAGTAATGAGTATACAGTGATGGACACTTGATAATGATTACAAAATGATAAGTACTACAACACAACAATTATTAAATAAAAAATTATAAAATTTTAAACAATGTAAGACAGATGCTATGAAAATATAATAATTAATAAATAGATTACATTAATATTTAAATATCCACAGTTAAGTATCTATAGATTATGATTCAGTAATGGCAGTATGCATGTAATCAAATATCAACAAATATTTCAAATTTAGTACATTTAATTAAGCAAGTGTATTGTCCAAGACTGGTGCCACTACCTTATGTAAACATTTCGATGTTCATAAAAACAAACGCAATTAATTTTAAATTGAATCTATTTACATAGATACAACAAAAACATCGTGCCTAAACTGAAACACTCCTATCGGCCGAAATCTGAACTAAAAATAGATAAGCAGACAACATAATAAGGATCTAGTTACCATCGCAAAGGTAAATATCTTTAATGATCCCATAAACAATCGAACGCGTGTTAATGCAGAGCCCCGTTTAAAAGAAAAAGAAGAAACGTAAATGTACCATAGCCATTATCAATATAGCCAGAAATGCAATAATAAATAACTGCGAATCACGCTACCAAAGTTCTCGTGTAATATATAACTTTATATTGGTACTATTGCATCGATGTGATTGTAACCTCAAACAAAGAAAGATATAGGATTCATAACATCCTACCTTTGTTACCATTGTTCTCCACAAAAAAATGTGCTCCGTAATGTCATCGACGTATCATTCGGATTTTAAAATAAATATCAAATACAGTGTAACCTTGATATAACGAGCCTCAATATAACGATTTCCTCGATTTTACAAATTTTTCGAAATCCTCTAGAGGTAATGCAAAATATATCTTTATATTACGAATGCATTTGTCAACAACCTCTTTATAACGAATAAAATTTAAATTTTTCGTAAGACAATCATTATTGTTTTTTTGTTTGTCACTGTTGCTAGTTTTAAAGTTGCAATGGCTGAAAAACAAAAAAGGTGTTCCTTAACCGTCGCAAAGAAACGAGAAATCATTAAGTATGTAGACGAGAATCCTACAACGAAAAAAATAGATATCGCTACATTCTTACCTTGTTATAACGAATTGTAGACCAACCTAACCTTTATATAACAAACCTCACTGTAACAAATTAGTTGGTATAACGAATATTTTCTACTTCCCTTCAGTTTTGTTATATCGAAATTGCATTGTATTTGGAATTATAAAATTAATCCACACTAACATCAGTAGCGAACCGTGAGGGGGGGGGGGGGCAAAGGGGGCATTTGCTCCGGGCAGTAGTATGTTAAGGGCGGCAAATTTGAGGTAGCAACAAAAAAAAGAAATCATTAAAATTACTAGAAAGCATAAAATTATCGATTCGAAAAAAAGGGGCTTCAAATTTAGCATATAGTGCAGGGTGTGTCTGTCTGTCTGTTTGTTACCATTTCACGACTTAACCACTGAACCGATCTTGATGAAATTTGGCAGGGAGGTAGCTTGCATCCCGAAGAAGGACATTAATTATACAATTACTTTCACCTCTTTAAAAAAAAATTAAATTAAAATATCAAATAAATGCATACCAAAAAAAAGTATGTAACAAAGAGAGTATGCGAGTGAGTGCAAGGGAGAGAGAAGGGTGGAAATGGAGAGATGTATATGCGGTAGCCATTATCAATAAAGGCAGAAATGCAATAAATAAGAATGAATCACGGTTCGGTTTTCGTGAGATATATATAAATTCACATCGGCGCGGTTGTCTTATCGCGGCCACATGTTCCACCGGAAACCTGTGCTCTTTACAAGCTGCTACAAACGTATTTCCGCTTATCTGTCCGCGCAACAGTGATTATCAACATTTTTATTCCAAAGTCACACTTAGAAACATTTTACCTCAGTCTGGATTTGATCGAGTTAATTGCGATCAAAATAAAAACTTAGGAACAAATCCATGGGCAAATTTGGAAAGGTGAAAGTCATTTCTTCATAACTCGGTCAAAAATGGTCGTACAGCAATAGTAAAAAAAGTAAATTAAAGAGAAAAGTCTGATCTATAAAAGTTATTTATTACATTTAGTAAAAAAAATGTATCATAGCTATTAGAACCACTCAAAATTAATATAAGTAAATTTTCTTTTTTTTACGATAGCGAATTTTTTTCTCATACTGATTTTCAGCGCCCAAAAATACTTAGTCCAGTTAATAGGACAGTACCGTTTTTTTATTTTTGTGGGATTGTATCTAAAATTAAAAAATATCATTCCATATCAATTTCTAACTGGCGCCACCAATTTTTTTTTTAATTTTAATTTTAGAATCAAAATTTTTTTATTTCAAGATCAATGTTTTTATTGTCAAACGTTTTTCTGACAAAATTATCCAGAAATTATAAAAAATAAATAAATATTTTATTTTCTTTTTAAAATGACCCAATGACCCATATAGCTGTCAACATTGAATCACAAATTTAATTTATTCGTCTAGATATGGAATATGAGTACCTACATGAATATTTTAAGTTTTTAGAAAGTGTTTAAGACACTCTAGTATGCAGGTCTTTGAAAAATCCAAAAAACACGTGTATATATTTTAAATTGGAAAATCACCCCCCTCAGGTAATGGCCATTTTTCAAGATAGAGGGCTGAAAATTTTTCCACATTTTTTAAAAATTATTTGGAGTTGATTTGGGGGGCGGCCCAGTCAAAATTCGTCCTAACCCCATATAAGGAACACCCTAGTATACATATTCGACTTAAAACAGTAGAATGCGGGAACCAAATCATACATTAAAAATTTCATTCCTACTGATTTATATTTCCACAGACTTAGCTTTAAAAATTCCAACTCTAAATGCATTCATATAACAAGAAAACATAAAATCTAGTACCACTGGGCTAGCAATTTCAATTACAGTGATTTACCGTTAAACAAAATATCAAATTCACGTCAGACTTCTCTGCACTAAAAGTACAATAAAAAAGCACGCTTCGGTACCACTGGTACATTTGCATACTTGTGGATTTGCCTGGAACGCGATTTATGTAAGACTGCACGGACATTGCGAGTAATGTTTGATACAAACGCTGATAACGTTTTATTTTATGGCTGTAACTGAAAGGTATACGCCTCGAGATAATACCTTTTTTCTATCACCGAAATTTTAAACCAAATAAAAAAGTAGTTTGTTTTATATATCGCGGCAATAAATATTTCTTTACTATTGATCGCTTGAAAAATGTGCCTGAGGTGTGTGGAACTTATCATAAAACAAATAATCACTTTTAGTAAATCAATTGCTTACCCCCACACCCCCTTTTAACACAGTATTTATTGTTTTATCGGAAGTTATATATAGTTACTACCCGCGACATCGTTCGTGTAGAATTTAGGTAAGGTAGGAATTGTCAGAAAATGAGAAAATTCACTTGACATAAAACAAGGGTTGGCTCCCCACTGGGAGACCCAAAAAAACCCACGTGTTTTATTTTTTTTTGTAAAAATGGCACATCGTTATTTCCATGCATATTATCCTAGTTGAAAATTTATAATAAGATACTGGCACCAGTTATGGCCGCTATAAGAGCAAGGTTTACTGTTTTTGTAATTCTTTATTTAATCAATTTAATTACCAAAGTCTGCAAATATAATTTGTTTTTTAAACTATAGCCTTTTATTTTGTTTATGTTTTTTCTTTAGTAATGGATAAAGTAAAACTAGTAATGAGCACGCAGTGATGGACACTTGCTAATGATAAGTACTACGACACAAAAGATATAAAAGAAAGAATCGTCAAATTTGAAACAATGTAAAGCAGTTGCTATGATAATATAATAATTAATAAATAAATTATACTAATAATTAGTTTAAATGTCCACCATTTTGACACCTATTGGCCTCATGTCATCAAATCACGCTGTAAGACAGTTAAATGTATATAGATTAATATTCAGAAATGTTAGTAATCAAATATCAACAAATATTTCTAATTCAGTACATTTAATTTAAAAATAGCCATTACTGGGGTCATATCCAAGACTGGTGCCAGTTTCTTATACAGCTACAACTGCAATATTAAATGAAACAGACTATAAGCACGGCATTATGGATACTACTTTTCATTTTCTTTATGCGTATGAAATGTAAAAAGACTGTTCAATAAATACACTTCCATGGATTTGATCTCTCATGCTACTTCGATTATTTCCAATATTTTGATTGACATCTCATATCTTCTTCAGAAGAATCGAAGCGTGAATAAAATCTAATGTAAATCCAAACTGAACTTGTAAGAAAGCACTAATTCATAGTGAATATTCACTAATTGAAATAGTTATAAGTATACCACTACGGATAAGTGACTATTCATTACTTAAATTTGTCACTTTTTTAAGCTATGACAGAATCTAAGGTTTTAAAGGAACAAAAATAGATTTTTTAGCCAAAATTCGGTAATTTTAAAAATTTAAAGTGCTGTAACACAAAAGATTTTTATCAAATTTTAATAACTAAATAACTCACTCAAAGCAATTGATTCGTAATGGCACCACTTTTGATTCTAAATCACTATTCTTTTAGTGAAATTAAAAATGACTAATTCAATTAGTAAAATACTTACTAAGAGTAAACAAATTTAGAATTTATACAATAAACAAAAAATCATTAAATATTTTTATGACAAAATTAGTCTGCAGTACTCACTCATAAAAACAAATCTTGTATAATAAATTTCAAATGGCACTGCCCGAAGCAAAAAAAGTGCCGAAATCATATTTATTTTTCATTATTAAGATTCCATATTAAAATATTCAAGCTAAGAATATAATATCACGTTAAAATGAACGTCGAAATAAAAAAGACATTAAAACAGTGTACTGTACCCTTTTCTGCGAAAAGTTATTCTACCCTCTCCCCCCCCTTCCATTTCTACTGCTGAAGAGGGTGGAAATGGCAGAGCATCCAGGATTTTTTGTTATTTTGTTTTGTTTATTTCTTTCTCTAGACGAATATTTTATTCTAAGCACAAATCATACGATGCAATGCCGGGCGTTGTGCGTATATATCACGTATAAATAAAACATTATCTCTTTTATTTTTCTGGAAAAACAACCGTATTAGATATATTGGATTTCTTTTAAAAATACCTATATTAAGATCGTCTTAGAAAAACTACTATTTTACCTTTGGATATAAACGAAAAAGAAAGAGGGGAGGTTAAATTAAAGTCACTCCAGTGAGAGTCCCGACAGCGTCGCCATTTTTAGCCAAATCGGCGTTTTAAGGAGGCAGACCCAATTAGAATTTTGAAAATATCCATTTTTTTTTTGTATTTTCTCAAAGTCGAATATTTCAAAAGTATTTTCTGAAAATTTCAGACAAATGTTCTGTCCATAGATGATTCAGTGTAAGTTCCAAAATAATTTTTTTATTTGCATGCAAATCGTACTCAAAACTTTAAACGCGTTTTTCTCAAAACCATGTTTTAGAAGTCGGTAATCATTGTAACTTGAGAACGGCTTTGCCGATCGGTTTGAAATTTTTCTCACTTATTCTATACATAATTGTCCTCCGGATGGACGAAGGATTTTTTGTTTGGACGATTTTTTTTTTATAGCCGATAATGCGAGTGAAATTTTAGTAGAATAACCTTTTCTCAGCTAGAACATAATATGCTACTTTGTATCCCAAAAAATTTTCTACTGCTTAAACAGCTCATTTGAGGACATGGGTTTATTAACAAAAAGCGATTCTTTTAATGTCCTCGACAGTTTGTTGATATGTTTGCGGAACACCCTATATATTTCTGAGATGTATGTCTTCATGCATTTAATTTATTTCATTTAAATCTCTGCTTTTCTTTCAACATGGAAATATACATTTCTAAAAATAACACACAATATTATTTTTTAACATATATATATACGTATTGTTTTACTTTTTTATAACATATGCTTGAAAGTTTTCTGATAATATATTCAGTAAAATATAAAGTTTTTCCTCGAGAGAAGCAGGAATATGTTCTTCAGGAAATGATATATAGGCTATGAGAACATAAATTAAATATAAATCTATATTCATGACTCTAACGTCTATATTATTCCTGATAAAATGACGGAGGAACCTTTAAAAGTAAATGGATGGTAACTGCTACAATCATGTCTACAAAATTTAATTATTTTACTCTATTATAAAGTACAGATTTTTTTTAACTTAACTATTTGAGTCACTTTCTCAGTTCTATCTTTTTTGTACGAAATTTAATTCTCTATAATATGCTGCTGTAAGAAATTGAAATAAATAAGTTTTTCAACGAGATATATACGCATAAGTAAAAAAGTTATTTTTCCCATGTTAATCAAATGGGAAAAAGACTCGGTTTGCGCCATCCACAGGTTTGATCTATGAGTCTGAAGTTTTGGGATAATTAACTTTTGATCCAAAGCTAAAACATAGGCCTGTGGGACCGAAAAATAAAAAATAAATAAAAAAACACCCTAAGTTACATTATAAAACATCAAAATTATCATTGAAAAATTTTACTTAATTTCATTATTTTTTTATAAATAATTAAATTATGAAAGCTTTTACGAGAAAAATAGCTACATAATATATTTAAGAAAACATTAAAAAATTAAAAACATTTAATGAAATAATGCAGAGTGTATAAATTCCAGGGCACACATATCTAAAATGAATGAAATCAAATAGCGAATACATTTTCAACGCTGTTAAAACATTTCAAGGAGCTTACCTTAGCCCCAGGGACCATTATCCTGGAAATAATTCCATATAAGTTACTGGCATACTAGGACTAAAAGTGAAATTGAAAAATTTACATATCTCCTACCAGGATCACGCAGGGATTTTCCCAACGATGGATGTTTTTGTGATTACCTGTAGAGTTTTGTCTCAATCAATTTCAGTTCGGTTGTAAAATACTTTGTGTTTTTCTCAATTTTCTCTTACGTTTTTTTTTTTTTGTTCTGCATTTGTACGCTTCTATGTGTGCAAGTATTTGAAGAACGTTTTGATGAAATTAATTTTGTTTGAAGTTGAAATACGAACAAGAGTGTTTCCTTCTTGCAGATATATATGTAGGTATAATCAAATTTAGAAATTTTGTAATTATTTTTACATGTTAAATAAAAATATTTTTTTCTTTTTTTTGAATTGAATTTAAAAGACATGTTAGAGATGGGAATTGTTTATTCCATAAAGATATACAATGTGTCCCAGAATAAATGTAACAAGAGGTATAATGAACAATTTTTTTTTCGAATTTCGGAATGATATTTGATGATTGAGTCCTGGTTGATGTAAAACTAACGTTTACCAAAAATAAGAAAGTTTGTTTAGAATGTAATTTTGTAACCCTATACCGAATTTTAGAGCATTAAAAAAATACTCAAGACAGTAGGTAGATATTTTATTGTGAAATGAAATGAATTATTTAATTATTAAGTTCTTTCCAACCCTACTTTTCACTTTGTAAATTGTAAGTTTTTTATGGATCATGTTCCCCTACAAAAAAAGTAAAGTTATCCATACTAATATATACCTTTTCACAGCTAAACTGCTGAACCGATCTTGATGAAATTCGTAAGGGAGATAGCTTACATGTTAACGTTTAAAGAATAATTAATACTTATTTAAGGGTTGAATCTAATTTTATTATAAATGGGACTTTTTAAGCTATCTAGTAGCATAGCTATTTGTTTGAGGTATTTCGTATTTACCGCTATGTATTACATCAAAATAATTTTTGATCGTACTGTACGGCTTTAGTTTCAGTAAATAATTTTTTTTATATGTATATAAAAAAATATTTAATAATAAAATATATGAAATTTCATTCCAAGAAAAAAAATACAATATCAAAAATAGAAAAATCATATGCACGCCGGAAAGAGAAATCATCTTGACAAAAAACACACAGAGGGCGTTAAAAAGTCTAGAGAACAAATAACAACCTGGGAAGCTGTAAGTAAGTGAAAGAAAAAAAAACCAACTAATGAAAGAACAGACAAAAAAAAACACATAAAATACACTTCGGCAAACAACTGTTTATAAAAAAAATTGAAAACAAGTTCCGAATTCTTCCTTATCTACTTTTATGAAAGCTACACACACTGGGAGAAATACAGTGTCTATTGATTTTGTATCAACACGGGCTGGAAGGTGCTCGATGGGATCAAATACGTATCAGTTTTCAGCTACAGCGATCTTTTCAAACCCAATCTCGGTTCAAAGTTTCATACGAGGATTGTAGGAAATCGTACCCACACACACCCGCTCACAAATACACACACACACACACACACGAACGCGCACGGCGTTGGACTTTAGGGGAAGAAAGAATATCCAAGATGAATTGGCAGGGTTGAGGAAAATTAAATGATCTCAAGTACAAGTTTTTATTTACGGTTTATATTATATAGTTACTAGGGGCTTTAATCTATGATAAGGTTTCAAAGATTTGATTGATAATTAAACAATTTATACATTTGAAATTATTCTTTATACATTTTTGAGTTAATTACATCAGTTATTATTTTTGTATTTGTATATTTCTAAAAAAAAAAATTCAAAATTTCAATAAAAAAAAACTATAATAATATAAAATTATTTTCGAGTCCTAGTCTTCTGTTTCGACCCTTGATATAAAATTAAATAATGAAATGTTTTTATTTAAAATGATATTATATGGGCAAATCCACAGAACGTGGCCGCATTAGCTTTAAATTAAAATACTCAAATGCTTCTTCAAAATGGAGCATTGAACGCACACTCTTCTATGTCGTCTCAAAATCTTCGTAACAAAGAGAAGAATAATTGGTCTCAATTTCAGGAGTGTGCTTCGGATGTTCCAAAAGTTACAGCAAATAAACCAAATAAAAAACGCTGAAATTGCCGTTCGCTGGATAAAACAATCGCGCATATGAAATGTAAGAGGTGTGCGCCTTTGAAACTCCGGGAAAAGGTTCATTGTACCAAAAAACATGTCCAGTAAAAATTTCAGATTCATTGGTTTGAATCTGAGAAAATTGCGGTGGTATGAATTTTTCTTTTTTTAAAAGTTCCATTCTGAAAACGTGAAAATAACCGATTTTTAAATGCAAATTGTGCTGCAGTTTTGATATGAATCAAGCAATCGACTTGTAACTCCATGTTTACATCCACAATAAAGTATACTTTGAGTTCGTGTACTTATGGGTGGGTAATATACATTCCCACACGCGCACTATTGCCGTTCCCCCAAAGCGGCCACGTTCTGTGGATTTGCCCATATAAGTTCCGCCCTAGAAAAAGATAACCGACGATTTTTGTCTTAATATTGTCAAATCTGTTGTAAGCGATTCTGACCTTTACGGTGGCAGACGTCTTCTGAATTCTACGTGGTTGTAAGGGGTATGATGGAGTATCAGTTGTTTTTTTTTTGGACACACGCGCTGGCTGGCTGACTGGCTGACTGACTGACTGACGCGGTGAAGAAGTACATACATAGATATAGCATGGCGCACAGAAGCCAGCGGGTGTCTGAAGCGCGCTCACGCAACCCGATGCGTTTGACGCAGATAAAAAGCCCGTGATGGATATACGAGATGCGCGGGGTGGGTGGGAGTTCAGCGGTCGCTAACCGGTGGCACGCCGCGGGTCAATTTATACAGAACTATGCAGAACTGAACTTGAGATAAGTCGCAGCCGCATAACAAAGATATTATCTGTATAGGAAGAGTTCTGACAGCCAGAATATAATAACCAAGTCTCACTCTGTATTGTCTGAATTGCTTCCTCGCAATATCGAAGATACGAGAAGCTTTGTGATCATTGATACAATGATACAAAAAAATTGTTATCCGATTTCAAAATTTTAAATTGATCTTTCCGTTTTAGGTCGAGACAAACATTTTTCTTTCCCGTATCTGTTTGTCGAGTGAATCCTTGTCACACGCATAACTCATGAACCACTGAACTGGGTTGAGTCTAGCTGTAGGGCTGTTCCATTTCAAAATCGTGTGTAAGGGGGAAGGGTGACATCCCAAAATATTAATTATTTCAAGATGTTACGTGAAAATTGTATTTAATCTTTTTTTAGAGTATTCAATTTCCTATAATATAGGTCTACAACGTTTGTTGTAAAATATTCCCTTACTAAGATTAAGGTAGTTCTCGTGCAAACGTCATTTCGATAGAATTTAAAAAAAAATCAGGGCATAAAAAGAATAATGATATCTATCCAATCGTGAAATTTTAAAGAGATAGACCGTTTTAAACTCGAGATAATTGTCATCAAAGTTTGCCACTTTTGTACGTATCCGCTATATCAAGTTCGTATTATGTCCATTTTCATGACTAAAACTTCGATAGATTTTGATAAAAAACTATCAAACAATAAAGGTTTATTATTCTGATATGTGATAAAAAATTCCAAATGATTGACCTTGTATTTCAAAAACAAAATGATTGACCGTTTCATATTTGAAATTTAATTATATTTCAAAAACAAAACGGTCAATCATTTTGAATTTTTTATCACATATCATAATAATAACCCTTTACTGTTTGGTAGTTTTTTATCAAAATCTGTCGAAGCGTTTAGTCATAAAATAATGAAAATATATTCACAGTATGATTGTGTTTATAATAATCTATATAGACGGCTTTGGGTATAGACTTGATCAAAAATTCTCTGTAGCAACGCAATTATTTTCGATATTTTACTATGGTATTATGAGCGTAACTTTTTGTTGGTACTGTAGCACGATAACTACCTTAACCTCAATTTGCTTTAAAAAATCGTCATTTGTTTTTTACTTTGACATATTAAAACATTTTGACGTTTGCATAAATTTAAATTAAAAAATTAAAAATATACCAAAAAATAATCAGGTGCTATATTTTTATTGGTAAAAGCTTGAAAACATTACCAAATACACTGACAATTTATGCACAGTTAAAACTCTAGAGTCTGTGTGTACATCTGTCTGTATGCATTTTATAGCAATGTCCAAGAACAATTAACGTTTAGCTGCATCCAGCTCGCTCGATGAATATTCATGTATGTCTAGTAGCAAAGCATTCTCGTATAAAACTACCCAAACTGAACTCGTTGTATGTATGTATGTATGTCTGTGTCGGCAAAGTGAATAACACTTATGTAATTCTTGATATTAATCAATGTTTATCCAGCGCGAGTATAATCAGAGCAATTATTATGCTTGAAAGAGTAACAAAAGTTACAGGTGATGGTAATTTTAATTAGTATAGTTTGTAAGTTGTTCTGACATCAAACTGAACGGCTCTGTTCTTTGTTTCTGTTTAGTTTTAAACGACTTCGTAGATATATTTATTATAAACATTTATTTTTTGATGATCTCAAAAAATGCTCGACCGATTTTGATGAAATTTTTGGGTCCCGATAATAATATAGGCTATGGTCATTATTTTAAATAACTTAGTAGAAAACTATATACACCAATTTGTATTACACAATTTTTAATTTTGATGATCTCAAAAATGCTCGTCCGATTTTGATGAAATTTTTGCTGGGGGTATTCTTTAGGATCTCGATAATAATATAAGCTATGGTAATTATTTTAAACGACTTGGTTGAAAACTATGTATACAAATATGAAGAAATTCTAAATTTTGATGATCTCAAAAATTACTCGACCGATTTAGACAAAGTAAGTTTATTTATTAAAAAAAGAAAAATATAGTTTTTGTTTTGTTTCTTATACAGAATATTTTTAAAAACGTTCATTAGGATCTCAAATGGAATAAGATTGATTCTTGTAACTTTAAATTAAAAAAAAATTACAAAAACTGTGTTCTTCATTTTATATTCCTCTAAAATAGGTAATGTACTTACAAAAAATACAAATACAAATCAAATAAGGTAGTGGCACCAGTCTTCGCAAGGACCCCAGTAATGGCAAATTTTTAATTAAATGTACTGAATTAGAAATATATAAAGAACTGATGTTAGTCAAATCAACTAATAAAATATATCTGCGTAGATAAAACATGATTAGCCTTCTAGGGTTAATTTAAAATTAGTAATAAATACGATAAATAACAAAACATACAAATTGAAAAACATCGATTAAACGCAATATAAAAAATGGTATAATAAGTGCCCCATTTTACACATGATTGAAACCTCATCGCTACATACGCGAAACAAATTAAATAGAACAAATATTAGCTCAATTCGCTCATGTTTAAAGTTTGAAAACGATGTTATTATTAACTAAATATTAAATATGCTGATAACTATATTACTTTCTTATTTTTTTTATTATTAATATATTATCTTAACGTTCAAACATAATATATTATCATTTTTAAATTTCTAACCTCCTATTTTTATTTTATCATAAAGACTATGTAATTAGTAACTAATTCAAGGATCTTAGGCTTCTGGGTGTAAGCCGTGTCAATTTGGTAGTGTTATCGATCACCGCGGAAGCCTCAAAACTTGTTTTATTTTTATTATCAATAAAACTGTTTTAATTTACTCCATACATAAAATATATTGAATCAAAGCCCCACAATCAGATATATTTTAATAGTTTAACTCAATCATTGCAAATATGCTTCCTGTAATGGCCATATACTATTCATATACATGCATTATTACCAATTAATTACTTTACTTAACAGTTGACATCAATAGTACAAAATACATAAAGGGGTACATATCATTAATACAATGCGAAACTAATTAATTAATTAATTATAGCTAATGTCACCCCCGCAAGCAAAATATACAAAAGGATTACCCTGAACACTTTGACGACCGCTGGTTTTCATTCGAATATTATTAAATTTCACCCTTTCTAGCTTCATTAACAAAAACATTAACAGAACACTTTTGAAGACCACTGGGTTACATTAGATTATAATTAAAATTCACCCTTTCTAGCTGAATAAACAAAAACATTAACAGAAAACTTTTGAGGATCTCTGGTTTACGTTTTAACGAAATTAAATGCAAAATATACAAAAAGATTACCTCGAACACTTTGACGACCACTGGTTTTCATTAGAACATTATCAAATGTCACCCTTAGTAAACAAAAACATTAACA
Source organism: Sialis fuliginosa (assembly GCA_961205875.1). Lineage (NCBI taxonomy): Eukaryota > Metazoa > Arthropoda > Insecta > Megaloptera > Sialidae > Sialis > Sialis fuliginosa. The sequence continues at coordinate 22,993,869 of OY540816.1, forward strand.
TAAAACGTTTGAAAACTTCTGCGCAAAACTGTTGTTTATTTATAAAATTTAAATTGAAAATTTGGGGCACATGTCAACTCTGAATTTTAAAAATAAAAATATATGTTATAGCTTAATCATTACTGAGTACATATCACTTTGAAAATTTATGAACATATGCAAACTTTACGAAATATTAATTTTTTTAGGTAACGAGAATTTTTTTCGAACTTTAAGTATCTACCATTAAAAATTTTCTGTTTCAGAATATATGATTATTTTTCACATTTTCATAGGGGTGTTTCCCCCCGCTTAACCGTTTTACTGCAGCTAAGATAATTTTTTTTCTTACTTTTATAAAACTAAATGGGGGGCGCGAGCATATCGAGAAAAAATGAGAAAACAGTGCAGATATTAATGAAACAAAAATGACGTTTACGTAGCCGTGACGTCATTCACTCTGACTGGTGTTTTATCAAACATGGCGGATTGCTGTATTTTGCGTTTTTATTTTAACAAAAATTATATTAATCTCGCTTTTAATATAAAAATAAATACATTTTTTAGAATATTTTTAATTATTTATCATTATTTAAAATCATAATTTCAGTGATACTTTGTTACTGGCATCATGTATATTATGATTGAAAATTGGGTCGCAAATACTAAAAGGTTGAGAAACGCTGCTGTACACAATGTTTCATACACCATTTTGACGTGCACTGGTTTACTTTAGATCTAGATGATATTGTAGTGTGTGTATCCTTATTAGACTTGTGATACCGGAAAAACTGTGTACGTGCATTTTTTTTTTTTTGACAAAATTGAGTTTCTTTGAGAGTATAAATTGTAGCTCCGGCTGATTCATACATCCCCTGCCCGGAATAATGCAGTAAATTTAAGATGACGCGTTTATTAAAAATACCAAATAAAGTTCACGGCTTCTTTTCTTCTTGCGCGTAGAATATTTTTTTCGTATATTCAATCTATTTTGGATTTAATATGCATGGGGTGTGGAACGAAATGTGATTGTTTCATTTAAAAGTAACCACGTATTCCGGATAGATGTCGGGATGTCACCTCATATTATCTATCCATATTTTTATTAGTGTCGATCGAACAGTTTGGCTTTATACTATCCTTACTAATATTATAAATGCTAAATTGTGTCTGTCTGTCTGTTACCTTTTAACGGCTAAACCGCTGAACCGATTTCGATGAAATTTGGCATGGAGATATATTGCATTCTGTGGAAGAACATACGCTACTTTGTATCCCGAAAATTGGATAGATAAAAAGTGTGCGTATAAATGCGAAACTGAGAACCTGTTTTTATCATAACCGAAATCTGTAATAACAGCTTTTTTTTTACACCATCATTTATTACACCATCATAGTTTTACAGTAGGACTCCTATAAGTTCTAAGTTACGGGACCGTAAATTCTAAGAATTAGAAGATACAGGATACCCCTTCCATCACAAAAAAACAAGTTATGAAACAGCTTTAGTTCAAGTTTTTACTTTTTTAAATAAATTGTTATATATTTATATAGTAACTAAATGATTCGACGTCTTATTTTCTTGTATTTTAGTCGATATTTGTGTGACGAGTCGAAGTTCTCTGCAGGAAATTTCACTAAAAAATTTAGAATTTTTGATTTCGTTAAAAGTATGTTTATTGTATAGAAAATGACGTGAAAAGTTGTTTGTTTCAAACCGCAGGTCTGTATCTCAATCCGTTCTCGAGATATAGCCTCTCAAAGTTTTAGTTTTTTCAAATTTTTGGAGAAAAAAGGCCATAACTTTTGAACGTGTGGTCGGAATTGATTTTAGTTGACGGATTTGGAATCAGCGTGTCAAAATCTATATTATGACATGTATAATACTTTAAAATCCGACAAAAAAATTTTGGTCAAAAATCGACATTTTTTTAAGGTATACCCCTTTGAATTTTTTCGATTTTTCGCGAATTTTTTTTTTTCGAGTCTTAAGGTATTATACAGGTCATTATATAGATTTTGACACGCTGATTTCAAATCCGTCAATTAAAATCAATTCCGACCATCCGTTCAAAAGTTAGGACCATTTTTCTTCAAAAATTTGAAAAAACTAAAACTTTGAGAGGCTATATCTCGAGAACGGTTTGAGGTACAGACCTGCGGTTTGAAACAAACAACTTTTCACGTCATTTTCTATACAAAAAACATACTTTTAACAAAATCAAAAATTCTAAATTTTTTAGTGAAATTTCCTACAGTGAACTTCAACTCGTCATACAAATATCGACTAAAATACAAGAAAATAAGACGTAGAGGTATTACAGTTTTATAATTGAACGTGTAAATTAATATTAAATGCTATTTGACGTTCGAAAATCTGTCAATTTTTTCGAGGTCGAACAAAACAGACATTATTATTTTTTCTCTCCAACTAAACGCAGTAAAGTACAGCACACGCCACAAAACAAAATTAACACGTCTACACATCAATTATAACAACTAAAAACGTTATAATTTCGTTACAAGAAAGTTTTGTAAAAGCACAAAATATAAATTAACAGTTCTGGAAATTACCGATCGAGCAAGCGCTGATGGGTTTTAGCCATGAAAACGGAGCCACGAATTTATTTGCACGACAAATGTGAAATATTGTTTGTCGAATCGGAATTCCAACGCCACCTTGTTGTGTCTGTGTATGTGTGGGTCTGCGCGTGTATGTGTTTAAATATAAACATGGTAAAAACAACTGGTCGCGATAAATAACTATATATTCGTGAGCAAACATTTAAAAGGTTTTTGTATTTTAAATGTTTTATTGCTTCCTCGCAATAAGATACGAGAAGTTTTGTGATCGTTTTAGAATGAATTGAAAATTTTAAATTAATCTTTCCGTTTCATTTAATTAATTATAATATTATAAGTATTGATTTGTTCTAAGTGTCAAATCCAGTGGTATAACTAGAATTTTTTTAGGGGGGAGTCATTGTTATATTACATACATTTAACATATATTATATATATAACAATTTGGTCCCTCATTACGCAAGAGCAGGCCCCCATGTCTACGCCGAAAAAGTATAACCTTCGCGCGTGTACAAATGTCATACCCCCATTTTGTTATCTAATATTTTTTCGGGATATAAATTAGGCTGTCTTTCCTCCTCAGGATACTAGCTATCTCGCTGCCAAATTTCATCAAGATCGGTTCAGTGGTTTAACCATGAAAAAGTAACAAACAGACAGACAAACTTTCGAATTTGTAATAATCTTTCACAAAAATTTTTTATTTTTTACGGACCACCATATTACTTCGTAATTTGTTAATATTTTTTAATAGAAATATGTATAATCATACAAGTCTTGAGGCTTCCGCGGTGGTCTTGATATGGATCTTGGCTTCTGGGTGTAAGCCGCGTCGGTTTGGTCGTGTTATCGGCCAACGTTTCGTCACACATCTTCAGGGCTGCAATGTGTGACGAAACGTTGGCCGATAACACGACCAAACCGACGCGGCTTACACCCAGAAGCCAAGATTCATACTTGTATAATCATAGTTTAATAACATAGTCTTCCCCAAAATCTAAAAAAATTAACTAAATACTTTTTAATCGCATTTTTCGACCCGTTTTCCCCTTGAAGAAAAACTACAATTCAAAAAATTACACCCCTCAATCTAATCGAACAACTGAAACCCTATACACCAATTTCAATTAAACCAGTGATTATCACACCATAACAACCCCCCCCCCCCTATATAAAGGAAGGGGGGGAGGGTTGTAAGACGACCAAAACAACACGAAAAGAAGTGGAAAAATAAAAAAAAGCACAGTTCGTTGTTGCTACATTACATAATAATTCTCCTGGTTTTGCTTGAGAGAGCTGCACGGGGTGGGTACCCTCCCCCCACCTACTGCATTAGCCACGGCGTTGTTTTGCGGGCGTGTTGGGTGAGCGGCGCGGGCACCACCGCCGTTTTCTTAATCTCGTCAGGAAACATAATCTATAAATCAAAACCAATACGAGTCGTGGTTGTAACAGCACGTACAATACCCGCCACCTCTCTCTGTCTGACGGCATGTCGCTGTCTCTCTTGCGCCCACTCGGCCGCTCACCACCTTTATCGTGAAGATACTGTTATTGAGATGATGGTAGACAGTGCAGGTGCTACGGGGAATACGTAATGTACCATGAGGGTCAACTCGTGGTTTGTATTGGGGTCCATATTAGATAAAAGTTACTGGGATTTGATAGATGACAGACGTTTTGTTGATTTTAAAGTCGATAGCTCGAAATGAAACATAGACAAAAAATATCTGCCTTGGGAACCACGGGACTTTCTTATACCTTACCTAACAGTGAATTGTATACGTGATTCTTTGTTTATTAAAACATTTCTAACAAAATAAAACAAAATGAATAATATAGGTAATATTATTCTCTCCATTATATAACAAGGATGTTTACTCTTGTAAGTTTTTGGATTTTTGAATTATTTTTGAAATAAGAAAAAAATGTTTTAGATAAAAAATGTCGAGTATATTATTATCTATAATTTATTCTCCATACATTTTTTTCCAACATTTATGATTTAGCCAGAAAGAATTTTTTTATGTAATTATTTACATTCACCTACACAGTTCACTCTCAGTATTACGTATAAGAAAGTCCCATGTTACCTACGGCAAATACACACACTGTTCAATCTCTGTAATACGTATAAGAAAGTCCCATGACACTCATGGCACATATTTCTCCTCTGTTATGAACCATTTGAATTATAATAATTTTTTTTTCTTTCAAAAATTCGTTTTTACAAAAAAATGAATAGAACATAAATTATAGATATAGATATTACCTACATTTTTTAACTTGACCATTTTTCTCTATTTTGCACTGTTTCAGAGTAATTCGAAAAATTAAAAAATCGACGTAGGTAAACATCCGTATCCGGTTGAAAGATCGTTTTCAAAAATAGGACGTTTTCTTCCCAGCCAAAAATTAATCTTAAATATAAAATATCACCCTTCTACGATTTGTCGTATTTGAGTTACAGCGCTTACAGACAGACAGACGGACACACAGACATCATGGAGAAAATAGTCAGAATGGATTCAGGGAAGGTCAAAATAGATAATTCCGTCAAAATCCGGAGTTCGAAAAAAATCGGCTTCACTATACTTACTTATACTAATGTATATTTCATATACGGTATAAGAAAGTAAAAATACCTGCCAAATAAATGTACAGTCGCCTGCATTAATGGTCTTTCAGTTTGTATTCATTTTCGTTTATCACAAACTTAGTAGGCTCCTCCCATTTGATTATTATAATATTTAAATCATTTCTCCATGTATCAAACAAAGACAGATATTTTGAAATTCATTTGCTAGATAAAGAACTACTCTTCGTTTATAATAGGTGCTCATATATATTTGTGCAATTAAATTATTATGTAATCTATAGAAAATTGTATACGTAAATTTTGTGGCAATAAATATTTGATATTCCGAATTTTAGTATTTAAATATATTAAACTTGATAGAAAAAGATAACCTTAAAATTTGGAATCTGTTGTAAGCGATTCTAACCTTTAGGGTGCCAGACGAGTTCTGCAGGCGACTGTACAGTGCTTCGTCGTGGTAAATTCTTCAAAGGTATTTAATTATTGAACAATTTGAATAAACACCGATTAAGTGTTCTGATAAATTATCAAATTTTACTTAAAAAATATTAGTTCGAAATTTATCTTAAGACGCACCTGATTATTTCTTCGTATTTTATTTATTTATGCAAACGTCAAAATGACATTAAATATGTTAAAGTGAATATCAATTTAAAAAAACACAAATTACGATTTTTTAAAGCAAATTGAGATAAATCTTTTTTAAGAGGCATATATATTTTTGCCATAAAGGTTTATGCATTTGTTACCACCCTAAAGTGCATATCAAACAAATTTCCAAAAATTACCCCTCACACCCATTTGAATACATTCCTCAAGTGAGAGACCGCTGATTGGTCAAGGAGCTGATGAGACTACCTTGTCTTTATATACCTTGGGTTAGGTAATACAGATTTCTGTTATGATAGTCGATAAAACAAGTCACGTGTACAAATATCACACACCCATTTTTTTAACTAATACATTTTTTAGAATACAAAGTAACCTATGTTTTTTCTCAGGATAAAAACATTTAAAAGTGCTTGTTCGTTAACAAATTTTTTTATAGTCTCTTACAGTTTTGGACACTCTGTAGTCTGTATATAATACTTGACAACAAATAAGGAAAGGGACAAAATAGCCGTGTTCAAAACTGAGCAACAACACGCTAAGAAAATGGAACTTAAATCCGTTCGAAAAGTTTCGGTCGATCCAATTATTTATTTTCACCTCTGGATATCGTACGCCACTGCAGGCGTTGCGACTAATGCGCGTAAATCCATTAACGGAGTCTGTATTAATCCTCTCAGCGTTTACCCCACGCACACCCACACATTGTTGAGGATAGGTCCCAAGAACAGATTAAGAATCTAATGTCCATTTTGCAAAACATCTATACTGAATTTGTTTTTACGCCCCCTCCCCTCCCCTTCCTGTTCTAAATAACTTTGGTCACCAGTTGTTGGTCGGAGGTTTCACCAATAAAATTCGGGACAGGGAAAATGGTGTTTTAATATTTGTTTATTTAGTAAAATTGCATTCACTTGTGTTATTAAGAATTGCTTCCTTGTAATATCGAAGATACGGGAAGCTTTGTGATCGTTTTAAAATGCGATTTCAAAATTTTAAATTTATCTTTTTGTTTTAGGTCAAAACAAACACTTTTCGTTCTGTGTCTGTCTGTCGAGTGAATCTTTGTCACACTTATAACTCATGAACCACTGAACCGATTTTAATGAAACTTGGTTGGATGGTTGAGTCTGGCTTGAGAACGGTCCTATTTTAAAATCGTGTGTAAGGGGGAGGGGTGATATCCCAAAATATTTATTTTTTCAAGATATCTCAAGAAAGACCTTGTAGAGCATTCAGTTCCCTATAATATGGGTCTACAACATTTGTTATTGTATAATAATCCCTTACAAAGATTTATCTCAATCGTCATTTGTTTTTCTTAAAAACTATTTAGTTCGACATGTTAAATGTCATTTTAACGTTTGCAAAAAAGATTTAGATTGAAATTGTCAAAAAATTAAAAATATACGAAAAAATAATCAGGTGCGTTTTAATAAAAATTTCGAACTAATATTTTTTAGTAAAATTGTATAAAAATTAAATGGTTAACCAATTCCAGGCAATTTATCCAAACACTATTGGTTTTTATTTAAATTGTTCAATAATTAACTACCTTTGATGAATTTAGCACGAGGAAGCACTGTGCATTTACTTGTCAGATGTTTTTTTTATAATTGCAATTTCAGTCTTATTATTAAAACTAGTCTCGTATAGTATATTTCTTTATTTAAAATTAATTAACTATCATAATTATTTTTATAATTATCGAGAATCATGCTAACAATAAATTTTATTATTAAATATAGAAATTATTTCATTGCACCCATAATAAATCAACTTAACAAAATTTCAAACAGTATAAATAACTTTATGTACATAGAACATTATTCCAAATGTTCTTTATTTATGATAATTGTATCGCTGAAAAAATTGAATTATGTTTACCTTTATGTATGTGTAAAAATATACAGAGGGGATAAATAAAAAACACCATATAACTTTGAAACTATCTGTCATAAAAACTTGAGGTTTTCTTTAAAATGTTTATAATTTATTCTAGTTTAACATAATAAAATTTTATATCAGTAAGGTAAGTGGGCAAATTTACTAGGTCCATGTCGATATTATAATAGTTTTTGAGTTCACAAAATACAAAGTAGAAGCATAAACTTTAAATGCATTTATTTAGAAAAAAAATAAAGGACAATCGAAAGAATTACTCGTATAACAGTAATATTTGCTGTGAATCTTGAATCTTTGATTTTTTTCTGGGGTTGTTTTCTCGGTCAATTTTTATCGAAACGGTTGATAATAAAAAAAAATATTTAGAATAAAAATTACAGAGAATATTATTATCTTAAATTTATATCCTAATGATTTTTTCCGTATAACGAATCGCTTACAAGATAGTCTATCTGTCATAAATTAAAATTGGGGATATTTTTCCTATGAATTACTTAAAAAGCTATTACTTGTAAACAATTCGAATGAATCATTTGAAATTTTGATAGATACAACTAGATTATATAACAAACATTTTAAGATTTTTTCAAATTTTGTGTGATTCAAAATAACAAAGTTCTATGTCGTCAAAAAATAAGACAATTTTTTAAAAATCACCCAGTACGTGCGTTTGCGAGTGTGTAAGCGTGCGTGTGGGTGTGTGTGTGTGTGTGTGTGTGTGTCTAACAACTGATACTAGCCGTGTTTGTAGAAATTAGCAATGTAAATCCGTTCAAACGAAAATGCGTCATCGACATTTTACGTGTCAAAATGTTGCCAGGTGTTTTAAAAAGCGTGTATTTACTCTTTCATAAATTACACGAAGCAAAATAAGAGAAATTTGTTGTGACGTTGTTGTTTCGAGGGGAAAGGGGGGGGGGTGCAATGGAATTAACTGTTCGATGTGATACACAGGGGTGTGGAAATTAACGTATAATTGACTAAAATTACAAATATGTTAAGTACTGTAGGTATATGAAAGGAGAAAGTTTGAAATGCAAATTTTTATTTTTTAATTGTCAGGTGCGAGTTTGAACCTTCCGTATTAGTGTCTAGCACCGTATAATTTTTTATTTATTCGGTAATGATAATTTAATTAAATTTCAATAGTGCGTCTATTAGAAAACAGATAAATCCAAATGTACTAAATAATAGAATATATACTATATGTATTACAATTTTTATTTATTTTTGAAAAAATAAAAAAATACGTAATTGTGGCGAGTGGTGTAGGATTTTCAAAAAGGCCCCCTTTTGCTAAGGAACCTAAGACAATTTTTTTGACAACGACCAAACAGAAAAAGATCGGGCCTCTCCACTAAAGGGGGGGTGGGGGGCAGATATGAGAAGAAACCGAGACGAGACAAATTTAAATTTTTAATATACAAAAGTAATAATAATTCACGAGATAAAAATTTTTCTCATTTTTTTTCGTCTGAAACCGAAGAAATATCTATAATTTAGTTAATACTTTAATTCTCAATAAAAAAAAAAACCTATTAAAAAATAATAAAATCGACTTAAAAAACCCTTATAACTGAAAAGTATATAATAATTAAATTTAACAGTTTTTGAAGTCGGTTTTATTTATTTTCTTTCTAAAAAACTGTAAAAAATTTCAGTATTTTTAAGTTTTTATTTTCTTCTTAAAAAGTTTTTAATCTCTCCCTTTTGAATGGCGTATTTTCAAAATCCATGGTCAGATTCTGATAAAATTTACATGGGGCTACCTTGGAAGTATACTCTTTTCAACAAACAAAAAATCATCCAAATCGGTTCATCTTTTTCGGAGTTATGCCCGAACTTACATATGTTAAAAATTATACATTGTCGAATTGAGAACTTCCTATTTTTTTTAAGTCGGTTAAAAATAAAACAACAAAGAACTCATGTAACAAAAAGTTAAATTAATAATTTAATTTTTTATCCGGTAAAAACAACAGCGACAAAAAATCGTATATGAAAAATTAGCAAAGTCCAATAGGTAGTTAAAATAAAACGTTCCTATATGTTTGGGCGTTATGTTGTCCCGCAGGACTCGTTCCTGGATGCGGCCACACATTAGTCGGGATACCTCATTTCAGTTGAGGGCATCCATCCACAATTAACCCTTTAACTGCTCACCGACAAATATATTATCATACTATATGCTGCAGCTTTTAATTATTCATTTTAGTCATTTTCATTTTAATAATGTGTTATTATTTTATTATTATTAACTAGCGTGGACTACGGAATTATTGTTTAGGATTTAAAAAATATATAGTTGAATTATTTACAAACACGATTAGTTATTATTGTAATAAAAACCAAACAACACTTAAATTACCTACCTAACAAAAAGTAAAAATAATTATATTTAAAAGTTAATTATTGAAAACAAAATAAACAATTAACAATCAAAAGAATACCGGTTGTGATCATGCATCTACACGGTATGCTCACTCCTTGCCGCACGCCGCGACACGGGTCGCCATGGCGCGAATAATATGTTCTCGTATGTATATTTCGATATTTTCTGAACTACACGACCAAATTGGATGCTGTAAAGGGCAAATTATATCTACATTAAGTACTTATGACGATGAAATCATTTATTTCGATAAGGATTAATGTTTTGCAGGTCATAAGTCCACGTAAACAAAACCCAAATATTTTAAATTTTCTTTGTAACATAAAAGCAGTCATTGTGGCTTAAATATAAAAGTTAGACATATGGTGTCGCTGACTTTATTGTAGATCTTTTGATTCTACACAGTTCTTTATTACATTATTTTTGCTTAATATTTAACGGTTTAGGCAGAGTATTGCAAAAGAGTACGCTGGCGGCAAATTTTTTTCCGACTTGATTTACTATTATCGTCACTGCTTATTTATAAAATATATCCTATAACCTGACCAGAGAACATATCTTTGAATAAATAAAAAAACACGTACATCGGATAAGTGGTTCTCGAGTTATAAGCGCACTTACGGACAGACAGACAGAGAGAGAGACGTTGGGCTTTATTTGTTAAGGATAATTCATATTGTTAGTTAATTTATTTAAATGAATGTCTATTGTGATACTCTATATTTACAACAACAAAAATCACAAACAATTGTTAATTTACTTAATGTAAACATAATAATAAAAAGATAAAAAATATATAATTACTTATTTCTCAGAAATATTGTATAATAAATTATACAGAAATATAAAAAATATTTGTAGAAGTTCATTTATTTGCTTAAATTTTTTCTTTTTGAACGAATCATACATGATTTTTATAGACATACTATACAGGATGATTTTAAACGAATGTAAAATTTGTTTCCAAGGCAACATAAATTAATGACATAGTAATTTGTATTTCAAATTCAAATTTTTAGGGTAGTTTTTACCCCTTCAATAGCTGTTTAGGCACGTACAAATAGTAAATCTCCCTAAGGTTCAATTGAACTACAAATGTACCAAGTCTTATCAAAATTAGTGAAATAATACTCGCAAAGTTCACTTTTTAGACGAAAATAGTTACAAAATTTCGAATATTTCTAAAACCCCTAATCCGATTAGCACCAAAATCAATAGGGCTGAGACAAACATTTTCCCCAAAAATAATTCAGATCGGTACATTTTTACATTAGTTATCGTGAACGAAAGAAAATGCGGAAATTAACTTTTCTTTACATTTTGAAGTTAGTACAATCAGAATTTGTCATTTTCTCGGACACGATTTTTCGATGGTATTACAATACTTCCATTTCTTTCAGAACATGGAAGTAAAAAAAACATGTTTTATAAACGATATTCACACTCAATAAAATTTATTTAAATTATAAAAAAAAAAGTTTATGCAACGGACAAAAAAGCCAGTTATATGAAAAACACATATCTGGGACAAAAAGGAATATCCACTCGCAGCAATTTAGCGCACAAAAAAGGAAAAATATTCCATCATTCATAAAATTTAAATTTACACATTATGGATAATTTATTATTTTATGCACGGTTCGTAGATTCTAATTATTCCACTTAAGTGGCCGCAAAGAAGGGAGAAAAAATTTAAAAAGATAAAAATATATACACACATACATAAGCGAGAGCGGAGTAATTTTCATTTATTATGAAAATATATAATTTTCGTATCCATTCCATTATCCTATAATGACGTCATCGTGGTTGGAAGTGGGGGGGGGGGGGGGGGAGATTGTCCCTTAGGACCACAGCGTGGATCCATCCATTGCCAGGTTTTGCAAAAAGCCTCGAGGGTGGCAATTTTGTATGTCTTGTGTTTCACCTTTCTTCGACGATGATGAGGGTAGGTATATAGAAAAGTGATATTAAAATGATATCATTGTAAATTTTGTGACTGTCTGTTGCACGGTATTGTTTAAACTAGGGACAGATTGGGTCACCTAGGCCTGTTAAATGTCTCATAGGCATATACAGTGTGTCCCAGGATAGATGTAACAAGAGTAAATTTCGAATTTAAGATCGAGTTCTGCTTGATGTAAAATTAAAGTATACAAAAAATCAGCCCATTCGGTCTTCTACAGGATGATTTATAAAGATGTAAAAATAAGAACAAAATATGTACATATATTTTTCCAAATATGAAAAAAATCCACTTAGAAAGTATGTTTAGAATGCAATATTAAAAAAAACATCTGTCAAGTAAATGCACAGTATTCCTCGTGCTAAATTCACTAAAGGTAGTTAATTATTGAACAATTTAAATAAAAGTGTTCAGATAAATTGCTTGGTATTGGTTAACCATTTAATTTTTACTTATACAATTTTGCTAAAAAAAAATTTGTTGGAAATTTTTCTTAAGACGCAACTGATTATTTTTTCGTTTATTTTTAATTTGTTGACAATTTCAATCTAAATCTAAATTTATGCAAACATCAAAATTACATTTATTATATCAAAGTAAATATCAATTAAAAAAAACAAATGCTTTTTAAGATAAATCTTTGTAAGGAAATATTTTATGAATGCTCTAAAAAAATATTCTATAAAATTTTCACGTAACATGAGATATCTTGAAAATATAAATATTTTGGGATGTCACCCCTCCCTCTTACACACGATTTTGATGATTTTGAAGTGAAACCGTCCTCAAGCCAGACCCAACCATCCAACCAAGTTTCATTAATATCGGTTCAGTGGTTCATGAGTTATATGTATAACTAAAAACTCAAAAATATAAAAAACACTTTTTTTAGAAACAATTTGTCTTTAAAAAACCGACTAAAAAGCTGAAAATAAAATTCAATTAGACTCTTTTTTTGCGTTTAAAAAAAAACTGATTTTGTTTATACTAGAAGAGACATTTTTTAAACTCTTATACTTTTTTTTAAATGCAATATTTAGTACGAAAAGAGTCTAACTGAATTTTATTTTCAGATTTTTAGTCGGTTTTTAAAAAGCAAATTGTTTTTAAAAAAAAGTTATTTTATATTTTTTGTATTTTTTTTTTGTTACTTCAATTATTAATTTATCTTACCCAACGTACAAATTTAACATTTTAAGACAACAGAATATATAATTTGTTTTTAATATCTTTAATAATCCAGCCAGACATACACATACAGATATATATCTCTGTTTATATTCAATAAACGTAAATATCTCAGCATTGTTTATTAACAAAACATTATGATATTTAGCCCCCGTTCAAATTAAGAGCCTCCAGCATCTTCAACAGGTACACATACGTTGTAGTAAACACCTGAGCGAATACGAGGCATGGTATTTGTTGTTGGGGGTGCAGAAGGGGGGGGGGGGGAGAGCAGCACTGAATTTCACTAATTGACACGGGATTTCTGTGTTACAGTGTTTCGGAACATGTCGAAGTGGATCAGTTTGTAAAAGGAAACGGTTCGGATGCTACCCTGATAAATGTGGTGTTTATTTAACCTATGTGACAGGCTTCCGCGGTGATCGTGTTGTTTTGTGAGACTTTTGGGTGGACATCGTTAAAGGTGTACCAGAACTCATTTAAAGTGACTATTTTAACGCCACTACTATTATATTATTATTATTTTTATATTATCCATACTAATATTATAAATGCGAAAGTGTGTTTGTCTGTTTGTTACCTTTTCACGGCTAAACCGCTAAACCGATCTTGATGAAATTTGACAGGGAGATAGCATGCACTCTGAGAAAGGACATAGGCTACTTCGAATCCCGAAAAAACAACCCCTGGTTTGTTTGCTAGATTGAATGCTGGTTTTCAAGTGTGTTTTGGCGCTGGATTTTGTCATGGTTTCAATGTGTGTTGGTTTCACACGATACTTGATTTTGTAGATGGTTTTGATGCGTGCTAAGTGACAGTTCTAATATCAACATAAGATTATAGTGGATATGGATTATGAAAATAAAAGCTAGCTAGTATTATTATATATTGACACTGTAAATGTAATTACATTCGATCGAAAAGAACGTATGCTATACAAATAATTTAACGAAATTTTAGCTATACAAATAGTTTTACGAAGCTGTAGAAATTGCAGAATATGTAGAAAACACAATTTTTATAATTTAATGTATTTTCTTAAAGAAATACCATATAGACCGGAATTCCGGTACACCTCTATTCATTGTAACCAATTTAAACTCCAGTTAGGGTTAAATGTTTTTATTTATGAAATATATTTATAAATGTATTTTAAAACAATCTCCCTCCCCGCATCCCATTTTTTTCCTGGCTACTCCACTGAGCGGATATCTGAAAGATAATTTTTATTTAAAAAAATTATCAATAGTTAAATTTACTTCATTTTCTATTATTAAACGTAAAAGCTTTTACAACAAAAATTTCCAAATAAGAACACGCGAATTGAAATCTACGTTTGACAGAAACTCAAAACTATTTATTTTTTCCGCTTAGTGGCGCTAGGAGTATTGCTATGCTGTTGTACGATGCGACGGGAAATAAACGGCAACATACACACATTATAGGCACATCTATGGCCCAGTACCTTTCGAATGATATAAGTTTCATTCACCTACTTTTATAGTAAATACTAAAAAAAACGTACGATTTTCACGTATTAATATATAGATAGAAGATACCTGTTTTTAAAACATAAATTTTCTTTTAGTACAATTATTTTTGCATTAGAATGAATCATATGTAGTAGATATGTAGATATTTTCAATTCACTTCACAAGCTTTTGTTTATAAATCCATGTCTTAATCCTACTTTATGTTGATATCCATTATATAAAAAATTCCAAGCCATATTTTTACATAACTTTAGTTACGTAAGCTTAGTTTGTCGTATATAAAAAATTAATCACATTCAAATTTATTGAATTTTATTTTTTTCAGGCCAAACATTAATTCAGAAAGCATTGACCATAAATTTTTTTACATTTTTATTTGGAGTATTTCAAATATCAGAATCAGATCCTACAGACTCAAACTTTTTTTTTAAATATAGCTTACATCATTAACTTTAAGATGACCCAATGCCCTAATACCGTCGCGACCCTTTTCCCTTATTATAAACAAATGAAATTTGATAAATTGATAAATTAACAAATACATGCGGTGATCTTGATATGAATCTTGACATCTGGGTGCAAGTCGTGTCGATTTGGTTGTATTATCGGCCAACGTTTCACTTTAAGAAGAGCCCTGAAGATGTCTACTGCAATGTGTGACGAAACGTTGCCCGATAACACGACCAAATTGACGCGGCTTACACCCAGAAGCCAAGATCCACAATATAGCATTTTATTGTAAATGTTTATTCAAAAAAAATCAAATTTTTAATCGCAAAAATTCACTGTTTCGCATGTTTACTATAGATATAGAGAAAGTGCGTGGTGACATCCGGTGTCTAGTAGATTAGTGAACATATTAAACTTTTTTAACCGCGTAAAAGTGAATCTAGACTCTAGAGGGACAACTGTAATTAAATAATAAATTAATTTGTCAAATACGGGTCGAGTATCACGTATTAGTGTTTCGTACTGTACAGTTTTTTTAATTTTTTCGACTATGTTAATTTAATTTTAGCACTATGTATTTGTATTTAATAGTTATTCTATTAGAAAACAATTGCATTTATATTTTTATAAAATAAATAAAGTTATGTTATACATGTACGTGGTGACAACCGGTGTCCAGTAGATTAGTGAACATATAAAACTTTTTCAATGGAGATATTCATGTATTGTATATTAAATTATCGTAAGGCAATTACATTTTGAGAACTTCAGTTAATATCTGTGGCAAGAACCATACGCTTGCATTTATAGTGTTACAACGTGACAGTGCGCGGCGCTAATAGCGCATACAGACTCGCAATCTATAGTTCACTTGATTGTTTGTTTGTACTATAACTCCTCGAGGTATTCCACTAATGTTTGTACATTGTTCCAATATTCTATACATAGCATATATACATATATGTATATTATTGTGTATATATTCGTGAAGATTGCGATGTAAAGAACACTGGGCTATGCATAGTGTAAACTATGTCGACTTGCAATTATGTGGCTATTGGTCAGACGTCATTAATTTAAGCCAGTACAATTTTCTATTTCTGATCGATTTTCCAAATTATTTTACAGTAGATTTTTTCCAGTGTTAAGAATCAAAAAGTTTAATATTTATGTAACCCTTCCCCTCCATTCTCTAATTATTGTTTAATAAGGTACTGGCACCAGTCTTGATCACTTTAAGAACAAGGTATACAGTGTTTTTAGGATTGATGGGCTTTTTTGTAATTTTCATGAACTCATTTTACTTACTAATAAAACAACAACCTTTTTATTGAATCTATTTAAATAACCATTTATTTTGTTTATGTTTTTTTCCAGTAATCGAGAAAGTAAAACCAGTAATGGACACCCAGTGATGGACACTTGCTAATGATTACAAAATGATAGGTACTACGATACAAAAAATTATAAAATAAACAGCCGTAAAATTGTAAACAATGTAAAGCAGATGCTATGATAATATAATAATTAATAAATAGATTGACTATAATAATTAGTTTGAATGTCCATCATTTTGACACCTATTGGCCGATTGTCATCAAATTAAACTGCAATTAAGTGTCTATATTAGATTATGATTTAGTAATGGCAGAATTAAAATATTTCTAATTTAGTACATTTAATTAAACAAGAATCCAATACTGAGGTAAAAACTATTTTAACTTTTTTATAAAAAATTTAATGCTCTACAAAAAAGAACCCATAGAATTTTCACGCAATATGAGCCGTTATTGAGAAATTTTGAAGAGAAAAAAAAATTGGGATTGCACCGCACCTCCACCATATAATGTATGACAAGTTTTTAGGTGGCAATAATCAAATATCAACAAATATTTATAATTTAGTACATTAAATTAAACAAGAGTCCAACACTGGAGTATGATTCAAGACTAGTTCCAATACCATATAAATTATTTTATTAGTTACATCAAAATGCCAACTAAATTTAAAAATCTTGCTTATTGTGGGATAAAAGTAAGTTTTTTAAACAAAAATAGCCAATTCCTGTAGACATTATGGTAGATTTTTCGAAAGGGTATAAAATAGAGCAGTTTTTACAACCATCTGGACATCTGTAAGTGTACTAGATTTTATAAAATTATTTTTTAAAGAAATAATTTTATCAAAGTTTTATAAGTTTTTAAATTTTTTATTTTTGCTATTCATAAATTTTATTTTGATTTGATAGTGTAGCATAAACATTTAAGTAATATAAAAATCATGTTTAAAAAAATATAGGCTCTTTAACTTTTGAACTTTTGCGATTAACATGCATAAATCTGTTTTTTTTTTTTAATTTACTAAAATGGCCGATATAAAAAAAACTGTTGCACTTTGTATATAGGTATATTTGCTTAAATCACATCCAAATGAGTCATTCTTGCTTTCTTCAAAATATTCGTATCGCCGAACCAAACAGCCTGTATACAAATATATAAAATTGGTTAAACAATAGAGCTCCCCCTTTTAAATAATTCGTTGTATTTAGCAGACATGGGGTATTTAAAATATCACAGATAATTTTTCAGTGTTAGAGTGTACATACGGATGTAAAAAAATTAATAACTTTTCAGAATTAATGGACTCTGGGTATAAAAACAAGTCGGCGCACAAACACCAGTTCTAATACGCTGATAGTTTTCAGTAAAGTGCTTTTTCTGGTTTCGTTCTTCTGAAAAGTCATTCGCTAATTATAATAAACGACTAAGAGCTAACTAATTTTTTAATATGTACAAAAATTGACATACATACTCGTACATATATTAGACTGCCGATACTTGTTATTAAGTTTTGTAGCGGTTAATCCCGTCAAACATGACGGTAAATAATTATTTATGTGTTTTGTCATCCTGTTAACAAAATTTTGGCTAATGAGTATTATATTACGAGGGAAGAAATTTACCGAAAATGATTTGAAGCCAGAGGTTTAGTAAATCGTTATTTTTTAGCGCTGCATACGAGAGTTAGATAAGTAACGTCTCGGTTTTTGGGACTCAAGTCTGCTTCCCTTACTTTATGGGTAAATTAATACAAATCTGTGTTTTCAGTTAATGAATAATTTAAAAATATTATTAAAATATTCGTCTTTATGCGCAACTCAAACATTTTAATCAAAAATAGCATTTAATATTAATTTACACGCTCAGTTATAAAACTATAATACTTCTACGTCTTATTTTCTTGTATTTTAGTCGATATTTGTATGACGAGTTCAAGTTCACTGCAGGAAATTTCACTAAAAAATTTCTAATTTTTGATTTCGTTAAAAGTATGTTTATTGTATAGAAAATGACGTGAAAAGTTGTTTGTTTCAAACCGCAGGTCTGTATCTCAAATCGTTCTCGAGATATAGCCTCTCAAAGTTTCAGTTTTTTCAAATTTTTGGAGAAAAAAGGCCATAACTTTTGAACGTGTGGTCGGAATTGATTTTAGTTGTCGGATTTGGAATCAGTGAGTCAAAATCTATATAATGACATGTATAATACCTGAAAACTCGAGAAAAAAAATTTCGCGAAAAATCGAAAAAATTCAAAGGGGTATACCTTAAAAAAATGTCGATTTTTGACCAAAATTTTTTTGTCGGATTTTAAGGTATTATACATGTCATTATATAGATTTTGACACGCTGATTTCAAATCCGTCAACTAAAATCAATTCCGACCACGCGTTCAAAAGTTACGGCCTTTTTTCTCCAAAAATTTGAAAAAACTAAAACTTTGAGAGGCTATATCTCGAGAACGGTTTGAGATACAGACCTGCGGTTTGAAACAAACAACTTTTCACATCATTTTCAATACAATAAACATACTTTTAACGAAATCAAAAATTCGAAATTTTTTAGTGAAATTTCCTGCAGTGAACTTCAACTCGTCATACAAATATCGACTAAAATACAAGAAAATAAGACGTAGAGGTATTATAGTTTTAAAATTGAGCGTGTAAATTAATATTAAATGCTATTTTTGAGAAAATAAGACGTAGAATCATTTAGTCACAATGTTTTTTTAACTCCTGATGTTTGTAATATATCAAAATTTCCTAATTTTCATATTTAATTAATATCGGCAGTATCTGATAATCAAAAACAAAAAGATATAGAACATCAGTCGACCCGGGGTTAATTCCTCAACAAGACAAGATAGCAAACATTTAAATAACAAAAGAACAAGAAAATTAAGCTCGCGGTTGTCTAAGAAAAACATTCGCTTTAAATTCAAAGCACATGAAATGATTTCGTGGACTCTGAATTGTACTCGTGGGGACTATAAATCTTTGCTTTCTCTTCTATTCATTAAGACACTGGTGCACTGTTTAGCAGCCAGCCAGAAGTAAAGCTATTAAACAAAATATTAAGCCAACGAAACCACTCACAACTCTGATTTTTATTCTCTTGTCGACATTTTACGAGATGTTCTAACATTTCTCATTTCTTTTCAACGAGATTACTTATTTACTTGAAACGGCTCTTGCACAAATTCTATTATTTCTGGTGTTCTGGCTTCTTGGTCACAGTATTGTCTCAGTGTCTTCTAGTAACTGTACTAGAATATATCGAGACGAAACTTCTACCAAGAAGTTTACGAGATGTTCTAACATTTCTCATTTCTTTTCAACGAGATTACTTATTTACTTGAAACGGCTCTTGCACAAATTCTATTATTTCTGGTGTTCTGGCTTCTTGATCAAAGTACTGTCTCAGTGTCTTCTAGTAACTGTACGAGACGGAACTTCTACCAAGAAGCCAGAGCACCATTAATACAAATAATAAATTAGCGTTGAGGCTGACTTCGTCAAAAAAAAAATGGGAAATTTATATCAATTTTGTAGAGCCCCTACGGGCCATAATAAATCTTTTTTGATCAAATTTAATTAATGACTTTTGTATATCAGATTTTTCTCTGTGATTTGCTTTTTTTTGTTTCACTGTACGGCCATTTTTGACCAAGTTATTTGCATTAGAAACAAAAACCACATTTTGAAACTTTCATAAAAAAAATACTAAATAAAAATCGAAGGATCTACTTATAAACATTATTTTGTACTAGAAATCGATAAAACTTATTAATACTAAACCCTGTATCAAATTTCATAACTGTAGTACAATGGGTTCTCAAGATATTAAATAAAAACTAATTTTGGGTAAAATTTTTAGAGGGCTATAGCTCCCTCACGAAGAATTTCCTAACAGTTAAAGTGTTCAAGACTGGTGCCATTACCTTATTTAAAAATTAAATTTTCTTAGCTTACAAAGTATTTTAACTGCAACTTATAATTTATAATTAAATTCTCTATAAAAACTTGTAGAGAGAAACATCTGAATGTTTAATATTATACATAACAAACGAAACTATTTACAGCTGTTTCTAAAACTTGTAAACACTTTTATGTTTATATACATATTATACAGTATGTATGTGTGCGTGCGTGTGTGTGTATACATCTTTCTACTAAACATATGTGTCACTAGAACCTATTTCACTATACCGTTGTATACATTTCCACCAAGTTTTCACATAAAATCTGGACTTTGGCATGTTCTTGTACAAGTTTGGGTAAGGATTTCAACATTAGTTCCAAACGACAGGAAATACAGTGGTGTATATATACATATACACAGTAATACACTCATACATTCTCTACAGCATGGAGCTAAACTAACTTACCCACTTTATATTGTTTAATTATATTTCAAAGAAAGGGATAAATATACTATATATATACATATGTATTATGTGTTAGAATGTATACACTTTACTATACATACATGCATTATATTTTATTACGAAAACAAAAGACTATCTTGCATTATATTAAATAAAAAAAACATCTGCCAAGTAAATACACAGTGCTTTCTTGTGCTAAATTCACTAAAGGTAGTTAATTCTTCAACAATTTAAATAAAAACCGATAGTGTTCAGATAAATTGCCTGGAATTGGTTAACCATTTAATTTTTATACAATTTTACTAAAAAATATTAGTTCGAAATTTTTCTTAAAACGCACCTGAATATTTTTTCATATATTTTTAATTTTTTGGAAATTTTATTAGTTTAGAAAAACAAAACACGAATTTTTAAAATAAATTGAGATAAATCTTTGTAAGGGAATATTTTACAACAAACCATATTATAAGAAATTTAATGCTCTACAAAAAATATTCTATAAAATTTTCACGTAACATGTGTCATTCTTGAGATATCTTGAAAAAATAAATATTTTTAGGTGTCACCCCTCTCCCTTACATACGATTTTGATGATTTTGAAATGGGACCGTCCTCAAGCCAGACCCAACCATCCGACCAAGTTTCAATAATATCGGTTCAGTGGTTCATGAGTTATGCGTGTGACAAGGATTCAGGGGACAGACGGACGGACAGACAGAACGAAAAGTGTTTGTCTTGACGCAAAACGAAAAGATAAATTTAAACTATATCCCTGCCAAATTTCACCAAGATCGGTTAAGCGGTTTAGCCGTGAAAAGGTAACCAACATAATATATTGTAATATAAGTATGGATTTAAAATTGGCAAGTGAGTTTTGCAACATTCTGTATCCGAATTTCTATGTCACTTAACTGAAGTACACATGTTGTTTTTCGACATGTCGGTCGACTCGTCTAATTATTTGTAGGCCGATGGAACTTAATTATTTATTTAGGTTTCTGAGCGAGTTTCTGTTCGTTACATGCATTAAATATTTATATATGGAATAACTTTATTAGTGAATATGTTTTTTACTTGGATTTTGTTGTATTTGAGAAAGTACTACACGTGCCTTGATGAAAAAACAAGACTGAAAAGAAAACTACTCTAAATTAGTCGACAGAATTATATATGCAGAACAGGTTAGCAAACCTTTTTTATCTAGTGATTTTTTGTTTGTATGTTCTGTTGGTAGTATTGTCGTAAATGTATATGTATATAATGAAAGGAAAGTTGATTCTAGGCTTCTGGGTGCAAAGTGAACATATCTAATGATGGGTTAGGTTAGAGTCATTCCAGTAAGAGTTATGACAGTGCCGCCATTTTTAGCTAAACTTGCGATTTATTCAAAAAATTAATTACTGTATTATTTTTAATTTTTACAACCACAAAGAATTAATATAAAGTACATATATTTAATGATAATAACAAAAAATCGATTCGGGCTGTCAGAACTCCAAATATTAGTATCTCTAAATGGAGATTCACTTTTTCTTAACACATAAAAACACAAGTTAACTCCAGACCGGTCAACAATGTGTTAATAAGTGTTTTATGTAAATAATATTTCAAAACAGGGGACCCACTTTAGCGCCGGATTTTTTTTTTTAATCAACGTTTTGGCATATATTACAGTAGGTATTTTCAAGTCTGACGATCATAAAAAAATCATGAACCTTATATAATAAAATAATTTATTTCATATTATATATTTTAATTGTTGCTATTCTGTTTTTCCAGCTCTTCCTGAAGAAGGACCCCGGATATCCGGTGGAAGGCCTAGATACCAGATCGGGGACACAGTGCGGGTCAATTGTACCTCGGGAAGGTCGAAACCAGCCGCTCATTTAAGTTGGTTCATTAATGGAGAACCGGTAAATAAAATTTGACTCTTATATTTATATCAAAAATTACCCCATTACCATTTTTCTCGAAAATTTTGAAAAAATAAAATTTCCAAATTCTTGTTTCCAGGCGGATAAAAGTTTCCTGCGAGGCCCTAATATAATAATCACTGGCCGCGAAGGTCTCGAGACTTCAATCTTGGGCCTGGAGTTCGCGGTCCGCCAGAAGCACTTCAAGCGCGGTGACATGAAGCTCAAGTGTCTAGCGACGATAGCTACAGTGTACTGGCGTAGCAACGAGGAAAGCGTGGAGGGGGAGCGGCCCCAGAGGCCCCCAGCTAGGGAGATAGTGCAGGGCCCGCCACCACCTCCACCGGCTAATTCGAGGGCTGATAGAGTACAAGGTAATAGATTAATATTATAATAAAAAATTTTGTCACATGCGAGTAAACTCTCGCGTGTTAGTGTCGCGTACCGTTTAAATAAATGGTATTTAGATCTTGGCTTCTGGGTGTAAGCCGCGTCGGTTTGGTCGTGTTATCGGCCAACGTTTCGTCACACATTTCAGGGCTCTTCTAAAAGTGCACTTTTAAAAAATTGTCGATTTTCGACCAAAATTTTTTTGTCGAATTTTTAAGTATTACTTATACATGCCATCAGATAGATGTTGATACGATTATTCCAAATTCGTTGACTAAAATCAAATCCGACCTCCCGTTCTAAAGTTACGGTCATTTTTCTCCAATATTTTGAAAATACTAAAACTTTGAGAGGCCATATCTCGAGAACGGTTTGAGATACAGACCTGTATAATTTATATTTTTCGGGGTACAAAATAGCCTATGTCCTAGCTATCTTTCTGCCAAATTTTATCAAAATCGGTGCAGCGGTTTTGCCGTTAAAAAAATTAAAATACAGACAGATAGACATGCACACTTTTGCATTTATAATATTGGTAAGGATAATTATTACAAATATAAGCTTTCTTGGTGACACGATTCAGTAATTAGAATGCTGTAACAGACAGACAGACAGACCAGTGTTGATTGAATTTCTCAATTTCAGAAAAAAAAATTTTCGTTTGATCAGATTTAAAACTATTTAATTATTATTTAAAAATAGTTTTTGATAGAATTAAATCGATTATGAAAATTGTTTTTCCTTTCACCAATGATCGTACACCGTGACGTAATAGCTAGCACCTATTAAAATACACCGTGTGATATAGATTATTGAGATCAAGATATTATGCGGGGTCTCACAAAAGTGAGGTTAGAATTTTAAAAGGGCAAAAATAATCGACCTCTACTACCAATACGTACGTGATGCTTTTATTAAATTTCTACGAAAAGCCACATGTTCCCATGCTAAACGCCCCCTTTATGAAAACCATATCTAATTTAATATAAAAAATAATATCAAAAGCATGCGAAAGCAATATTTATACAGCGCAAAAGGTAAAGAAATATAATGTAATCGTGATATTTCTCAATGTACTGGGTGAGAAAAAATATTTAGAAACGGCTCATGTTTCACAACATAGAACTCGGAAACTATAAATCACACAGACCTCAGATCTATCTTAAAATGTTCCTTATACAACGTTGTATTACTTGTTAAAATTTCAAATTGGTTTAGTATTAATTTTATTAGTTAGATTTATTTAAGTAAAGTAGGTACATAAAAATTAAATTAAGAAAAACGTCTCATGTTTAGGTACATAGAACTTGGGAACTATAAATCACACAGCGTTCAGATCTATTTTAAAATGTCCGTTATATAATCTAGTTTAAGGTGTTAAAATCTCAATTTGTTTCAACATTTACTTTATTAGTTACGGCCCTTTAAATACAGTATATAAAAATGACCTATATTTAAACTAAGAAAAACGTCCCATGTTCAGCGACATAGAACTCTGTAACTATAAATCGCACCAACTTCATATCTATCTTAAAATGTCCGTTATATAATCTAGTTTAATGTGTTAAAATTTCAATTT
The DNA here is from genome assembly GCA_961205875.1 of Sialis fuliginosa. Classification (NCBI taxonomy): domain Eukaryota; kingdom Metazoa; phylum Arthropoda; class Insecta; order Megaloptera; family Sialidae; genus Sialis; species Sialis fuliginosa. The sequence continues at coordinate 23,018,638 of OY540816.1, forward strand.
GTTTCAACATTTATTTTATTTCTTACGGCCATTTTAATTTTCGATTCTGGTAACTTAATTATTCCAAACTAAAAAAAAAGTCGATTTTTTCCATTGTGTTATATATTTTACGCTCTTCGGTGTACAGTTTTTTCCCCCACCCTATATATTGTGTATATATGGGCTTATTCACGCGGCTTAAATGATTTAAGGTGTTTGGTGCGGTGTTTGAAAGTTAATCGAGTGTGACTGAATGTTTTAAATGCGATTTAAACGAAGGTTACGTTCCTGAGAAGATCAATGTATTTTGAATTTCGCGTAAATTGAGACTGTTGTAATTTCATCTGTAAAAAATTGATTAAACTTGATACCAAACATTTTATTAAATTTTATTCATACTCATTAAAAACTGCAGACTTTCTTATTTTCAACGCTATTTTTTTTTTAAATAACAGCATTCGCTTGAAAATGACAGTTGATTCTATAATTTAATTTTTTTTTATCTTTTATCAGTTAGCCAGAAATATTAAAAAATATATATATTTAGAAACACGTATAAGAAAGTCCTATGGCATTTTTAAAATAAAAAAAATTGATACAGAATAATGTTTCTGAGAAAAAATATTTTTATTGAATGAAAATTATTTACGAATTTTGCAACGGAATCAAAAAAGTTTTTGAATTCCATCAAAAATAAATTCGAATCATTTGTTACTACTTATTTGCAAATTGCGAAACTTAAATATTAGCTCTGAAAAGTTTTATACAAATTGCAAATTTTGATTCGATGCGGGATTGTCCCGCGTATGAAAAGTTTTTAAATGTTTGATTTGGATACACTGTTTTATTTAAATAAAGGATAACGATCGATTTTATCGAGAGAAAAAGGGACTAACTTTATACGCATACACTTTGTTGATTTTCGACTTTTTTTTTTTTACTCAACTGTGAAAATTTTATTTCAAACTTTTTGGTAACTTTTGATTAGATCAATGAGGGCCTTTAACTAATACGTACCAAATATTTATCTATTTCTTTTATATAATTAGACATACGTTTACACTGTACATTTGTATAAGAAAGTCCCATAAAAAATATGTCAAAGATCTTTGACAAAGATTTGATCATATTTCTTTGATAAAATACGAGATTTTGTATTATTACACTACATAAAATATTTGATAATATTTTCTCAATATTATCTAGGGATATTTTCTTCTTTTTTGGTGCCTTTTGAATATCATTGCGTGGATATTCGTCAATTGACGCGATCGAGGTTTGAATTTACAACCGTGTATTGTGGTTTTTATAATCAATAAGAAGATTATCATATAATACTGGATTTTGTTGATATTCATATATTAATAATTATATAACTGTAACTGTCAGTGATAACTTGGTAGTCGCCATTTTGTTTTTGACGTCAAAATACTTTGATCAAATATAAGAGACTGTCATTAACTATGATCATATAAATATTATAAAAGTTGACTTATTACACTGTCATATTTCTTTGATCAATGGCAACTTTTTTACATAAATTGTGCTTCATACACTGAAAAAAAATGAATGGACACAACTTTTAAACTTATGAAAAAAATTTAATTAAATGCGGTCATGTACAAGAAGTTTGACTGTATATTTAAATAATTATTAATTTAATAACCCTAGTCATAGTGACTCCAACCAATTACAATTTGAAACAAAATCAATACATTGTAAAATAATAATTTGCAATACCACACACAATTTAGAGGTAAATTTCGTAACTCCTGGGCTTACGGTATCTATGTTTTAAAGGTGTTTGTAGTGCCGAGAATTCGAATAATGTATAAACAACCCCCCCCCCCCACACACACACACACACACACTCGCAAATAGATTATTGTTTATGAAAAGCGTCGCTAAACGGCAGCATTGGTCGGTCGAAGTGTGCTATGATTTTGATATTTAAATGCCAAGGAAAGTGGGGCATATCTTCTTATATTTGTTTATTAATAGCAATAAATATCAGACACCTGAAATAATAAAACGTATTTATTACGCAGTTTATTATAAAGTAGAATTTTTATTGAAATTGATGACTAAAAATGCCGAAAGGTAGTTTCGAACCTTATTTCGTAGAAATAAGAGTTGATATTTAAGTTAGGTGGATTTTATATTAAAGGGTAGTTTTGTCGCTTTAATTTGATATGTAATATGTTAACTTTTTTTACAGTAGAACTTCTTTAAAAAAATATCTCTGAAATTTTCTATAACATATTTCTACTTTTTTTTCGTCTGTCTGTCTGTTTGTCGGCTCATAACTTGAGAACCATTGGTTCGATTTTCATGCAGTTTTCTTTGATATGTAGGTACGTTAACTGGTCAAATTTAGTCAAAATTTGATTCAAATCGGTACATTAGTTCTCTAGTTTTAAGATTTTTTTTTTAAATTTATCTTCGATTATTTCAAAAACTTCTGGACCGATTTTGATTAATCTTTCAATGAATATTATCTTTCTCTGCAGTTTTATCAAGAAAAATTAGTTTGAAATTTCAAAACTAATCTAATCTAATCTAAAAACTGGCTACTTGACACCCGTCTGTGCATCTGTCTGTCGCCACTGTAAATCAAAAACGATAAAAGATAATAGGGTGACATTTTAAAACAATATTTTATATTTTTTAAGAAGGTTACTTCAATTTTTGTATTATTATAAAAAAGAACGGGTCATTTGAAATAAGCTGAATTATTTTCGACACCCGTCCTATTGTCTGTGTGTCTGTCTGTCGACGCTGTAACTCACAAACGATAGAACATAGAAATGTGAAATTTTACAACAAAATTTAATAATTTTAAAGAACGCCACTAAACCGGAAACGGATATTTATAAAAGTGGATATTAAACGTATTTAGCTGCATGAAACATTTATCTGAATGTTCTAATTACTCAGTAATTGTCAGATAAACGGATAATTGTACAACACATCCGGATCATCCTTATTTAAGCATATAAATTATTACACATAGTATTTCGTTGTCAATTAATTATAATGTAATTGTTACCGTGATCATTATAAATTGATTAGTTAAACCTATTGATGCTGACAATAGGGGAGATGGGTAATTTCTAGTGTCTGACCGAACAATCACCTCCAGCCAAAATTGCACTAATGTTAATAACTAAAAATATACGAAAAAATTAACTACATATTAAAAAAAAATTCTAATTATTTTGAATCTTGGCTTCTGGGTGTAAGCCGCGTCGGTTTGGTCGTGTTATCGGCCAACGTTTCGTCACACATTGCATTGGACATCTTCAGGGCTCTTTTGGCCGATAACACGACCAAACCGATGCGGCTTACACCCAGAAGCCAAGAGCACCGCGGAAGCCTCAAGACTTCTAATTACTTTTTTTAAATTAATTATCTAGATATTTTATCGGTGTTTATTAAAATTGTTTGATAATTAATTCAGGAACTGGCCCCAGTCTTGGACATTTGTTTTTGATCTGTGAGACCTACAAAGATCTAGAAATATCTCTGAAGATCGTTGTTTCTAATTCATGAGTTATAAACGTTTGAATCTCTATCACGATCTACAACGATCTTTAGGGATTTTTGTAGATCGTTGTAGATCTTTGCAGATTTCAAAAAAAAAAAAATTTGTCTCAAAATACTGATTTGGTCACTTCAAATCTAAATTTTTTTCCCGGCTATATTTACAAACTTTGGTAATCAAGGATTTTTATAGATCGTTGTAGATCTTTGCAGGTTTCCAAAAAAAAAATGATTTTGTCTCAAAATACTGATTTGGTCACTTCAAATCTAAATTTTTTTCCCGGCTATATTTACAAACTTTGGTAATCAAGGATTTTTATAGATCGTTGTAGATCTTTGCAGGTTTCCAAAAAAAAATGATTTTGTCTCAAAATACTGATTTGATCACTTTTTTTCCCAGGTATATTAACGAACTTTGGTAATTAAATTGATTTAATAAAGAGGTACTTGTTTTATTAGTAACATGAGTTCATAAGACTTATAAAAAAGAAGTCCATCACACCAAAAAAACAGTTTACCTTGCTCTCAAAGCGGCCAAAACTGGTGCCAGTAACTTAGCATATTTATCATTAGCAAAATAATTAATTATGAAACATGAACCTGGTAGATTTATTGATTGCTGAATTCCGATTTCACGGTAGAATGGGCACAGACCACTTATTGGATAATAATTTTCGGATAACTGATTAGCTGTATAATCATGTTTTAGTTATTTTCATGAATCGGTGGTCAGAGTATGCCTTCTAGCCACTGGGGTTATCAAAAATATATTTATTAACCCTTTCAACAACGATAGTTTGAACTCAATGTAATAAACATGGGTTCTACTGTCTTTAATATTAACTTTATATTAAGTGAGGTACTGGACCAGTCCTGGATACTACCCCAGTGTTGGACACGTGTTTAATTTAAAAATAAAACGGCCAAATACGTAACGTAACAAAATATATCCTATAACCTGACCAAAGAACATATTTATGAATAAATTAAAAAACACGTAAATCGGATAAGTGGTTCTCGAGTTATAAACGCACGGACAGACAGACAGACAGAGAGACGTTCAGCTTTATATATATATATATATATATATATTACGGAAGTTCTGTCAAAACTTATATTTTCTTCTTTTAAATATTAGGAGTAAAACAATAACGATTCTGTAAAAAAAAAGAAAAACAAGAACTTAATTTCCTGTCTGAACTTTTCGAAAAAAACACTAAATATTAATTATTCAGCATACCCCTGGAAAAGTTTTGAGCTAAACACTTTCTTTCACATACCCTGGATAACTTTATTTAAAAAAAAAAAAAGATTTCCTTAAGTCTAGTTCAGAAACATTTTATTTGATTTTCTCTAAAACCTATACCTGCCTCTTTATAGAGCTCTGTGTGACAAAGTAGGAAAACATTATTCGTTTCCTTTTTCCAACAACTCTTTTTAAATTATCCGGCAGTAATATGAACTGCTGCATTCTAGCAGTGCCTCTCAAACATTTACAAATACATACTAATATTATCAATACAAAAATGTGTCTGTTTCTCTTTGTTTCTCTTCTTTTCACGGCTAAACCGATTTTGATGAAATTTGGCAAGGAGATAGCTTGCATTCTGAGGAAGAACATAGGCTACTTTGTATTTCGAAAAAAAATTATAATTATAAGAGAATGTCGTCAGGGTTGGGGCCATCTTTTTAAATGCGAAAATGTGTATGTCTCTCTCTGTTTGTAACCTTTTCACGGCTAAACTGCTAAAACGATTTTGATGAAATTTAGCAAGGAGATAGCTTGCATCCTGAGGAAGCACGTATACTACTTTTTATCCCGAAAAAATAATTAATTATAGGGTTGGCCATCTTTTTTACTTTTGTCCATAACTTTCGTTTAAGGAAGTATTTGATCAATCCAAGCACATCGTTAGAAAGGTCTGGGAGAAAGGAACACTTTTGCTGAACATTACAAATTGATTGGGTGAAAAATGAAAAAGTTATAGCCATTTAAAATTAAAATAAACGAAAGCTGTTAAGATCGACCCTTGCTATCTAGATTGGCCCATTACTTAAAATCGACGAAATATGTGCTGAAATGATTGAAAATAATTCCGAAAAATGAAATAAAAAGGTGAATTTGTTGCATTTTTCTTTTTTGTTAGAATTAGCAAAATTTCACAAGAAAATGTCGCAAAAACTGTATTGTTGGAGCGAAGGATTTTACTAAATATTTTACTGACAATTACATTTTTTTCAAAAATAAAAGTTAATTTTCGCGTCTAAAGGGTTATGAAAATAAGTCGATTTTCGCTTGAAATGAAAAATAATACAATCGACTTTTGTCGATTTCGCGTCTAAATGGTTAAGTTAGGATATCACAAAAAATTCAGAAATTTGAGAAATATAAAATAAAAACTGAAATGTTTTGACAAAAAAAAATGTAACTAGATATTATATTACGGCACTTTTGAGTGCCCCTGGTGTATAACATACGTCAGTAGGTACGTAAAGTTTTTTCTCTGATAACGATCTGCCTAACAAAGTTTTTTTCCTTCTGTTTGTTTAAACTGAAATATGTTGTTCGCAAATGACGAGTTCACATTTAATTTGAAAGAATCTGGAATGGTCTTCAAATGAAGAGACTTCCACACAAGAAATGCGGCTTATTTCTACTTTGATGTAAGATTGTCTACGTAAGCTTTCTTTTGTTTTTATCATATATTATATACAAGCATATATTAATCTTCCTTGTAAGTAATAGTTACCATAAAGGGTAGGTTGTGCATAGATATTAAATTGAAAATATGTATTGTAAGATTAATGATAATAACATATTCTTCCTTGGACTTTTTTTCTTTTGATTTTTTTAAGTACATATGTCGTATTATATTTTTTTATGAAAATTTTTAATAAAGCACGTTTAAGATATATAAAAAACATATAAGGTATTGGCACCAGTCTTGGGCGCTAAAAGAGTAAAGTATACTTATTTTCATATAGTCGTATGTGTCATATAACGCACGAATATAGCTTCAGAACTAAATAAAACCTAATAAAAAAAAAACAATTGAAATTTTTTCGTACGTCAAAAATTGAAAAATTCTATATTTAAACAATTGTATTTGAAATCATTTATTAATGGTTGTATTACAAAGAATGTATTTAATTTTTAAGGAAATCGAAGTATTGTGAAAAATACGTATGAATCAGGTAGATTTCTATTATAATGAAGTTTGAAATTTAGAATTTTTATCTACGATATGTTTTACAGTTAAGGATGTATCTAATTTCAACGAGAAATAGTTGAAATTTGGAGAAGTTACTCTTTTATAAATATTAAGTACCCATACAAAATTTCAAAAGGTTTTACAACATAGTTTGAAAGTTATTATTTTTTTAAATTAACATGGGTTCTTATGGCAGAATTGTGTATTTACGGTTAAAGTCCAATAAAACACATGGTTCAAGCATCGAGAAAAATCTGAAATTTTCACAACACGTCACTTACATATGTAGCAACAAGTTTCATAAAAAAAATTATACACACACAGAATTAAATTGTGAGAAAAAAAATTATTACTGAAAAAAAAATGGCGTACTGAAATGTAATGATTTGTTTTTATTACATATTTTTTCATATATTATTATGTAAGCATATGATGCACTAATATTATTATTTGTATTACATTTTTATGTTCCACATATGTGTTATTTAAAAATATTTTAATTTATGTCATTTATAACAAAAAAATACTTCTTTCGTTTTTATATCTGACAGATGAATTCTGAATAAATTTTTTTCGTATTATCAACACAAATATTGATTTTTTGGCTAAAATTATATGGGAAATAAGGTTTTAAACAACAGTATTTTTATAATTTTTGTAGTATATAAACCAATTTGACTTTCTTATAAGCATTTAAAGTGAATAATTTTGATCGTTCATTACATCTAGATTTACATTATTTTTGACTCAGACTGTACGTGCCATACATCCTTAAGTGTCTATATATTATGATTCAGTAATGGCAGTATAGTATGTAATCAAATATCAACAAATATTTCTAATTAATTAAGTACATTTAATTAAATATCAGTTTTGATTTTGATCGTTCATTGCATCAGTATCTTATATTACTAAGGCTTTAACCAAGCGATAACAAAACAGAGGCAAGTAAACCATAGGTATGTATGTTATCTACTTCATTCGGAATATCGAGTCGTACGATCTCGACTGTCTTCCTTAAAACTGTGTAGTAGATCGCATTATGCAAAGTAGTGAGGTTCGTTGTGTTCCCGCAGGACTGCGGGACGGAGCCACCAGTCACTCGGATACGCAGTCAAATAAAATGGGAACAAAACATTACACTACCCGTGTTCATAATATTATGTACTTGCTAGTTTACATTTTTACAGTTTATTGCGCCGAATTTACTTTCGAAGATAGTGTTTTGTTTTTTTCTCTGATGTCTATAAAAACCAAGAGACACTCGCATGCAAAATATTTTATGCCCGGTTTCACAAACATCAGTTATCGAAATGTTTTGGTAGGGAATGTTCACAAAAATACGTAACGCTTTTTTCTAGATTTTTTTTACCTCCTCTCTCCATGTAATGCTATGTAGACAATAGTTTTGTATATATATAGTAACTAAATGATTCTATGTCTTATTTTTTTGTATTTTAGTCGATATTTGTATGACGAGTTAAAGTTCACTGCAGGAAATTTCACTAAAAAATTTCGAATTTTTGATTTCGTTAAAAGTATGTATATTGTATAGAAAATGACGTGAAAAGTTGTTTGTTTCAAACCGCAGGTCTGTATCTCAAACCGTTCTCGAGATATAGCCTCTCAAAGTTTTAGTTTTTTCAAATTTTTGGAGAAAAAAGATCATAACTTTTGAACGCGTGGTCGGAATTGATTTTAGTTGACGGATTTGAAATCAGCGTGTCAAAATCTATATAATGACATGTATAATACTTTAAAAACCGACAAAAAAAATTTCGTCGAAAATCGACATTTTTTTAAGGTATACCCCTTTGAATTTTTTCGATTTTTCGCGAAATTTTTTTTTCCGAATTTTAAGGTATTATACATGTCATTATATAGATTTTGACACGCTGATTTCAAATCCGTCAACTAAAATCAATTCCGACCAAGCGTTCAAAAGTTATGGCCTTTTTTCTCCAAAAATTTGAAAAAACTAAAACTTTGAGAGGCTATATCTCGAGAACGGTTTGAGATACAGACCTGCGGTTTGAAACAAACAACTTTTCACGCCATTTTCTATACAATAAACATACTTTTAACGAAATCAAAAATTCGAAATTTTTTAGTGAAATTTCCTGCAGTGAACTTCAACTCGTCATACAAATATCGACTAAAATACAAAAAAATAAGACATAGAATCATTTAGTTACTATATATTTATATATCGCATAAAAAGAATCCGCGTAAATGGAGGGATTATTTGTATTAGAAAAAAAATTACATTGCTTTTAATCAATTATCAAATTTTATTTTTACAAATAAAAAATTCACGACTATTTTTATCGTTTTGATTTTGTTATTTTCTCGATACTATTACAGAAAAAAACATAACAATAACAATAATTTTGTTAATATCACGTGTGGTGTAAGTTGCAAAAAGTCTAACAAGTGATGCATTCAAATGGAGTTATTTTCGTATGTGTTTCTTTTTTTGCCTGCGTTGTTTTCAAATGTATGTTAAATTACCTACTGCAAAATCCTATACAAAGAATCTAGCTTGTTTCATATGTTAGAAGTCATCAGAAATAAATTATTTAAATTTAGAAAATGAAGAAACTTTTGGTACGCAATCACCAGACAGTATCCAATCGAACAAATACGAGCTGAGATATTCACATATATACAAAATACAGGGCCGAATTGAAACATTTTCAAAAAAATATTTTTTATGATATTTTTTTATTAAAATCAAGGATTGTCTATAAAACACGTTGTTCTCTGAAGACAGTCTTTTTATAAAGATATTCACATATATCAAAAATGCAGGGCCGAATTGAAACATTTTCAAAAAAATATTTTTTATGATATTTTTTTCTTTTCTTATTAAAATCGAGGGTGGCAATAATACCTGTTGGTCTTTTAAGTCAGCTTCTTTTTTTATATGGATCATCATGTATACAAAATACAGGGCCGAATTGAAAAATTTTCAAAAAAATGTTTATTATGATATTTTTCTTTTTTTTAAATTAAAATCGATGTGTTGATATTTGATTACTACCATTTCTGAATATTAATCTATATACATTTAACTGTCTTACAGCGTGATTTGATCACATGAGGCCAATAGGTGTCATAATGGTGGACATTTAAACTAATTATTAATATAATTTATTTATTAATTATTATATTATCATAGCAACTGCTTTACATTGTTTCAAATTTGACAATTCTTTCTTTTATATCTTTTGTGTCGTAGTACTTATCATTTTGTAATCTTTAACAAGCATATTTTACTTTATCCATTACTGGAAAAAAAACAAAATTAAATAAATAAAAAGTTACTTGTTTTATTAGTAACATGAGTTACTTGCTCATATAACGGCCATAACTGGTGCTAGTACCTTATTTCACTCTATTGCAGGATTATCGAAAAATAAAAAAAAATTACCCCAGAAAAAAATCTAAATCCAGCCCTGCCCCGGTATAAATTCCACTTTATATTCTTTCCCTCCGCATATTTACATACATTTATTGTTGCAGCTTCGGGGCAATCGGCTTGTACAGTCTCGTGCTCCACCCTGCTAGCCGTAGGCCTGATCTCGCTGCTCCACTTCACTCTGGTGGCATCGACTCCATCCCAAGATCATCACCATTGCCTCGGGTCTACGACGACACCGTGCAACAGGTGACTCCAACTGGAGCCTGCACCACTCGCACGGATCTCCACGATACGTTCTAATTAACTCAACGTACCCCCCTCTCTCTGAGTCCTATGTAGTTAGGCTGTTTCCCGCATTTGGTTTAATGGAGGTAGCGAATTTCAGGAATCAAAACTGGTCAGTAAAATCAGTGAACCAGGGACTTGAACCGGAATTTATTTATGGTTCGGGTTCGGTTCGGGTTCAAACATAAATTTCGGTTTGGGTTCAAAAATTAACAAAAATTAATTGTAATAATTATAAAAGTATTTTTTTGATACATTCAGATAGTCAGTAAAAGTCAGTATTTTTAGATTTCTGTCAGCAAAATCAGTATTTTTGAACACTGAACTTGTTTCGACCCCTGGAATTTGTCGATTTGGTGAATATTTTGTGTAAATTTTCAATAATCACTAGTAATTTCAGTAGATGGCCCAATATTAAAAATGTAATGTTTTATAAACAAAAAAAATGGCGTGTGCCTCACCTACATACAAGATTGGAGTGAAACTTCTTTTGTTTTCATTAAGGGGTTATTCTACTTCTTCGGGTCAGTAAATTCACTTTTTATATCCTTTCTGAGGATGCAAACTATCTCTTTGAAAAATTTCATGAAGATCGGTTCAGTTGTTTAGCCGTGAAAAGGTAACAAACAGACAGACAGACAGAGTAATAGCTAAAAAGCTGTAACCGACAGACAGACAGTAGTGTGTTCTCTATCGTATTTAATTCAATTTATTAATAATTAATTTTTTTTTAATTCCCCTTTCTACCTGCTTGAAAATTACGTTTATAAAACATTAGTTTTGAAAAGTGGATGACCATCTATAAATTTTGAACGTATTACATAATATTTTATAATAAATACCTCAATCTACCAAAATATTCAACAATTTCGACAAAAAATATCGATGCTTCAAAATCGGTCTACCCAAGTTTTTGCTATCCCTGGAATTTCTTGTGAATATCTCCTTACCTACCCCATTACCCCCCCCCCCCCGTCCCCGGCTTCCCTTTAACCTGTGACCTCGTGACCGTCACCGATATTTCGATTCTGATATGTGCCACTCGGATAGTACAGTGAAAGAGTTATGGTTTCGTCTCTTGAGACTTAACTTGTTTTAAGTCAATAATGCTGTGAGTTTTTTTAGGTATGTAAAGTAAGTTTTTGTTATAGTTGTGTTGAAAGAATATGAATATGAAATTTTTAAGGTACTGGCACCAGTCTAAGACAATACCTCAGTGTTGGACACCTGTTTAATTAAATGTACTTAATGAGAAATATTTGATAACATCAAAATCTATACATACTTAACTGTAAAACAGCTTAATTTGATGACAATCGGCCAATGGGTGTCAAAATGGTGGACATTAATTTATTTATTAATTATTATATTATCATAGCATCTGCTTTACATTGTTAAAAATTTTACGATTCTTTATTTTATAACTTTTGTGTCGTAATACTTATCATTTTTTTATCATTAGCAAGTATCCATTACTGGAGAAAAAACATAAACAAAATAAAAGATTATAATTAAAAAAAAAAATTATATTTTCGAACTTTTAAAGTAAATTGATTTTATTAAAAGAAAGAAGCCCATGAATGTCCAAGACTGGTGCCCGTATCTTATCTTGTGTTGAGTTTATGTATATTTTATAGCAGGGGTATCACAATTTGGGCTAGAGGGACTTCAAGTCTCAAATTGTATTTTAAAATTCATTTAGAAAAAATCGACATTTATGCCATATTATTATTAAAAAAATAAAAATACTTCTGAATTTTAAAGCAGTGGTAATATATTTATTGAAGCAAAACTTCTTTAGACGCACCGCGACACTTGAAATGGAAATTCGAACCCAATCTTTTTTTGTATAAATGCTAATTATTATTTTAAATTGTATAGAAATAAATAAATACTAAAAAATGAATCTGTAAACGAATATATCTTCTAAGTAACACAGATATCACAATGAAAATAACAAAATTACTGAGAACAACACGTATCTAGCACCTACCACCACAGAAAAAATCCGTACAACTACTGCAGACTTAATATCACATGAATCGTTTACATTTGAGCTTCAAAATGCTTTTAAAAAATACAATTTGCAATTTTTTTCTCCACATTTTGACATTAATCGTATTTTTAATGTCCTCAATTAAAATATACCATGTAATCAAAATTCTATTTAGTTTTAGACATTTTTAATTACACATTTTGAGAACCCCTGTTATAAAATATGCATGTTTTTAATATTATAAATTATTTTCAAATAAAATAACAACACATTAAAAATGAACATAAAAACAAATAATTAAATATTCATATATTTTATCTCTCTCAAATTACCTAACTATCATAATTTAAACATGTTATTTTAATTTAATAAACTGTGATATGCAAATAGTTATGTAATAACATACAAATTACATTAAATTCTTATTAATTGATTTAATAGATACATACATTCATTCATCGAAAATTTACGAATAATTATTTATGCAAATTAAAAATTATAATGAAAGTTGGTAACAAGTAAAATGTTCTACTTTAGTAACATAGTGAATGTGGCTTTGACAAGAGCAGAATTTTGTTAGGTTATATTTTTAAATTACATATTATATACCTTCTATAATATAATATGATTGTTTATTTTCAATTTTCTTTTAATTAAAAGAAAACATTTAAAGTGTGAGTGCTGCAACATTTAAAAATAACAAAAAACTGTTCAAATGCAATGAAGTAACACAATATCAAAGGTATTTTAAAATGTTTTGTTTGTACTTGCTTACATATTATAAATAATTATTATTTGTCGGTATTTTTTTTATTTTTATTTACAACAAACAAGTCTTGTGTTTAAGGACTTAGAACTTTGTAACTTTATGTCATAGAAAGTTGGGGATGGTGTTAAAATTTTCGTAATTTAGTCTAGTCTTACGTATTAAAATTTTAAAACATTTCGACTAATAGTTGAAACCATTTAATTAAAAGTAAAATATTGTTTTTCAAATCACATAATTTTTTTTAAATTTAAATTCTATAACTTCTAAACTATTATTCTAAATGATTTAAAATTTTAATACGTAATACTTAATGAAACAACGAACATTTTAAGATAAACCGGAAGTTCATATGGTTTATAATTACAAAGTACTATGTTGCCAAATACGAGACACTTGCAAATATAATTTAATATTGATAAGATTTAAGTGGAGGGAGAAGTCAAACAATAATAATAATATTAATAAATAGTATAATTTTTTGCCCCCCCCCCACTTCAATTTAATGGACAAAATGGTTCCTACAATATTAAATTTTTATTGTGATACTAAAAAAATATTTTCAATCTTGTTCAAAGTTATTTTATGTTTATTTACTTCTTAGATTGATTTAACCTACCGTTAGCTATTCTGTGATTTATTTTTTATATATACATATTTATAATACCAAATATAAATTAATGACACGATTCAGGCCTAAGTTTATTACCTAATTAATTATATTATTAAAAAAAATATCATATAATTCTAATCTACATTTTATAAGTAAAGTAATAACTGTACATATTATAATACATATCGGGTGAATACATACAAAAAGGCCTATCTTTAGCGACATAGAACTCTGAAACTATAAATGACACAAACTTCAAATTTATTTAAAAGTAAAATATTAAAATTATTTGACGAATTTTTCAGCTTTACTTAAAGTTATGTAATTACTAAATGATTCAGTGAAAATATTTGAAATTTGAATATGTAAAAACAGATTATATAACGCACATTTTGAAGTTTGTGTGATGTATAGTTTCGGAGTTCTATGTAACCAAATATGACGTGTTTTTTTCTATTTTTTTTTTAATTCACCTAGTGTATTTAATGACAATATCAAATCTTATCAGATGGGTGACATATCAAAATTGATACAACTTTTAAAAAAAATAATCAAACTATACATTTCCTAGAAAATAATTTAATAAATAAAAACTAAATGTGTTGATGTACATATATGAACTATTTGTATATATATAAAATTATTAATATAATAATTAATAAAGTATTACCTACATAGATACCATTTAAGTCAATGTAAATATAATAACTATGTTTTAAAGTATTTAATATTAATAATAATAATAATTATAATTAAAATATAAAATTGTCAATTTGTGGTATTTATGAAAACATTTAAAAAAAAACGATGTTACTTACTATTTTTGATTTTTTATTATAAATATAAATGTAATTGTTGTATAAAAAAAAATGATCGAAAAAGTATTATTAATTTAAATATATACTCGCTAGTGTCTGTTCTAATCTGTTCTTTTTGACCAAAAAATAAAGTAGCTACAAATTCATCGTTGACTAAAGGGTTAAACATAAAAATTTAACAAATTCAACAAATTTTTATGTTTAATAGATTTTCTGCGAAGATGGAATTTATAAATTAATTTAAAAAACTTTAAAAATTTACCATCTACCAGAAAAGTCAGAAAAAATTGAGAGAAAAACGTGAAAATTGATATTTAAAATACACGTCAAATAAAAAATGCATTGAGATTAACCTAAATATTAATTGTCAACGTTGAATTTGCGGTTACCTTTTTTTTGTTACAAAGAACAGATTGAGGGGGTGCCTTCTTAATGCTCCAATTTGTACAGGCACCCTAATAGGCATGATGCTTAATTTTAAAATACTATTCTATGATAATCTTACGTGTCTCCTATTTCCAAAAAAATACTTATTTCTACAGAAAATAAAAAAATTGACCCTCTTAAAACTAATTTTGAATTTGACGCCAAAACGCTCGCAGGTGTCATGGCGCATTTTTGACGTCACGTCTATGTAAACACTCCTTGTTAACAATAATAATGTTTTTATTTAAACAAAAATTATATTAATCTCGCAATTAATATTTAAATAAATACATTTTTTAGAATCTTTTTAACCTATTACTGGTATCATGTCTATTCTCATATTGTATTGATATCAGATAAAGCGAAAAGAATAAATGAATTGAAATATTTAGCGGTTTTTGATAGTAATTGTAATTCCGCCAAAATTTGAATATAACCATCCGCCTTTTAGTTCACGGTCTAAAACCTCATCAAAGGTAAAACGAAAAGCATTCTTCAGTGAAAACATTCACCGAAATACCTCGGCTGTGGCTCACCCAACGTACAGGGTTATGGGAATTATAATAAACAACAAAAATTATACCACCTACCAACAAAATTCACTTAACTTTGTTCTAGATTTTATATGTTTTGATGTCAAACATTTATCTGTAAAAATAACCTCAAATATATTATACAGTAGGGTCCCTTATTACGTGGTAAAATTTTGAACGTTTTTTTAACCCTTTACCTGGTTAAATAATGTTTTTAGTACTATTAATAAAAAAATCTATTATTTCCTTCTATTATAATTCATGTGTTAAAGGGTTAAGAAAATTTAAAGTTCACAATAAATTCAATAATACAGTACAACCTCTTTATGTCGAATTTTACAGGAAATGTTCTAGTTAGTTAAATTATTTAAAATAATAATACTTTTTTTTCTACGAAACTATCTGAAAAATTAAACAATCAAAATGATATTTAATAATATATCAATATATAATTAAATGTAAAAAAATATGAGAGGTTATTGATTTTATGCAGTCAATGTTAATTGATATATGTGAGTCTAAGAATTGCCCTAGAATAATCAAGGCAAGAAATAATGTTTTTAATTTACGTGTTTAAGGTAATCCGACTGTGTAAAATAATTTTGCTATAAATGTAAATATAAATAAAATTTTAAAATAAATAATGCAAATATTTAAAAAAAAAATTCTCGATATTTTAAAAATATTTGCAATATTTAGAATAATATTTTTTTTTGTTATTTAAAAAAAATTGGTTTCAAAAACGAAGTTTGTACATTAAATTAAATTGATTTGTCCAACAACAGTTACAGGTAGAGAAAATAACTATAAATACCTGTTAGCTTATTGAAACTCAGCATTTATGTATTTATTTTTAATTTAAAAAAATCAGAAATATAAATTAAACTTACTATACTATACCGTGATATTTATTTATTTATTTTATTCATAGCACACTCTATGAAATAACTTTTAAATAAAAAGTGGGTAAATACATTTTTCAAAATAATACGAAAACGGTTTCATTTGCCCCACTTTTTTGATCAATACATGTCAAAATGATCATATTACGTAAACAGTTGTGATAATTATTAATTAATTAATTAATTAAATAAAATATTGTTTAGATATATCGTATTTTATAAATGTATATAAAAAAATTAATTAATAAAAGCATTTAACCATAATTATCAAAATTCTAGAGTAACTATCTTGTAAAAAATGTAAAAAGGTATAAAAGATAGGACCTTTGAGGATGCAATGTTAGGTCCTTTCAATTTTTTTTTAATTGTGCAAATAAAAAATACATGTTTACTCAATTTTAATATTAAATTAAAAAATGTACTTTTTTCAAGCAAAAAAAAATTTATTGCGATACAAAAAGCCATTTTTTATTTATAATACAATGGCTTCCCCTCTTAACAACGGACATTTGTGTTTCCAAAAAAAAAAAAAATGCAACTTTTAATTCAGATTTTAGTGAAAAATATGTAAGAACATTTTGACCAAAAATAAAATCGAAAAATTATTTTATTATAATTTAAAAAAAAATTAAATGGATCTAAAATTGTATACTCTAAGGTTCAATGTGTTGTAAATTATGTTTTAATAATTGTTAATATATTTTAAATGAAAGAAAGTTACTCTAGAAATGTTTATTGCCATTTTCATGTATACTTATATAAAAAATAATCAATCTACATTGTTAATTATTATTTCGAATCAAAGTTAGTAAATATATTGTATAAAATAAATATTATATCCATGTTATAATTTAGTTATATTGCTTGAAATGTAAAATTGTGATACAGTTTCTTTGAAATCTTGTAAATAATGCTGTAAGTATAAAAATTATTTATCACAACTGCAGTAGTTTTTAAATTGATTGCAAAAATATTTCTTAAAAACGTATTTTATTTAAATTAAATTTCTGAATAGAAATATCTTTACAATACGATACAAAAAGAGTTAAATTTACCACTTGGATCTTATGTATGTCGGAATCATATGAATGTTCCGTTTTTTTAAATAAATGTTTATCATGTATATTTGTCTTTTTAATTTCCGGTTTTAAAAAAAATCATTATTTTTTTTAATTTAATTTTTTATCACCTTTTGGCATATTGATTTTGTTTTTCTTTTTTTTGTATTTAAAGATACTATATTTTTTTGTTTGTTAATATACAGGGTGTGATACAATCTATTTTAATTTTTTTTTTTTTTTTTTTCATCTTTTGTTTGAAATTTACTAGCATATTGATTTTTTTATTTTATTTACAGATTGTATATTTTTTGTAAATATACAGGGTGTGATACAGTCTATTCTAATAAAGGTAAGTCTGACATTATTTTATAATAATTAGTGTAACACATTAAACGTTTATTTTATTTTTGTATATTAGATATAAGGTATTGGTACCAGTTATGGCCGCTATAAGAGCAAACTGTTTTTGTGATTTACGGGTTTTTTTGTAATTCTCATGAACTCATGTTACTAATAAAACAAGTAACTCTTTATTTAATCAATTGTTGTTGTTTATGTTTTTTCTCCAGTAATGGATAAAGTAAAACCAGTAATGAGCACGCAGTGATGAACACTTGCTAATGAAAAGTACTACGACACAAAATATATAAAAGAAAGAATCGTCAAATTTGAAACAATGTAAAGCAGTTGCTATGATAATACAATAATTAATAATTAAATATCCGCCATTTTGACACCTATTGGCCGATTGTCATCAAATCACGCTGTAAGACAGTTAAATGTATATAGATTAATATTCAGAAATGGTAGTAATGAAATATCAACAAATATTTCTAATTCAGTACATTTAATTAAAAAATATCCATTATTAGGGTCATATCCAAAACTGGTGCCAGTAACTTAGTTATACTTATAAATAATAGCAAAAAATTTATTAAACCCTTAGTATTAACCCCCCCTCCCCTCCCGTGGAACCCTCAAGACTTGTTCTAATCCAAACTTCTGGGTGTAAGCCGCGTCGATTTGGTCGTGTTAAGTGCACTTTTTTAGAACAGCCCTGAAGATGTCCACTGCAATGTGTGACGAAACGTTGGCCGATAACACAACCAAATCGACGCAGCTTACACCCAGAAGCTAAGATACATATCAGGTTCGCCGCGGAAGCCTCAAGACTTGTTCTAATCCAAACTTTTGGGTGTAAAGCGCGTCGATTGTGCAGTTTTCGAAGAGCCCTTAAAATGTCCACTGCAATGTGGGACGAAACGTTAGCCGATAACACGACCAAATCGACGCGGCTTACACTCAGAAGTCAAGATCACCGCGGAAGCCTCAAGACTTGTTATAATCCAAACTTTTGGGTGTAAACCATATCGATTGTGCACTTTTAGAAGAACCCTTTAGATGTACACTGCAATGTGTGAGGAAACGTTGACCGATAACACGACCAAGTTCACCGCGGAAGCCTCAAGACTTGTTCTAATCCAAAGTTAATTCGTCGATAAATTGGATGTAGATATTATCGTATCTCTTATTTAACATTAGTTTCCTTGGCCGCTAAGTGGTCGTAAACGGTTAACGCTGCATTTGCTGACATACGAGTGCATTGTTGCCCGCTGCACACAAACATTATGTGCAGTGTGTGTGTATGTACGTACGTACCGCCCGCTGCTGTGAATTGTCGCGTGGCTACAGCGCCACAGTGTTGAATATTTACTCTGAACCGCATCAGATTAAATGTAAATATCGAACGGCTTTAATTACTATTTACGCGATATCTCTTTACTTGCGATAATGTAGAGCGCGTGCGCCCCGCGTGTGCAGTGGCGTCACGCGCATACGGACTCTGTGGGGTAAGGGAGTTTAATTAATAAATAGAAATAAACGCTCCGAGCCGATGCCAACTTTATCTAATTCCAGGGTCTTAGGTTTTTAAACAGTGAAAATCTCGTAAAAATCAGTACATTAGGTAAGACGAGATTGTCGTAAATTCGAACTAGACAGAGCCGATGCCAACTTTGTCTAATTCCAGGGTCTTAAGCTTTTAAACAGTGAAAATCTCATAAAAATCGGTACAGTAGTTTAGACGGTACAGTAGGTAAGACGAGATTGTCGTAAATTCGAACGAGACAGAGCTGATACCAACTTTATCTAATTTCAGGGTCTTAGGCTTTTAAACAGTGAAAATCTTATAAAAATCGGTACAGTAGTTTTTATGTTAAATTGTAACAAACATACTGAAATCTATCAATACTAATGTTATAAATGTGAAAGTGTGTCTGTCTGTCTATCTGTCTAAATTGCTGAATCGATCAAGTAAATCAAAAAAATGTTGTTTTTTTTTATAAAATACTAGCTGTTACTCGGAAGTTAGGTTAGGTAGGAGCTGTCAGATATTATACCCATGAAGAAGAAGAAGGTTAGGTTATTATGATAGTCGATAAAACAGGTCGCGCGTACAAATGCCACACTCCCATTTAATACATTTTTCTGGATACAAAAAAGCATGTTGTCTTTCCTCAGGATGCATCTTCCTGCCAAATTTCATCAAAATCGGTTCAGCTGTTTAGCCGTGAAAAAATAAAAACATACTTGCACCGATTTTTTAATACTCGCAGACTAAGCTATAGGGAAATTTTAGCCTACAGTATTTAAAAATTGTATTTAATTACTTTGATTTTTGAACAATCAAATGTTCAATTTATACAATTCTTTATTTAATTATCATAGAACGACACTGTGTTCCTCCTATATATACATATATGTGTGTGTGAGTGGGGACAAAACAGGAAATTTAAAGTGTTTGGATTGGCGTGATTTGAAATCGAGAAAAACGTTAATAGAATTGTAGATTGTGTACCAGCGCCGCCACCATAGTTTATTTTAACCGAAGTATTTTTTGCTGCGGTGAAATATAGAGACACACGGTGTTTGAACGGGTTCTAACTGGTCCTGTCTCTATCTCTCTCTCTCTCACACACATATTTACACGGTATGTATCTTAACAAAATGGGCAATACAAAGTTTATTAATAATTATTTGATCAGAAATTACAAACATATATTATATAATTATTATAAACATTATTTCTTTGAAATTAGTGGTTTTAGATGTGGGTACAGGCCCTAAGCCTAACTATATGGGTTAATTAACCTTTTTTCCTATTGAAGAGAATACAAATTAAATTCGATCTTCATAAGAGTAGTTTGGACTGAATATTATATCTGTTTTAGTGGGGGGGGGCTATAAATGTAAATAATATTATAAATGACTAATCCTAAATATAAAATTTCACCACTTTAATTTATCGTTTTAACAATGCCTACAGCTCGACAGACAGGCAGGCAGACAACCCGTATAAGAATTAAAAAAGATATATTACATATTAGCTGAATTTGTATTTTTTTAATCTAATCAATTTCTTTTGGGATACAAAGTAGCCTATGTCCTTCTTCAGGATACAAGCTATCACCCTGCCAAATTTCATCAAGATCGATTCAGCGGTTCAGCCGTGAAAAAGTAACAAACATATAGACAGTTATTGTTCCATTTATAATATAATTTTTCTAAATAAAAAATTAGTGAAAATTGTAGTTTTCGTATTAATTTTGAACATTACTACGATCGATAACGACTGAAAAGATGAAGTAGTATTAAACAAACAATTTCAAGAAAACAGCGGAAGCCTCAAAGCCATCAACAACTTATAATTTCACTTGAAATGTTTGTGAAAATTGACGAAAAAGTAAAAAGAAATATTTCGACATAGTTTGCAAATCCGGCGGTACATAATTCTTCAAACAAAGTAAAGAGACAAGAATAAATACGGCCAGTTATTCCGTGATAAACAGAAATAATCCTACCTACCCCCTACCCCCGCGCTGTGTACTCCCAACAACATCTCTACACATTGCACCCCACAATGCCAACCCCTATCTTTCAACTCGCTGCTTTATCACTAGGGTTGCAAATGCTATACATTTCTAACTACAACTATTCAAAATTAGAATTATATTAAAGGGCAAATTTACTAAATGACTTTTCAGGATTTTATGAAAAGTTTAATTAAAATTTGTATTAATTCTTTTAAACGATTTTTATCAAAGAAAGAATACCTGCCTGTGATCATTCCCTCTCCCCTGCGACTACTTGGCAATCTCCCTCCTTGCCGCACGCCGCGACACGGGTCGCCATCAAGCGAATTATATGTTCCCGTATGTATATTTCGATATTTTCTAAACTATACGACCAAATTGGATGCTGTAAAGTGCAAAATATATCTACATTAAGTACTTGTGACGATGAAATCATTTATTTCGATAAGGATTAATGTTTTGTAGGTCACAAGTCCACGTAAACAAAACCCAAATGTTTTAAATTTTCTTTATAACATAAAAGCAGTCATTGTGGTTTTAATATAAAATATATAGTATCGCGGACTTTTTTTTTAGTCGTTTTGGTTCTACACAATTCTTTACTAGATTATTTTGTTCAACGGAAATTTTTTTTCTGACTTGATTTACTATAATCGTCACTGCTTAGTTGTTATGTTACCTAGCGTAACAAAATAGAGTATATAACCTGGCCTATGAATTAAAAAAAACACGTAAATCTGATAAGTGGTTCTCGAGTGATAAGCGCACTAACGGACAGACAGGCAGACAGAGAGATAATAAAAACAAATTAATTGTTTAATCGTCAAATTTATTAGAATAAAAATAATTCGCGCAAGCTTTCGATTCACAGAATCATCGTCAGGATAATATATACAATATTGTAAATTTACGAGTGAATGTAAATCTTGAGTTTGGCTGGCCCTAAGTCGCATATCGCGCGCTACTTTCTCCACCCTCGCCACCACATCGTCCCCTCCCCTTTCCGCCACACTTCCCCCTCCCTTTCTCAAGAAGTACAACCGGACGTCTTAAATAATACAACCGTCTGCAATGCGGGCTTCATATTTACGAATGCAACTTTATTTTTTCCAACCAGCACGCCTTTGTGGTCTATATAGTATGTATATACCTACATGCATATATATCTACCTATGTACATGTATATAAAACAAAAGCAAATGTTATTATGGGGGTGAGTTTTTGTCGTAAAAAGAGGGGGTATTGTATAATATTAGAGGTAAGTATATACATGTGGCATAAAATATAGAAAACAATGAAACAAAATTCGGGATCTGCATGATTTTTGAAGTGAAACTTCTTTAGGAGAGTTAGTGAATTGAAATTACCTCGACACGTTTTAAAATACGACAGATTTTTAAGATGAAACGTTAAGGAGAGTGTGTATATGCGTGAGAGTCACTTTACGTCGGTTATGCGTGAGAAAGAGAGATGAGTAGATGTATAATAGAAAGATGGATGAATTTAAAATACGACAGATTTTTAAGATGAAACGTTAAGGAGAGTGTGTATATCCGTGAGAGTCACTTTACGTCGGTTATGCGTGAGAAAGAGAGATGAGTAGATGTATAAGAGAAAGATGGATAAATGCGTACTAGTCACTTTACGTCGGTTATGCGTGAGAAAAATAGATAGTTTGAAAAAATAAACATCAACCTTTAAAATACCTTATTAAAGGTTTTCTGGGTTGCTGAATAAGGATTTGTTAGTAAGCAGCTATCAAATAATCAATTTTTTTTAAATTAACATTGTTTATATTTAGCAATATTTTTTGCTAAATCAGGTTTAGCAGATCGACAAAAAAATTAAAGATTAAAAAAAAAGTTTACTCAAAAATTACAGCCTGTACTCTGATTTGAACCAATTGTGCGCCGCCCCATCTAGCCTGTCGCCCTGGTCTCCCCCCCCCCACAAAAACCGTCGCTGGCTCCAATAATAATAATAATTCCCGCGAACATTCTGTATATATTAAAAATGTATGAATATTATTTTTCTTACTAAAATTCTAATACACCTTTCTTGAACTTCACACTTAATTCTTCATTTTATTATAATCACTCCTAAACACAATTTTATTAAAATTAATCTCAAACCCCAAAATTCATTGTTGCAAAAAAACAGCAGCAACAACAATGAAAACGTTAATTTGAACATTGGCCTTTCTGTTCTACCTCACAGCGTTGGGTTCTCTCTCACTCCGTCTAACACTTGACGGTACTCTAAAATCTAAATTGTAATTACATTGCGCAATTATCGTCCACTCTCTCCGGCTGGAGCACCCCTCGTTGGAAGCTGTAATTACAGAAGCGAGTGTGTGTCGGAACACAAAAAAAAAATCTGTTAGTGATTTTTGTTATTCGACATACATATGTTCATATTGTATGAAGTGGGCTAAAAAAATTGACCGACTTTCAAACCATATATCTCGATAATGGGTTAATGTACCAAAATGGGGAATACTTTAAATTAAAGATAAATTAAGTGGCTTTAAAATGGTATATAACATATATAATTTTGATACAGTCAAACTACTTAATTTTGTGATTTTTTTAGAAACCATAAATGCGAAAGTAACTGTCTATTTGTTACCTTTTCACGGCTAAACCGCTAAACCGATCTTGATGAAATTTTTCTGGGAGATAGCTTGCATCCTGAGGAAGGACATAGGCTACTTTATATTCCGAATTTTTTTTATAAGCGATAGCTTTTATACTTTTTTGGCGTAGATAGCTAAGAAGTGCAAATTCAAAACTAAAAGTCTGTATTATCGACTATTGTAAAAGATATTTGTATTAACTAAAATGTATTCCACGCGAACGAAGTCACGGGTAACAATTAATATGTTGGCACCAGTCTTGGAAATAACCCCAGTAATGGCTATTTTTTAATGAAATGTATTGAATTAGAAATATTTGTTGATTTTTGATTACTACCATTTCTGAATATTAATCTATATACATTTAACTGTCTTACAGCGTAATTTGACGATTCTTTCTTTTATATCTTTCGTGTCGTAGTACTTATCATTTTGTAATCATTGTAATCACTGCGTGCTCATTACTGGTTTTACTTTATCCATTACTGGATAAAAAAAAAAAAAAATAAATAAAAGGCTATAATTTAAAAAACAAACTATATTTACGGACTTTGGTAATTAAATTGATTAAATAAAGAGTTACTTGTTTTATTAATAACATGAGTTTATGAAAATTACAAAAAAGAAGCCCGTCAAACACAAAAACAGTAGCGACCATAACTGGTTCCAGTACCTTATTTATAAATACATACAAATGAGGTGGGTTCACTCACTTTTGTTAGATTTCAACACCTTACTAGCTAAATATATCCACTATACATATTATTCTCTTTCTGCGGTCTACATTCTCGACAAACTATAAACAGATAAGTTCGTAGTAAATCATCGCGAATTACAATCAAATATATCAAAACATTTTCTTTGAAATCTAACTGTACAGTTGGTTAAACAGCCAAAGTTACGAATAAACTAACAGTGTCTAAAAACCGTGCGCGCAAAGATGAAAATTTGAAAATTATACAAGTGGAAGTTTCAATTCTCACAATTCAAATATTTAATCGTGGAGAAGAATAAGAGGAGAAGTTGTGCTACACGGGCGTAACCAACGGGCGGGAACGAGGGCGTCGTTGGGGATATTATATATATGTATATATGTATCAGAATCCTGAATAGAAAAGAAAGGATTCGAATTTAAAAACAGCTTAAACTTTACAATAGTACAAAAAAATCTAGGTGATTCTAGGAGAAGTTGTACTGCAGTGGAGTAGCTACCGGGGGTGGAAGAGAGGGGGGGGGGTATCTGGTGTTCTAAAAAGAATTAAGATTTAATTAAATATAAACTAATCAGGTTAATTTGTTTCTTTTATAATCGAGGAGATTCTGATACAATAATAAGAATTGAAGTTCTGTTACAAAGGTGTAGTTACCTTAATTAGAAACACGTATAGTGTTCACTCTCAGAACTACGTATAAGAAAGTTTTTTTAAGGGAGGGGGGGTGGAGATATACTGAATTTTACCAACGTGTCATTTTGTTTTTATTCAAACACTTCAAAAGGGGTTGAATGTGTCGAGGATAAAAATTGATACAAAATTCTGATTGAGGTTCACACAACGCCAACAAGAATTAGTCAATATAATGAAGAGATGTAGGTGAGGACAATCTCTGGGAGAGCTTATCTCCAGTGGCGAAGCTGAGGTAGTTTTAGATTAAAACGTGACTCAATCTCCACGACGACAAACTGTTTTTATCACAGATATGACATGTCAGGTTTACCAACTGTCACGATAATATACCATTGGGATTTTGATACCGACCCGAATAATATGTGTTCATATTTAACACAAACGTGGCGGGTGATCTTTCGTAAAAAATATATATATAAAAGGATAAGGTACTGGCACCAGTCTTGGATATGACCCCAGTAATGGCTATTTTTAAATTAAATGTACTGAATTAGAAATATTTGATTACTATCATTTCTGAATATTAATCTATATACCTACCTACATTTAAGGTATTTCTCGGAAAAATTAAAAGATTCAAATTCTGTAAAAAATTAAAAAAAGGTTATTAGAAGCTCCATTCAAAATCTTAAAATGATTGACCATCTTTAAAATAAAATCAAAAATTTAACATTGCAAGTATAGGGATTACGATATTTTAAGTGGGTTTTCAATGGAAAAGTAAATAATTTTATGTGAAGGAACATCAAGAAATTTATGAAATTTTGAGAAAAACTAAATTAATATTATTGGAGTTAATATAAAAAATCTCAAGTATTTTCACAACCCCGTTTTTAAGTTATACGTAAAATAAAAATTTATTTTCTGTTATATAATATCACGGTAGTAGCTATGACAACGCCGCAAAATATTTACAATTGCCGCGGTATTAAAAAATCGTATGTGCTGAATATATTGTTCTTTTAATTTCAAGGAATAATAAAAATAATTAAAACTATTTCTTAATTATAAACTTATAATAAATAACAAATTCAGCTGCAAATAATAGTACACGTTATCAAATCAAAACAATAAATAATATGTAGCTGTCATCGGGAATACAAATAATTTAGAAGAAAGTAAAAAGTATATTTAATTTAATATTTTAATATTTTACGACACTTTTAGAAAAAGTATTAATTCTAGGTATTTTTAGACCAGAAGGACAAAACAGTTTTTTTTGACAAAATAGCAACAAAACCTATATAAAAGTGTTTTTAAAACACCGTATTCTTGTTTTGTCGTTTTGGTCTAAACACGGCATTAGATAACTCAATATTTTATGTTGAAATTAAAATTTTATAATTAATTAAATGTCAGTTTTATTATTACAATATCACTCCCATGAGTTGAGATTTAATTTTTCCTCCGTTACTCATTACGTATAAAAATTGGAATTTATGGATTGAGGAATGCAAGTTTACCCCACAGTTTTACTACTATACTGTCATCCTTGTATGCATTATTAAGAGTTGAAATATAGTTAAACTCCCTTGCTACTCCTTGTGTATGAAGGCATAAGCGTAGAGCGCGATGAACAAAATAGAAAAATTCAGTATGGTATTTTTTCTTTATTAATTATCAAATTAATTAAACTAAACAAAATTTGCTGGATTATTTGTGAAATTTTCATTAAGAAAATATTTTACAAAACATTCTAAAAATTTATGAAAAATATGAAAAACCCCAAAAAATACTGAAAAGTATATAATAATTAAATTTAAAATTTGCCAAGTCAATCAACAGCTTTAAAAAAAATAAAATTGTTATACATACATATACTTTTCAGAATTTTTTGGATTTTTTTAAAATCGGTTTTATTTTTTTAACGATTGTCTTTTTATGCTGGTATGTTTCTAATAATTACTTAATATAAATTAATAAATACTTCGTAACCCCACCCCCACCCCCCTCCTCCTATTGCGACTATGGCCCTTTCTCTATATGTCCTGACTTAAGGAACAGCCTGTAGTATATTAATTTTTTTTTAATTATAGTGTGTCTATTTATGATGTCACATATTTCTAATAATCACGTAATATAAATTAAAATAAATACTTTCTAACCCCTTTTTGTTGCGGCTACTGCCCTGTCTCTATATTCTAGTTTTTTTTGTTTTAATTTCAATTTCAATTTTTTTTTTTTTATATTATTTTAATTATTTTTTATTTTTTATTCTATATACAAATATTTATAAAGAGTTCCACTGACCTATTCTATACTATACCATGTAGTGAAAAAGAATAAAATGTTTATTTATTTATTTATTTATTTATACCTATGTGCTGACTTAAAAAACAGCCTGTAGAATATTATTATTATTTTTTTAATAATTATTTGTCCGTTTATTTCTGATGCCACATGTTTCTAATAATTACAAGTAATATAATTGAATGAATACTTTATACCCCTCCCACTCCTCCCTGTTGCGGCTACGGCCCTGCAAGGATGTGACACGATAAAGTATCTTATCTTGGAGTTCCTCGCCAAGATTTTATTCCGACGCGAAAGTTCCCGCGGCCGCCGCATTGTTAGTCAAACGTAAATAACTGAATTAAACTTTTCATCAGCACATAAAAGTTTTTATTGGTGTTAAACCGCTGATCCCATTGGGGGTGATTCGTTCTATTATTCATAATTTTACAATTTACAGGTAAACTTCAAATTGAATGTACTATAAAGGTTTTGTTCTTTAATTGTTTCCTATTTTTACCCTTTTTATTTTGCTACTTTGTGGAAATCGTTTAGAGATATTTCAGATCATATAAGGATTACAATTTTTTGTTTTTTTTTGACGTAAATAACTTCCAGTGTTTCAGGCATTTTAGAAACTTGAGGTACACGTAAAAATCAAAACATTTAATCAGTTTTAATTAGTGTTAAATTTAATATTATAAATAAAAAATATTAAATTTAGTATTTCCACGATTGCGCTTGTAAATATTAATTAATATAGTTAAAAAAAAAATAACGGTATATAAGAATATATTCTACAGTGTAGTAAATGGATATTGGCTTTTGGGTGTAAGCCGCGTCAATTTGGTCGTATTATCGGCCAATATTTCGTCAAACATTGCAGTTGACATCTTCAGGGCTCTTCTGGAAGAGCCTTAACGAAACGTTGGCTGATAACACGATCAAATTGACGCGGCTTACACCAAGGAGCCTAGATATATATCCAGATCACCGCGGAAGCCTCAAAATATAGTAATTCAATAATAATTCAATGAGCATTGCAACATTTACATTTACGTATATTTCTAAATATCATATTTGGACGAATTATAAACTTTCAAATAAAAGATTTTAAACTAATTTTGTTATATGTCTATTGACTTTATCTCACGTATAAATAGTTAAGTAAGGACATTAAGCGCCTTAACTCAAAATAACAAAAAATTATTAGTGCGTAGCACAGTACAGTTAACAATAAATGCTAAATCATTATCCTTAAACTAAAACCAGCCAAGTATCGTTTTTTTATTTTTTTCTTAAAAAATGTTGAGTTATTATTTTTGAGTTATGAATTTCATTCACATTTGTATGGGTAGATACATTAGTGCATAACACATTTCAGTTAACAATAAATGCTAAATCATTATCCTTAAACTTAACCAGCCAAGTATCATTTTTTTATTATTTTATTTAAAAATGTTGAGTTATTATTTATGAGTTATAAATTTCATTCACATTTGTATGGGTAGATACATTAGTGCATAACACAGTACAGTTAACAATAAATGCTAAATCATTATCCTTAAACTAAAACCAGCCAAGTATCGTTTTTTTATTTTTTTATTAAAAAATGTTGAGCTATTATTTTTGAGTTATGAATTTCATTCACATTTGTATGGGTAGATATATTAGTGCATAACACAGTCCAGTTAACAATAAATGGTAAATCATTATCCTTAAACTAAAACCAGCCAAATATCGTTTTTTTATTTTTGTCTTAAAAAATTTTGAGCTATTATTTTTGAGTTATTAATTTCATTCACATTTGTATGGGTAGATACATTAGTGCATAACACAGTCCAGTTAACAATAAATGCTAAATCATTATCCTTAAACTAAAACCAGCCAAGTATCGTTTTTTTATTTTTTTCTTAAAAAAATTTTGAGCTATTATTTTTGAGTTATGAATTTCATTCACATTTGTATGGGTAGATACATTAGTGCATAACACAGTCCAGTTAACAATAAATGCTAAATCATTATCCTTAAACTAAATTACTAATTGGTTCAATATAAACGTATTCTTCTGCATCGAGCTATGTTTTATCTGACCGCGGAAGCTCCAGATCTTGCACAATAAATCCTTCAGCATACAAAAACCGTTTAAACTGTAAACAACACGAGGCAGATAACCGCTGTCGCGTGATTTTTTGCACAGACACAAAAAAAAAAACAACAAAATCAATTTATGTAGAAACAATACGACTGATTAAACATTATCATACAAATTGAAAAATTATGCCACAAAATTTTATAGCGGACACTTACAAACAGGCGCGCCCCAATAAACCCCCCTATCTCATACTCTAAAATCACTCTCCCCCCCCGCTTCTACTGTTTTTAGTGAGGCCAGTGGCGTCAAAATCATGCATAGGTCAGCAGGTAGGCAGTGTCGTTTCTACTAAGGG
Organism: Sialis fuliginosa; assembly: GCA_961205875.1. Taxonomy (NCBI): domain Eukaryota; kingdom Metazoa; phylum Arthropoda; class Insecta; order Megaloptera; family Sialidae; genus Sialis; species Sialis fuliginosa. Next base: position 23,048,791 of record OY540816.1, read on the forward strand.
GAATAAAATACATTTATTTGAATTCTGAATGTCATTATGTAACATAGAAGACCCCCTTCTTCTCTTATTAACAAATAAGCTTGGCGCGATCCTATAGACTCATTTTTTTTTTAAATGTAGTTTACACTATTATCTTTAAGAGGATCACGCACTTAAAGACCCTCGTGACCTCCTTCCCTTTTTAAAAACAAATTAAAACTCATACGCTAACAAAGAAGTAAATTGAATAGTTAGTTAATCCAAACTAATATTACAAATGCGAAAGTGTGTCTGTTACCTTTTCACGGCTAAACTGCTGAACCGCTCTTAATGAAATTCGCAAGGGAGATAGTTTGCATTTGGGTGTGTGAGATTTTTACGCATTATAGCTTATACCATTTTGGCGTAGACATCTAGCGTGTTATTCAAAAAAATAAAATAATAATAATGAAATTTTCACCCTCATATTCAATGGTTACGCCACTGCCTCTAGATGCGATAATGTTATAATAATGCATCCCCCCTTCCCCTATTTCTGCCACATTACTCCACCGTTTAAAAATAGTCAACGGATGTAGAAATTTTTCAAATGGTTTTATTTGAAATAGTGGTGGTAAATATGGTATGTTTTTTTTTTACTGATTCTATTTGTTTTACAAAGTTTGTTGCAGATCGTGCTATATTGTTTTGTAAACTAAGTTTCCCCGGGTAGGTTTATAACATATGGAAATTCAAACAAAACAATATTTTAATGTTGGTACACTAGTCTGACATATTAATATGAATATTTTAGTTCTTTACCAGTTTTTGTACTAATGTAAAGTGAGTTCATATGTAACTCTAAATTGTTTAAAAAAATCAAACATAAATAAAATAAAGGCACCAATTATGGCCGCCATAAGAGCAAGTTTTTTGGATTAATGGGCTTGTTTTTTGTAATTCTCATGAACTCATGTTACTAATAAAACAAGTAACTCTTTATTTAATTAATTTAATTACCAGTCACCAAATATAGTTTGTTTTTTAAATTATAGCCTTTTATTTTGTTTATGTTTTTACTCCAGTAATGGATAGAGTAAGGCCATTAATGATAAATACTACGACACAAAAGATATAAAAGAAAGAATCGTCAAATTAGCAACAATGTAAAGCAGTTTCTATGATAATATAATAATTAATAAATAACTTAGTTTAAATGTCCACCATTTTGACACCTATTGGCCTCATGTGATCAAATCACGCTGTAAGACAGTTAAATGTATATAGATTAATATTCAGAAATGGTAGTAATCAAATATCAACAAATATTTCTAATTCAGTACATTTAATCTTTGTTACAATAAAAGAAATATAAAAAAATAATAATTTATCTTATCTATCAAATTTTGAAATGTTCCAGTAATGAATTGTTGTAATTTTCAAAGATTGAATAATGTGTATCAACATAGAAGATAGAGGTACATTAATTTGCCATGGAAATTAAGACAGTGGGTACTTTAGCAGTACTCTCAACATGAAAGAAAGAAAAATAAAATCATATTTTTCACTTCCGCCCGATTTCTCTCGACTCATTAATCCTTAAATCACAGATCTTTTTACTTAATGCACAAAGAAAAAAATACAAAAGGAGTTTTAGACATTTATACATTACGCCATACTCAATTAATACGTACAAAAAAATGCCAGCAAATATATCCACGCCACTGTTCTTATATTATTTAGCTAGAGAGATAACATTTCCCTTTTGTTACGAATTCTTCTATTGTATTTTTGTTTATATTTCTCATTTTAACGACAGTTGTATTTTGGGAAAATGGTACAGTTTTATGTAGACCACTCGCTGATTAATGGGGCCCCATAGGTCACCAGGGGGCCCTTATGAGTTTGTTAACAGTAATGGCTTAACCCTTTTTTATTTAATTATATTAAATTAACTGATTTTTAGAAACGGACATTTTCGCCTTTGTTAATCTTGATTTGTGATAAAATGTTTTTAACCAAGGGATACATTTTTTTTTACGCATGTGGTAAGAAAAATACGTAATTATAATATTTTATTAAAAATATAACTAGTCTTGGACAAGGCCTCAGTGTTGGACACTTGTTTAATTAAATTGACTAAATTAGAAATATTTGTTGATATTTGATTATTGTCATTACTAAATGTAAAGTAAGAAATACAGATTCGGTTAAATGAGATGAATTATTTGTAATGAATGGGTAAGTATTTCTACATCAAAAAATATTATTAATATGTTATTTAAGCGGTATGCCCAAAAATCTGAAAATTCGAATTTTCTTTTTCTGTAGTCATACCTACTTACTATCGAAAAAAAGTAAGAACATTTTTTTTGTGATATAGTTTATTGTTTACAAATATTCATTTGTTATTGTGATTTTTGTTTTTCTTCGCATACTTAAATGTTTGTAATAAAATACACTAATATTTAGTACTTCGACTTATTTTCGAAAATAAATATATGACATATCGTTGTAAAGTAGAGTAAAAAACACGTTCAGATATACTATAACCAACTTAGTGGCCCATAATAAAAACTAAAGTAAGGGCCTGTAACTCGAAAATTGAAAGTGATATACAAATTCAAAATACACCAATTAATTCTACACTAAAAAGGACTTTAAGAAACCGCAAACAAAAAGAACCTATCTACTTTAAAAAAAAATTTATAACCATTTTAAAAAATTTCGAATTTTCAGATTCTTGGGTATACCGCCTAAACCACATACAATTATTAATATTTTTTCATGTAGTAGTACTCATCCCTTCCTTACAAATAATTCATCTCATTTAACCAAATCTGTATCTCTTACCGATTAGGAAATCCCCATGCTTATCTTAGACACCCTATATATTATATGTATGTATATACATATAGATATTTTACCTTATTAAATAAGCTCATATTATTGAATCTTTGTAGTAGTACCTTGTCTGGCATAATATATAAGATACCTCTCGTATCTAAAAACCTTCAAGTACCCTCAAAAGATCACTCGGAAGTATAAAATCTTGTAATGATTTCAGTTCTTGAACACTCCAGATTTATTTCTTCAAATAATCACAATCTCTCTGTAAAATGCTTCACTTTTGTTAGATATCTGATTGCAACAATGAAAGTATGGTTATTTGTTGAAATATCATTATTTCTCGTCGTTTTTAAACTCACTCACTGAGAAATTATGGTCTGCAAAAATGACGTAGTAGAAATATGTTTTCTATCTTTTTGTGTCTTAGTACTTTAGAAATTTAAATCACACAAAATGATTTTGAAATATTAATAAAATAAGCAGTTATTTTTTTCGTTTCGGTTTATATTTCGTTCCGCAAAAAATAACGGTTTTTTCGGTTTTCGGTTCAGCTCCGAGTGATTAATTTAAAAAAAAATTATTTGTTTTAAAATTTTTTTTCTACTATAATTTAGAATATTTTATGGTACTTGTATGATAGTCCGAACGACAATTGAAGTGGGAAATAAGATCATGTTAACGCGCGTATTTTAACATATACTGAACCGTAAAAACCGATATTTTTATTTCGGTTATGTTCCGGTTTTCGTTCCGGCAAAAAATAACGGTTTTTCCGGTTTTCGGTTCAGTTCTGGTTCGAAGCCCAGAAAATAAGTGCTGCCAAGTGTACCTCATAAAATACATAGCATTTACAATTTGACACCTAGCAGATAGCGTTAGCTGGAAGCCTGTCTGTCTGTCTGTCTGTCTATATTAAGAAGAAATTTGGTATACAGACGTAGATTTTTGAAAAAATATTTTTTTGGGCTCCCCTTTCATAAACCGAAAAGTGTACTAACTTTTTTTTATTTACCCTATTAAGTGGGGTGTCTTTAGATAGATCTCCTAAAATACAACAAAAAATTGTATATGGCTTTTTGATATTAACCCTTATTTGCTTTTAAATGTCGTTATCAATTATAATTATCGATGCAAAAAAATCCTGAGCTTTTAATTAATAAAAGTGGTTTTCAAGTGATAAGCACACTAACGGACGGACAGACAGACGTTGCGTTTTATAATATATAAAAATTTGTACAGTAATGCCCAACTGCATTAGAATGTAAAATAGAATAAATAAAAATAAAAAAGCAGTTAAAAGAATTCCAGCAATGCTGCTTTTCTAAACTGATATTCTGTTTAAACAATTACTATTATTGTAGACGATTTAACGGCGGCGGGCGCAAGAGTGGTTGCCTTGTTTGAGATCGAAGAATGCGCTATTTAATCCTGTTAAAAGGTTATATCTGCCAAGGACTTTGTGGCTACATCATAAACCTGCTGCAGTCTTCGCAACGTCAGCATTTCTTCACAAATTTATAGACGTGCCTTTACCGTTGTTATTACTACATTGTGGCTATTTTCAAATTTGTTTTAGACAAATTGAATTAATTGTATAATGCATTAAAAACCTACGTCGAAAAAATAATTTATATACACTTTTATAAAATATAATAGGGTCTCTTTTTATGCGGTAGATATGTTCCACATCAAATTACGTATAAAAATTCGCTTAAAAAATTCAATAGAAATATAAGAAAATTTCAAACAAGTACAATTTCAATATTTTCAACCACTTTTCTACCCTTAATTGTATTACCATTGTATAACTATTTTCTTACATTGTTTTTACTGCCGTACCAACAATTTTGTTTTAACTAACTTTCTTATACGCCATATGTATATAATATGTAAATAAATAATGTAAGTATGAATTGTTCAGCCGAATTTTTTTCATGTTAATATTCATTTTGATCTCCCCTGAATCCATTATGATATATTTTTGCTGTATGTGGCCTTCTGTCTGTCTGTAGAAACTGTAACTAAACAACGATAAGCCACAGAAGTCTGAAATTTAATTCAAAAAAAATATTTTATATAGAAGTTGGAGATTATTATTACCTATCTAAAAAAATTTTAATATTTAAAATTGTTCATAACAGAAAAAAATGTTTACAATAGAAGTTCATTTATGAGTTAGCCAGATTTTTTTTATATAATGAAACACACGTATACAGTTCATTCACTGTATTACGTATAAGAAAGTCACAAAGGTAAAAACAATATGAATCATAATAAAAAAAACACATTTTAATATTTTACTTCAGTCCTTGGAAATTTAAATTATTTGTTTTTCCAATTACACTATAAGTATTCCCTCTTTTTCCCCCTCCTCCTCTACACTGCATGAGATTTATCATTGAAAGAGAGCAACAATGTAGTTATCCATGATGAAAAATATCTACGTTAAAAACTGTAATAGAAATTACAATGAAAATGAAGCATTATCTTGTTGAAGTTGGCAGAACTGGCTGCAGGCGTCAAATACCTAATTTCAGGTCTGATGATAAATAAGTTGTAACTAGCCTCCGGCATTTTAACTCCCTCGCTTCAGAAAATGTAAATTAATAATAAGCCATTGAGCTTTATATGTATGCGAAGGTATTGTAGAAATAGACTATACCTACATAATGGAATATAGACGTGTTGATTCTAGCTTCCCTATTTCTTATACCGTGTGTGTGTATGTGTGTTTCCGGTAAATTTTGAAGAATTAAAGCAGATTCTAGTTTATTTGTTTTATGGTTAAAGTCAATAGAAAACTTTGTAGACAGTTAAACAGTGTATTCCAAATTGGTTAAGACATAAGAAATTTAACATGGGGGAAATTAGAAATGTTGTAGTAACCTTTGGTCAAATTTAACGATGTGTGATTGGTGCATTTTTAATAAAATAGTAATTAGTTTTATTAACAAAAACAAAACTTAGTTATAAAACACCTTAAGTTCAAGCTTTTACTTATTTTTTTATATTTTAGTCGATATTTGTATGACGAGTTGAAGTTCACTGCAGGAAATTTCACTAAAAAATTTCGAATTTTTGATTTCGTTAAAAGTATGTTTATTGTATAGAAAATGACGTGAAAAGTTGTTTGTTTCAAACCGCAGGTCTGTATCTCAAACCGTTCTCGAGATATAGCCTCTCAAAGTTTTAGTTTTTTCAAATTTTTGGAGAAAAAAGGCCATAACTTTTGAACGCGTGGTCGGAATTGATTTTAGTTGACGGATTTGAAATCAGCGTGTCAAAATCTATATAATGACATGTATAATACTTTAAAATCCGACAAAAAAAATTTCGTCAAAAATCGACATTTTTTTAAGGTATACCCCTTTGAATTTTTTCGATTTTTCGCGAAAATTTTTTTTTCGAGTTTTAAGGTATTATACATGTCATTATATAGATTATGACACGCTGATTCCAAATCCGTCAACTAAAATCAATTCCGACCACGCGTTAAAAAGTTATGGCCTTTTTTCTCCAAAAATTTGAAAAAACTAAAACTTTGAGAGGCTATATCTCGAGAACGGTTTGAGATACAGACCTGCGGTTTGAAACAAACAACTTTTCACGTCATTTTCTATACAATAAACATACTTTTAACGAAATCAAAAATTATAAATTTTTTAGTGAAATTTCCTGCAGTGAACTTCAACTCGTCATACAAATATCGACTAAAATACAAGAAAATAAGACGTAGAGGTATTATAGTTTTATAATTGAGCGTGTAAATTAATATTAAACGCTATCCGATGTTAGAGTTGCGCACACAGATGAATATTCTAATAATATTTTTAAATTATTTATTAACTGAAAACACAGATTTGTATTAATTTACCCATAAAGCAAGGGAAGCACTACTTCCCCTGCTTCGCCACTGGTATTACGTATAAGAAAGTCTCGTAGACAGTTCTTTCTGTACATGGATTCTTTGGACTGTTTAATCATTACGTCTTCCGAACGGCTACATTAACCCATTAACGCCCAGCGTCTTATATCTATATATAAGACTGTCCTATGACAGTGAGTTTTTTATGTTCGTCTTTGATTTAGGAAACATGAACAAAAGCGAGAATAGAAAACTTTCTGTCCTATATATAGGACGCTGGGCGTTAATGGGTTAACAGAAACAATATTTGAAACGGCAATACAGAGTCCGCGTCGCGTTATTAAGTTACAAGTTCCAAATTGCTCGCCACTTATGTGGTGTGCGTTTTTTTCTGTGACGTGTAATATATAGTACACAATTACAGAGGGTTTCTTTCATCTAGTGGTGGGTAATAAAGACTTCTATCTCCACGACGTTGTCTTTTCCTCCATCACTCATAACAAATTATATACGTCACCTTTTTTTGAGTTGATACCGACTGAGAGCCAAGCTCTGCTGCCCAGAGATTTATGTGTGAAAAAGCACTGGCGTCCAAAGCACGCTTTTTCTTTATTAGCTTTAATTATTTACTTACTTATCTTATTCCATTCTTTCTTGAATAAATTTACAGTATTGATTTAGTCGGATAAAAAATGTATTTATTTCGAAACTGGCTTACAAAATACAATATAACCCTCATTCTTTTTTACAATTACTATCATCAGTCTTGGATAGTACAGTGTAACCTTAATAACAATAACAAATTTTTCGAAATCCCCTAGAACTACCCGTAAGAGCTAATGCAAAATATACCTTTTTATTAGGTGTTCCTTAACCGTCGTAAAGAAACGAGAAATCGTTAAGTATGTAGACGAGAATCCTACAACGAAAAAAATAGACATCGCTACATTCTTACCTTGTTATAACGAATTGTAGACCAACCTAACCTTTATATAACAAACCTCACTGTAACAAATTACTTGGTATAACGAATATTTTCTACTTCCCTTCAGTTTTGTTATATCGAGGTTGCACTGTATTGATATAATAAATTAATTAAATGTACTAAATTAGAAATATTTGTTGATATTTAATATGGCAGTTATCAAGTATCAACAAATATACCACTGAACGGATTTTTATTAAAAAAATATGATCCCATATAAAAATCATGGTGGAGGTGCAGTGTAATCCCAAAAAGAAATTTATTTTCAAAATATCTCAAAAACGGTGCATGTAACGTGAAAATTCTATGGGTTCTTTTTTATAGAACATTAAATTTCCGACAAGAATAAAAATTTATTTTATGGACATAATCAAAAAATCATATTTTATAAAAAAAATTCACATCGCCGCCCATGTCACGATGGTGTTTTATAAGTGGTAAAAAGAATAACCCAGTTCAGTTATATGACATAAAATAGAGTGGCCCGAGTATTACTGTACACTTGTGAGGGCGCTTCTCCAGCAACACCCTCCTATAAATAAATATATAGACCGGAAGAAAATATCAACTTTTCGTCTGTGCTCATTTCTCAAATGTTATGATTTCTTAATACTATTTACCAATTGGTTTTTTTTTCACAAAATGTTCCCTGGATCACGTTACAGTATACCGCACTGAAATAACGTTATAAGGTACTGGCACCAGTCTTGGATCATACCCCACTTATGTACTACATAAATTAGAAATATTTATTGATATTTGATAACATACTACCATTACTGAATCATAAAATAGTTTAATTTGGTTACAGTTGATCAATGGGTGTCAAAATGGTAAACATTTAAACTAATTATTAGTGTAATTTATTTATTAATTATTATATTATCATAGTATCTGATTTACATTATTTAAAATTTTAGTATTCTTTATTTTATAACTTTTGTGTCTTTGTACTTATCATTAGCAAGTGTCCATCACTGGGTGCTCATTACTGGAGAAAAAAACATCTGTCAAGTAAATGTACAGTGCTTCCTCGTGCTAAATTCACCAAAGGTAGTTAATTCACGAACAATTTTAATAAACACCGATATTTTCATGAATTGGTATATAAAATTTTATTAATATCGGTTCAGTGATTCATGAGTAATGCGTGGGACAGACAGACAGACATGGAACGAAAAGTGTTTTTCTTGATCTGAAACAGAAATATCAAGTTAAAATTTTGAAATCGGAGAAGCAATCACAACGAAGCAAAACAAATAATATTTGTGAAATTTCATCACTGGGTACCCATTACTGGCTTTATTTATCCAGTACTGAGAGAGAAAACATAAACAAAATAAAAGACTAAATTGATTTAATAAAAAAATACTTGTTTTATTAGTAACATGATTTCAACAGATTGAGAATTACAAAAAAGTTAAACAATCCCAAAAAAAACAGTAAACTTTGCCCTTAAAGCGGTCAAGACTGGTACTAGTACCTTATATAATGCCAAAATCATAACCCTATTTTGGTTTCTCGTATTTGAATAGTATAACAAAAAAAACATCATTTTTCGTTCGTATTGAAATGATTATTATATCGTTAAAAAATGATTTTGAAGTTTATCTAGGCTGTTTTAAAAGTGTTAAAAAGAAAAACCTCCTTGGTCCCAGAGCAATACTGCAATCAATGTTTGTAAGATGTAAGTTATGTCGGTTAGGTTCTCTCTAACTTTGTCATCGCTATACAAACTTACCGGTAAAGACCCTATAATTTCCCCTTACACACCTACTACAACATCTTGGGTCCTTCTCTCCTAATTGACTGTCTTTATTAGGTTACCAGCACTGCTCGCTGCAAAATGAAGCCCTGTAGTAAACTAGGGTTGCCAACAACCCGATCTCAAACTCCCTGAAGGACTTAATTTAACAAAGGGTATAGGTACATAGGTTTTAATACTCATTTTATGTTTATAATTACTTAATTGTTTTTAATGAATTTTCAACCAACCCGTCCACTATGTTTTACGTCCAAACTATTGAAGATAGAGTTTTATGATAAAAAATTTACTATATATATCGACCCTAAATAATTTCAGGAAAATATTTTCAGGCAAAATCAAATAGAACGGTAAATCCAAAAGTAGATAATTTTAAAGATATATATAGTAATTTTTTTATCATAAAACTCTATCTTCAATAGTTTGGACGTAAAACATAGTGTAACTTCAAAAACAATAAAGTTAATAGCCGCTCTTTTCAGAGGAAAATTTTCCCAACCCTAGTTTGTGAACACACTAGGTAAAGGCGGTAGCTTAATGTAATATTCTGATAGAATACATATTAATACACATAATAATGGCCTGCCATTGGCTGAAGACACTGTTGATACAAGGTCTTACTTCTGAACTGCTTCACCAAGATTTATAGATGTCGAGATAAATATGTTAAATAACTTTAACCACTATTTCTATATCAAAACTTTGCAAGGGTCGTTAAATCGAACGAGCTAACATCATCATATCCATGTGTGGTTAACGCCCCCCCCCCTTCCCCCCCCCGTTAAAGGTAACATATTTGTGTGCACCTTTGATAAAACAGAAATTAAACTAGAACGTAGGATTATATTGCAACGCGTTAAAAAGCAGCAGTATTCAAAATGCAGGAAATACAAATATGTATGTGACAAAATTTAATACAGCATGTTATAAATTAACTTGTGTATGTATTCGAGTTGATATTTCTATGAATAGTTGAAATTTTTCTATCAAATTTCTATGAAAAGTGAAATTAAAACTATGAAATTTGACTAAAAAATTTTAAATTTTAGATTTCGTTAAAAGTATGTTTGTTGTATAGAAAATAATACATATAGATATAGATTTTGACACTCTGATTTCAAATTCGTCAATTAAAATCAATTCCAACCACGTGTTCAAAAGTTACGGCTATTTTTCCCCAAAATTTTGAAAACATTGAGAGGCTATATCTCGAGAACGGTTTGAGATACAGACCTGCGGTTTAAAAAATTTCAACTTTTCACATTATTTTCTATATAAAAAACGTAACGAAATCTAAAATTAAATATTTTTTAGTCATATTTCATGCTTAAAATTTCAATTCTCGATAGAAAAATCATTTTAAAGATAAAAAATTTAGAAGGAACTTCATAACTTACTTTATAAATAATTATTTTCATTATTTTTCTTTTAAATTACAGGTATTAAACATTGAAATGCGCGAATATCAAAAAAAAAAAAAAAAAAGAAGAAAATAGCTTACGCTCACGTCGGATCACACAAATTGAAATTCTGCCTCGAAACTAACTAATAAATTATAAATTAATCAATAGTATTTTGTTTCAACTTTAATAATACTTTTCAGTAAATATGTAGCATGTTTATAATTTATCAATTAGTTGAAAAACGCACCAATGACGTGTCGTTATATTTGTCCAAAGGCTACTATGATAAAACATTTTTAATTCACCCAATGTCAAATTTTCTATGGCTTAGGCGGCTATTACACTATCAAATAAATATGTCAAAGATCTTTGACAAAGATTTGATCATATTTCTTTGATAAAATACGAGATTTTGTTCTATTACACTACATAAAATATTTGATAATGTTTTCTCAATATTATCTAGGGATATTTTCTTCTTTTTTGGTGCTTTTTGAATATCAATGCGTGAATGTTCGTCAATTGACGCAATCGAGGTTTGAATTTACAACCGTGTATTGTGGTTTTTATAAGCAATAAGAAGATTATCATATAATACTGGATTTTGTTGATATGCATACATTAATAATTATGTAACTGTCAGTGATAACTTGGTAGTCGCCATTTGGTTTTTGACGTCAAAAAACTTTGATCAAATATAAGAGACTGTCATTAACTATGATCATATAAATATTATAAAAGTTGACTTATTACACTGTCATATTTCTTTGATCAAAGAAATTTTATCATATTTCTTTGATAGTGTAATAGCCGCCTTAATCAACTTAAATTCTATTGTATATATACAAAATGACTACCAACCACCGTTTAAGAAGCGCTGAGTTTGAGAGAGATGAGCTATCTCGCCCTATCTGTAGTACTATTATTAAGAAGTCATTAACGCACTATCTTTATTGCTCCGTTATCAGCTTAACAGCGATATTACTCTAAACTATATTGGGGTAACATCATTAGAGAACAAAATCAAAACGGAGCGAAAAGAAAAAGAGTCGAGGCAAAACACTAAACGGTTCTTGTGAGAGATCAAAGATAGCTGGGGATTTGCAGGAAGCTATCTGAAAACTATTTCCTCGCAATCAACGCTTGACAAGCCGCCTTGCTCCGGGGACACGGTGTGGTATAACTGGGTGTTACAAACTCACATGTTATGCTTAATTGATTTGTGGGTTTATTCCGTTTAAAATGACAGAAACAATTGGTTTGAATCAACTATAATCCATTGTAACTAGCACTAAATATATGTGGCCGCCATATGAAGTTGTTCCACATAGAAAAACGTCCTCTGTTTGGTGACATAGAACTCAGGAACTTTAAATCACACAAAATTCGGAATGGGGTTAAAATTTTCATAATATTGTCTAGTTCAAATCAGTTAAATTGATTGTTTTGTAATCAGAGCTTTGCTTATTACAAAAACTGTTTAACTTTTTTAATAGAAAATTTAATGCTTTACAAAAAAGAACCCCATAGAATTTTCACCTAACAATGCCGTTCTTAAGATATTTTGAAGAGAGAAAAAATGGGATTACACCGCACCTCCACCATAATTTTTATATGGGATCATCTGCTAGCCAGATATTTTTTTATATAAAAATCCGTTCAGTGGCACATTAGTTAAGCGTATAACAAGTTTTTAAGGGACAGACACACAGACAGACGGACAGATACAGAACGAAAAGTGTTTATTTTGATTTTTTAATCAGAGATAAAAATTTTGTCTGCTTTCAGAAATGATCACATAGTTAAATGGTACATTAGTTAAGCGTTTAACAAGTATTTAAGAGACAGACGGATAGATACAGAATGAAAGTGTTTATTTTGATTTTTTAATTAAAGATAAAAATTTTATCTGCTTTCAGAAATGATCACATAGCTTCCAGTTTCTTTCGGATATGGTGAAAAAGAAAAATGACAAAGTGAGTAACCTTATATTATTTTTTCCATTAAATTATCAAAGTGCGTCATGTAAGTAGGCCGTGACAAATGAACGCTGGTATAATTTTCGCGACATATTCTTTCACATCAAGGAAGTGGAAAAAAAATACAAGGCATCTTTGCCGCAAACAGAATATTTAATTCGATTTTCGCGCACTTGAGAGATTATTGAATTTAAAGACATGATGGAAAGTTATAAAAACCCAGCTCATTTGTTCTCGTTGCTACAGCTCACAGTGGGCTAGAAATGTTTATTATTTCTAGCAAATAAATTGTTATAAATTTTTTTTAACATACATATGTACACCCAATTCTGTTTTTATACGATTTTGAAATAACACGGTCGATAACAATAAAAATTTTTTTTACACGATTCAGTTTCTTTAAATTAGAGTAAAATTTATACAATTTATTATTTTCGTACAGTGAAGTTTTTTTTTTGTTTAAATTAATTTTAAATTAAATTAATAAATAAATCTTTTTAACACGGTGCAAAAACGGTATTAAGTATATTGTTTTTTATTTTATTTTTAATAAAATAAATAGAAATTTTAAAAATTTTAAACTAATTCTTTAAGTTTTATTAGATCAAAATAAATATATATGTGTTTTTTTTTTCAATCTTCAAAAAGCTTTTTGAATGATCACTCTTCGACTATTTTTAACAAAAATGTGATGATTTGAATTTTATCTATTGAATTTTATTTGTTATGGACATAAGGTACTGGCACCAGTCTTGAACAATACCCCAGTGTTGAATATTTTAAAATTAAATTTACTAAATTAGAAATGTTTGTTGATAACTGCCATAATCTATACACATTTAACTGTCTTGCAGCGTGATTTGATTATAATTGATAATTTTTTTTTAAATAGTAGACAAATAAACATCGCGTGATAAATAATCTTTTTGGGTTTTTTTCCTTTTTGACAATTTTTAGAGGAGTAGGAATTTTTTTAAGACATCATTTTGCAGTGGCCAAAAAATATTAGATAAAAAATAGTTTTATTCAAATTCATCGAATTGTATTTAGTTTGTGAGCTGATTTTTTTGTTAAATATTATGTAATAAATATTTTTTTATAATTAAAACTTTATATGTTACCAAAGAAACCGAAAAACAAGAAAAGTACTGGATCCTTTAATAAATTCTTTGGATTTAAAATATCTGTAATTGTACTCGGCATTTTAAATGTCCATCACAGTGGAACGGTCCTTTAATTCTAATGGCCGGTTTTTAGTTAGATTTGTACCACAGTACGTTGTTCGTATTACTTATTTTTATTCATCGCGTGTATTTCTACCCCTCCCTCCCACCGGATATCTTTGTGCATGGGGGATATAAAACGTTTTACGTGCAACACACCTCCCATGCAATTATTGTTGTCAGATAAGTGTATAATCGGTTTTGATATTTGACATTTTTTTTTTATATATAATGCAATTATTTTATTTGTTGTTTTTAACTTAAAGAATAAAGAAAAAGGAAGTTATTGTAAATAAGGTACTGGTATTACTTTTGGACGCTGTAAGAGCATGGTTTTTCTAATTCTCATGAACTCATGTTACTAATAAAACAAGTACCGCAATATAGTTTTTAGTTTTTTAATTGCAGCCTTTTATTTTTTTTATGTTTTTCTCCAGTAATGGATAAAGTAAAACCAGTAATGAGCACGCAGTGATGGACACTTGCTAATGATTACAACGTTATAAGTACTACTACGACACAAAAAATATAAAATAAAGAATCATGAAGTTTTGAAACAATGTAAAGCAGATGCTATGATATTATAATAATTAATAAATAGATTACACTAATAATTAGTTTAAATGTTCACCATTTTAACACCTATTGGCCGATTGTTATCAAAGTGTTTATAGATTATGATTCAATAATGGCAGTATGTAATCAAATATCAACAAATATTTTATACATTTAACTAAACAAGTATCTAACACTGGGATATTGTCCAAGACTGGTGCCAGTACCTTATTTTTCGTCAGTTTTTATTTAATATTTACCATCTGAATGTTAATAATTTAATATAATATTTAAATACATTTTATAAAAAATGTTTTGCGCCTCCACCAACAAGAATGCCAAACTTAAATTTCGATATGAGTTTATTATTGATAGATTTGGGGGGCTCTGTTGGTGGGGTGGAGGCTCCAAGCAAAAGCCCTTTTTGCCCATATTATTATGCGCTACTATATTTCACAAATTCACAGTAAAATGCCCTTCTGTCCATATGATAACGCGCCAATATATTTAACTGTAAAATTCTGAAAATAGTACATAATAGTTAAAATATTGAAGACTTCTGATACAATCTATCTAGAAACAAACGACTACCTTGATACTGCAATGACATTTCGATTAACAAGAGTATAGTTCACAAACACAGAGAGAACATATTTAGATCTAGACAGTAGAACAACAAGAGTTAACAAAAACACATTAACTGCTCTTTTCGGTCGAGGGTAGTTTGCTATAGGGGAGGGGAGGGGGTGATGGGGGGTGAACAGAACCGATACCTCCTGAAGACACACAGATGTTCAACCACAAAGCAAGCCTCACCTGAATTTTAATGGTTCTTTTGATCATCTCCGTAAGCATTAATGAAGCTGGTTGATTTGCATACCTTTATGAATACATCGTGTCTGAAAAAGTACAGAGCGTGGTATAGGTGTCAGCGGCTCTCAACAGGTGGTACTTGTGTCGTGTTATATCATCCTGCAACGTCTCTCTGTCTGTCCGTTAATGCACTTATCACTTATCCGATTTACGTGTTTTTTTTTTTAATTCTTTGGCCAGGTTTTAGTATATATTTCATTACGTTAGGTAACATAAGGAATAAGCAGTGATTACATTTAAAACGTCAAAATGTGAATATTATAAAATGCAACGTCTCTCTGTCTGGCCGTTAATGCGCTTATCACTTATCCGATTTACGTGTTTTTTTTAAATTTATTCAGGTTTTAGTATATATTTTGTTACGTTAGGTAACATAAGGAATAAGTAGTGATTACATTTAAAACGTCAAAATGACATTTACTATATCAAAGTAAATATTTTTTAAGGCAAATTTAGATAAATGTTTGTAAGGGAATATTTTAGTAGACCTATATTATGGGAAATTGAAAGCTCTACAAAAAACATGTGTCGTTATTGAGATATTTCGAAAAATTTATATTTTGGGATGTCACCCCTCCCCTTTACACACGATTTTGAAATGGTACGGTCCTCAAACAAGACCAAATTTCATTATTATCGCTTCAGTGCTTCATGAGTTATGCGTGTGATAAGGATTCAGGGAACAGACAGACAGACGCGGAATGAAAAGTGTTTGTCTTGACCCGAAACGGA
Organism: Sialis fuliginosa; assembly: GCA_961205875.1. Lineage (NCBI taxonomy): Eukaryota > Metazoa > Arthropoda > Insecta > Megaloptera > Sialidae > Sialis > Sialis fuliginosa. Next base: position 23,064,979 of record OY540816.1, read on the forward strand.
AAGATCAATTTAAAATTTTGAAATCGGAGAACAATTTTTTTTGTCTTATTTTAAAACGATCACAAAGCTTCTCGTATCTTCGATATTGCGAGGAAACAATTAAGAAAATAATTAAATTAGGTTTTTAAATAATATATTTCTACATAAATGTCTTAACCTAACCTAACCTAACCTATTCAAAATTTGTGCTTTATCAATACAATAGTTTTTGATTTCACTTTTAACGAAACCCAAAAATTGAGATTAAATTCAGATAAAAATACAGAAAATTTCTTATGTGGCTAGATATTAATTGAAATAACGACTAAAAGACTCGGTTTACACCCAGAGGCCAGTAATGAGAGAGTAAGATATCTATAGATTAAAGATTTATATCGTAACTGATAAAAAGAAATGAAATAGATTTTTCAATTAATAAAATGCATAGAGAGCATTTTGTTGACATTTTTTGCAATATGTATACTGTATTTGTCAGCTCAACTTTGACTAGAATGCCATCATAGCTTCGAGGAAAATTCCAACTATGAAAACAAAGGATTTTCAATAACGAGTCACAATTTTCTGATTGTATAATATTGTATACAAATGAATAATGAAAGAGACTGCAAAATAGTTAATTTTGTGTTTTTGATATGTTCATTTGTACTTTCTTATACGTCATTCTTATAAAGAAGTATTGTAATTATGAAAATAATTTAATGACAAATGAATTTTTGATATGTTCATTTCCACTTTCTTATACGTCAATCCTATAAGAAAGTATTGTAAGCATGTAAATTTTAAAATAATTTAGAATTAAAAAAAAATTTTGATGCATACAAAACACGACTTAAACTGACTTCTTTCTCTTATATATCTACTTATCTCTCTCTTACGCATAACCGATGTAAACTGATTTCTACACATACTTTATTCGTCCATCTTTCTCTTATACATATACTCATCGCTCTCTCGCGTTAATTAGCGCTTTATCTTGAAAACATGTCGAGGTAGTTCCAATTCACTAGCTTGCTAAATAGGTTTAATTTTGTTATTAAGTACTGAAAATTTAATTTGTAGTTGCGCTTATAATAAAAAATGTTTATGAACTCTGGTTTAGACATATTACGTATGTGTATATGCATGTGTGTGTGTGTGTGTGTGTGTGTGTGTGTGTGTGTGTGGGTATTGGTGTTGTTCAATTTTATAAATGACTGTTAGAAAATTGTAAAATGTAATTTTTTTCCTCTGTGAAACGAATATGAAATTTCTTCCTTTTTCATGGAAAATACCCCGTTCGGATGTCCTGATATTTTTAATCAACGAAAATAATTTTAATATTAAGTAATGATTACTATACTATTCACATCTTTGATTTAAAATACTACCACAAAAATCACAATCCAAAAATTACTTTTAATGGCAAAAAAAATTAGACGAAATTCTATATTTTTTTTCCAAATTCGATTAATACTAATCTTATGATTACTGCTAAGGCCCTTGATAGAGTAGCGTGACAATATATGTCCTAAAATAATTCTAGGGTCATAGGCTTTCATTCAGTGAAAATCCCATCAAAATCAGTTCTGCAGTTTTAAAGACATTTTAAAAGATTGCATTGATTTGAATTGTATTTAACATTGTATAGACAATGGATGGGAATTTTGGGTGGAGGGTGTGGAAATGGTCTTTAAACATGTAAATCTGCATCTGTCTAATAGTTTGTCCGAATTTCAGCTGACTATGGGATCATTATTATAGGATTATTTGTCTATTTGATTGAAAACGTTTAATGCTGAACAATTCAGTTCTGAAGAGATCGACGCGGCGCTAAACTTGGCATATCTTAAATAAACGTTTGTAGGTAATTGGTGATATTGTAAAGAAGTTTAGTGCTGTATCAGTCGTTTATTTCAGAACCGAGACATATTTTACGTTTAAAAGGTACTGGCACCAATCTTGGCTGCTTTAAAAGCAAGGTATACTGGTTTTTGGGATTGGTACGCTTTTTTGTAATTCTCTTGAACTCTTTATTGGATCAATCAAATATAGTTTGCTTTTTTAAATTATAGCCTTTAATTTTGTTTGTTTTTTCTCCAGTGATGGACAAAGTAAAACCAGTAATGAACACTCAGTGATAAGTACTACTACACAAAAGATATAAAAAAAGAATCGTCAAATTTGAAACAATGTAAAGCAGTTGCTATGATAATATAATAATTAATAAATTAATTAATTTAAATGTCCACCATTTTGACACCTATTGGCCGATTGTCATCAAATCACGCTGTAAGACAGTTAAATGTATATAGATTAATATTCAGTAATCAAATATCAACACATATTCAGTACATTTAATTAAAAATTTGCCATTACTGGGGTGCTTGCCAAGATTGGTGCCACTACCTTACGTTATTTGAAACAGTGTAAAGCAGTTGCTATGATAATATAATAATTAATTAATAAATTATACTAATAATAAGTTTAAATGTCCATCATTTTGACACCTATTGGCCGATTGTCATCAAATCACGCTGTAAGACAGTTAAATGTACATATATAGATTAATATTCAGAAATGGTAATAATGAAATATCAACACATATTTTTAATTCAGTATATGTAATTAAAAATTTCCCATTACTGGGGTGCTTGCCAAGACTGGTGCCACTACCTTACGTTATTTGAAACAGTGTAAAGCAGTTGCTATGATAATATAATAATTAATAAATAAATTATACTAATAATAAGTTTAAATGTCCACCATTTTGACACCTATTGGCCTCATGTGATCAAATCACGCTGTAAGACAGTTAAATGTATATAGATTAATATTCAGAAATGGTAGTAATCAAATATCAACACATATTTCTAATTCAGTACATTTAATTAAAAATTTCCCATTACTGGGGTCCTTGCCAAGACTGGTGCCACTACCTTACGTTATTTGAAACAGTGTAAAGCAGTTGCTATGATAATATAATAATTAATAAATAAATTATACTAATAATTAGTTTAAATGTCTACCATTTTGACACCTATTGGCCTAATGTGATCAAATCACGCTGTAAGACAGTTAAATGTATATAGATTAATATTCAGAAATGGTAGTAATCAAATATCAATATATATTTCTAATTCAGTACATTTAATTAAAAATTTCCCATTACTGGGGTGCTTGCCAAGACTGGTGCCACTACCTTATGTATTCGTAGATATACAATAAATGTATATATGAATATTGAGTGCAACAAAAACTTTGTATAACAAGTGAACGTCAAATTCGATTGAGGAGATAGATTTTTAAACTTTTTTCTGTGGTCGTGGTTTAGCTTTTTGACATTGAAGCGTCTTACATATTTCTTTTCTTTTATGTCGTTATACCTTTTTGAAAGGATAAAAAAAACCCTGACAGTTTTTAAAAAGATTGTCATGGAGGATTCTATTGTCTTTGATGTAGAAATATTCGTATTATTTCTCATATGCTTATATCAACAATTTATATTATTGTTTTTTTTATATATACATATATATATATATAAGGTATTGGCACCAGTTATGGCCGCTATAAGAGCAAGGTGTACTGTTTTTGGGATTAATGGGCTTATTTTTTGTAATTCATATGAACTCATGTTACTAATTAAATCAATTTAATTACCTAATAGAGTTTGTTTTTTTAAATTATACAAGCCTTTTGTTTTGTTTATCTTTTCTCCAGTAATGGGTAAAGTAAAACCGGTAATGAACACCCAGTGATGGACACTTGCTAATGATTACAAAATAATAAGTACTACGACTTAAAATTTATAAAATAAAGAATCGTAAAATTAGAAACAATGTAAAGCAGATGCTGTGATAATATAATAATTAATAAATAGATTATACTAATAATTAGTTTAAATGTCCACCATTTTGACACCCAGTTAAGTGTCTATAGATTATAATTCAGTAATGGCAATATGTAATCAAATATCAACAAATATTTTTAATTCAGTACATTTAATTTAAAAAGTATCCAAGACTGGTGCCAATACCTTACATATTCATATCATTTAAAATTAGATTGTTTGAATGAAATTTTCCACCCAGCCGAATTTTTGTTTAAGACGTATGTTTTCGACATTTCAAAATAACGATATCACTGAAGCTTATAATATAATATTACAAGACAATAAAGGTCAACAAAAGCAGTTTTGTGTAGGCAAATACAGACAGTTCTCGACTTACGGCTACCTCAACTTACGACCATTCGGACGAGTTATATAAAAATAAAAATTTGTTTTAGCACATTGACAAAAAATACTCCAGAATAATAATAATAATAAACAAAAAAAAACTATAAAACCTTTTTTTTTTTTTTTTTTAAAACTTATCTTTAAATATATTTTAATATAAAACCACTTTTCTTTTACGTTTTGAAAGTAGTACAATTTTTTTTAAGTGAAAATAATTGTTAAAAATATTGTATTGTTTCTTTATAAGAATTTGTAACATTTATACGTGGAAATTTGAATAGTAAAGGTATTTTAAATGTACAAATTTGATCAATTTTGTTCATGAACATGAGACGTAAGAATAACAATAAAATTTCTTCCTTTCGGTAATTCAATTCCAAATAACAAAAACGACTCAAATAAAATTTACATGCATTTGCCTTAACTAATATTATTACAGAGTTAAAAAAAGGGGGACATATAAAACACAGTCGCCTACAGAGTCGGGTTAACTATTAAGTAAGAAAGTGTCCTTTGTTTAAAATTCTCAAGATTATAAGATTTCCATGCTCTATGTCTATGATTACGCCTATAACTAATTAAACAATTGATGAAAAATAGAAAATTAAAAAAATATGGTAGAATAAATGAAAAATTCGTGTTTCCAGGAAAAATAGTTCCATTAACATCGTTCAACATTGACGGAACCTATACACATTATTGACCTTTTTTTAATAACTAGTTGACCCCATTTTACAATGCGCGTAACAAAAAAAATATATATAATAACCGAAGGGTAATTTTCAGTAAAATTTAAAAAAAAATTATTCTCAATCAAAATATATTTTTTTTTAAATGTATGTGTTGGATGCACAGTCGAGGGATTGACGTGAATACGTGAAAGTGGGGTTAATTAAAACTCAGACTCATGGATGAATACATATTTAATTTTTTTTGTTACACAGAATATTTGTAAAATGAACATAAAATGTTGGATTAGTCTAAATAAAGAAATATAAAACCAGTTTTGTTAATTAATTATTTACAATAATTAATATTTACAAGCGAAATCGTAGAAATACGAAATTTACTTTCTTAATTCATTTTAAAAATCTTTAATAAAAAAATTAAAAACATTACTGCGTAGAGAATATATTCTAATATACTATAATTATTTTTTTCAATTCAATTAATTAATATTTACAAGCTCAATCGTGGAAATACAAAATTTAATTTTTTGTTATTTCTTTCTTATAATATTAAATTTATCACTCATTAAAACTGGTTTAATGCGTGGTAGCTGATCTTACATTAGTGTCGAGATATATCGTGTTTAAATTTACACTAGCGCGCAAAACTGATCTCTGCGCGTTACATCAAGTTTCTGAAATACCCACCTAGTACAGTGTATACAATATTTGTATTTTATCATGTGGTCTAGGATACAAAAAGGTTTGGAACCCCTGTTCCAATAGACAATATCTCCCAAAAGAAGTTACAGACAGACTCACATGCACGGCGAACGGATAGCTAAATACTGACACAGAAAATGACCGAGGCGAGTGGAACTTGTTAGCGGAATTCTGTAATTAAATTAGGCGCTTTATAAAGTACCTACTCTGTAGTACCCGCTACAGCCGCTTGGCGGAGTCACTAGTCACTGTTGTTGTTGCTGGGGAAATGTTTCAACTCGTAATTCTTATCACGTGTGTGTATGTGTTGTGTTGTACGCACACACCCACGTGAAATATAACTGCAGTGATAATTATAACAGAACCGAGAGGGTAGATAGTTAAGTTACGCGTTTATATTTCGACCTAAATACAGTAGGATCTCTTTCTTACGCGGTAGATATGTTCCACAGAAAACCGCAATTAAAAAAAACATCTGCCAAGTAAATGCACAGTGCTTCCTCGTGCTAAATTCACTAAAACCGATAGTGTTCAGATAAATTGCCTGGCATTGATTAACCACTTAATTTTACTAAAAAATCTTAGTTCGAAATTTTTCTTAAAACGCACCTGAATATTTTTTCATATATTTTTAATTTTTTGACAATTTCAATCTAAATCTAAATTTATGCAAATGTCAAAATGACATTTAAAACGTCAAAGTGACATTTAAAACGCCAAAATGACATTTAATATATCCAATCAAATATCAATGTAGAAAAACAAAACACGAATTTTTAAAATAAATTGAGATAAATCTTTGTAAGGGAATATTTTACAACAAACGTAGTAGACCCATATTATAGGAAATTTAATGCTCTACAAAAAATATTCTATAAAACGGACGGACGGACGGACGGACGGACGGACGGACACACGGACAGACAGACAGACACGGAACGAAAAGTGTTTGTCTTGACGTGAAACGGATAAATCAATTTAAAATTTTGAAATTAGGGAACTTTTTTTTTGTCTCAATCTGAAACGATCACATAGCTTCTCGTATCTTCGATATTGCGAGGAAGCAATAAAATGGGCATGTGAATATTAAGGTTCTGTAGTCATTCTCACTAGAGGTGTACCGGAATTCAAGTATTAACGTCACTTCTATTATATTTATAATATATATATTATTTTAAGAAAATACATTAAATTATTTAAATTGTGTTTTCTACATATTCTGCAATTTTTTCAGCTTCGTAAAACTATTTGTATAGCTATAATTTCGTTAAATTATTTGTATAGAATTACATTTATAGTGTCAATATATAATAATATAATATAAAAATAATAATAATATAATAGTAATGACGTTAAAATATTCACTTTAAATCTACATCGTGAGTTCCGGCCGGAATTCTGGTATACTATCATTTTCTTTCGAAATGAACTACATTTCTATAATATAAATTTTAAAAAATTCTAGTGTTCGTTATAATTTTCATTGAAAATACTAATTAAAAACTACATTCTGAAGTTTTCTGATAACCACATTGAAAAATGACTGAAGGGTTAAATTCAAAAGGTCATTTGACATTTTTTGTAGCATTTTAGGAGACCTATGGGGTAAGTGAAAAAATATACTTTTCAGTCTATGGTTTAGGGGTCCAAAAAATGTTTGACAGTGTTCATTATAATTTTTAGTGAAAGTACTAATTAAAAACTACATTCTGGAATTTTTTCAGATTTTTTTACATTGATAGTTTAGAAAATAAAGGGGGGGACGCTCTGATAACGACTTCGAACACAAATATATCGTGACTGAAGGGTTAAAATCAAAAGATTCTAAAACATTTTTTGTTGCATTTTAGGAGACCTATCTAAAAAAAAATTGTGAAAAATCAAACATTTTTTTAGTCTTCAATCTACGCCCATATACCAAATTTCATAGTTATATAAATGAGACAATGGGACAGATGGACGGACGGACGGACTGACAGAGCGAACTATAAAGGTTCCTCGTTTTCTGAGCAGGGGGGAGGGTCTGACTTCTAACCCTCCCCATGGGTGCGCCATTGATTGTGTATGTTGGGAAACGCTGGTGTAACCAATCATAATTTACTTAGATCCACATCCATTCTCGTGAAGGCAATTGGATTCTGATCGTGTCGATTCTAGTTACTCACTACGAGCGAGTGTCGACATAAAGAATGGGTGTGTATGTGTGTGTGTGTGTGTGTATATGCAGGCCTGTCTCTATAAATCTGGGCCCCTTAAAATTATTCGATCATTAAAGCAATGTATTGATAAAAGTCTTAAATTTTAATAAGTTATATGTTATATGTTACCGATTTTTTAAATTTTTACATATGTTTTAGTACTAGTTAAAAGAAGATTTTTAACGGTACTTAAAAATCGAAAAAAAAATTCCTTCCAAAAATTTGACTTTTTTTTAAAAACGAAATATCTCAAAAACTATCAAAGATAGCGTAAAAATACAAGGGATCAATTTTGTAGGAAAATCTATGTAATTTATGTAAAAAAATATTTTGCTGCACAAAACTTTTGTTTAAATATATATTTTTTTAATTATAAAATTTAACTGAAAATTTGGGGCACATATCAACTCTGAATTTTAAAAATAAAAATATATGTTGTAGCTTAATCATTCCTGAGTATGTAGCACTTTGAAAATTTATGAACATATGAAAACTTTATGAAATATTAATTTTTTTAGGTATCACTGCAGTAAATGTTGAACGCTCCGACACAGTCGCGCAGTGATACGTCCAAGTAAACGCGCTAAGACTCGCGCGGCGTTACCTAAAAAAATTAATATTTCATAAAGTTTTCATATGTAATATATAATATGGGGAGGGGTAGTAAACAAAGCCCCTTAATACTACTCTGCATGTGTAGCAATCAACTAGGAAATCTTCCTTTCTATCTGACAGGATTATGAAGAGATTTGACAGTGCGCGGTTATTACCCACGCCTTGTCAAATATTGTACCTACTTACATACATACACACGTACATATATACATGTGTAACACTCACCCACACACACCCACACATACACACCCATGCTGTAGACGTATGAATGAGTTCAGTAATCGAGTCTCGATTATGTTTTGTTTGCGAACTGAAGAAATTCTTATATAGAATGAAATATACGGGCATTGGCGCCGAGGATAAAGATGGGGGATAAATAGGACATTCCCCTATAAAGTGGACTGTGTTATAATACATTAAGGTACCCAAATGCATCTAGACAAAATTTTTTGGAAGCCTACTTAATAGGAGAGTTAAAAAAAATATTAAACGGCTCAAAAAAATTTTTTTTTCACATGTGTAACTAATTATTTTAGGATCGGGTAAATAACATTTTATCATGTATATTTTCAACTTATTCATTACCAATTTTAATTGAAAAATATTAAAAATTCACAAAGTTATGAGACTCGATGTGACAACCAAAAAAATATTTTTCTCCATGGTTTCATCGAAATTTAATATCTTTTTAATATCTATTGCTAAATTTAAAGCCCAGTTTTTTTTTAATTTTAATATTTAGCTACTTTTGTGTATTGATAAAAGTCTTTTAATTTTCTTCTAAAAAAATCCCTTTCTAAAATAGTCTGCAGACGCCCATGTATTCAAATAATGTATGTACTTGTCATTTTTGAAATCTTGTAATTGATCTCCAAGTACATTTATCAATATTATTAATAGATTTACTTTACTCCTTATTATATTTATATACATCCATTTGCACCGAAAGAACTAATGGATAATTTTTTTGAAGTTATACTTCTTTAGGCGCATTCAGGGTGAAATTTTAGTAATACAAAAGAAATTAAATGCGCGTTGTATAAAACGATATGCAACGGAAACAATTTAACACCATTAAGCTAGGTTAGGTAAAGTTAATACAGATTTCTGTTATGATAGTCGGTAAAACAGGTTTTTATTTCGGTATAGAATGAAATTAGTCGCTTTGAGATCTTAAAAACATTTTAATATTGACAGTAAATTGGACGTAGCCTTTTATTTTGTTTATGTTTTTTCTCCAGTAATGGATAAAGTAAAACCAGTAATGAGCACGCAGTGATGGACACTTGCTAATGATAAGTACTACGACACAAAAGATATAATCGTCAAATTTGAAACAATGTAAAGCAGTTGCTATGATAATATAATAATTAATAAATAAATTATACTAATAATTAGTTTAAGTATCCACCATTTTGACACATATTGGCCGATTGTAATCAAATCACGCTGTAAGACAGTTAAATGTATATAGATTAATATTTGAAAATGATATAAAAGAAAGAATCATGAAATTTGAAACAATGTAAAGCAGTTGCTATGATAATATAATAATTAATAAATAAATTATATTAATAATTAGTTTAAATATCCACCATTTTGACACCTATTGGCCGATTGTCTTCAAATCTCGCTGTAAGACAGTTAAATGTATATAGATTTATATTCAGAAATGGTAGTAATCAAATATCAACAAACATTTCTAATTCAGTACATTTAGGTAATTCAATAATAGCCTTACCAAAACTGATGCCAGTATCTTATATTTTATCTGATGGATAAGTAAATAAAGTAAACATAAATATTTGATATCACTTCTTCAGTAAAGAGATAATATAACTAAGAATTCCCTTAGTTAAAACGGCAGATATGTTTGAGAGAGAGGTAGAGTCTGTGAAAGAAACTGATATTGAATTATTTAGATGTTCCAAGACAATGAAAAATAAGTTCCTTTTTAAGAAACTCGACACAAAACAAAAGTAATGGTGATATGTACTTTTATCCTCCAAGGGCTTAGAGCTGGAAAATTCGCGGTTATTTATTTGAGAAAATATACACAGGGTCACGCGGACTTGCCGAGGACGGGCGGGGGGGGGGGATAAAGAGAGATAGAAGAGAGAGAAAGGGAGGGGTATGTTTATTTTGTGCGTGTATTTATTTGTGTGTGTGTGATAGGTACAGGAAATTGCTGTTGGAAATTTATACTGCACAAAAAACTCATATTTATAGTGAAAACGTAAATATGTGCGAAGTTTTTTTTCTTTCCGATAAAATGTCGAATATAATTTTTATTTCTTGTCATGAATGTATTTTCTGCATGTCATTGTATAGCAGCGGTATTAAAAATGTGTTTTTATTTAATAAAAGGGTGCAAATATTTTTTATAATGTTTTTTTTTATAATTTCTGCCAGACTTTAATTTTTAATTTTACTGTTTATTGGGTTTGGATTGTTTTGGTTTGATATAAGAACTACTGAACCGATTTTTATGGGATTTTAATTATTAAAATTAGTTTAGGTTAAAATTTGTATTATATTTGTTTGGTTAGCGCCAGGTCTGTCAGGAGGGTAGTTTGAAATCTTTAATGTTAATTTTTAATTTTACTGTCTGTCGGTTTATTTCGGTTTGACACAAAAACTACTGAAGCGATTTTGATGGGATTTTGATTATTAAAAAGTCTAAGATCCTAGAATTAGTTTAGGCTATGTGATAATTGAATTAAAAGCAGGCCTGTATGAAGGAAAATTAATGTTACCGTCTGTTGATTTTTTAATTTTACTGTTGTTGGTTTTTTGAACCAGTAGTTACCAAGATAGAGGGGGGGATAAAATAAAATACGGCTTTTTTTAGTTATAAAAAAATACATTCAAATTATACTGATTGAAATCTACATCTTGGTATACAATTTTTTATTTTTTTATTTGCTTTAAGCCCCCTGCAAACGACGGACGGACAGACGACAAAGTGAGATTAATAGGATTTCTTCGGAACCTAAAAAAATATTTTTTGCCTAAGTCAATTTTTTACCTGTGTGTTTAATGATGTATAAAAAAATCTTGTGCTGGCCACATCATTTAATTTAGCATACACATTTAATTGTACTATAAAAATACAAAGTAGAGAGATAATATAATTAAAATAACATGTCCATTAGACCGGTTTAAAAGAATATAAAATAAATAACCGAAGCGAGAAAAGTTTTTTAATTTCGACCCATTTTCCACAAATAGAAAGCCATAAAACAAACTATGAATAGAGACACTATTTGTTTTGTGCACTAAAAACATACTCCATTATATAAATTAATAGATTAAAACTTTCATAGCGCAAATGCTTCTAAAAAAGTATACGAGTCGTGAAAACGCATAACGAATTTTAAATTCTTTCCGAAATGTCATTCGGCGATAAATTTATTCAGCTGTCAGTATTTTATATTTATACATTACTACATGTGGGGGTGTTAGGGCTGCCAATAAAATTCAGCTTTTAAATATACATATGTGGATAGATATATCTACTAAATATTAACATGTTTAAATTTATTATGAATTTTTTTAAATATCATTTTAAATTGTATCAATTCTTACATACAGGTGTCCCGAAATTCGTACCTTATATTTTATAGGCTTTCGTGAAAATAATTAAACATTTTTTAAGGCAAAGGTTTTTTTTTTTACTTGACAATTTTTCGATTTTTTCAGTTGTATCTCTTAAAATAATTTTACTTTTTTTTTATTATGAATTTTTTTTAATATCATTTAAATTGTATCAATGCTTACATACAGGTGTCCCGAAATTCGTACCTTATATTTTATAGGCTCTCGTGAAAATAATTTAACCTTTTTTTAAAGGTTTTTTTAAAAAAAGGTTAATTTTTTTTTTTACTTTACAATTTTTCGATTTTCTCAGTTGTATCTCTTAAAATAATTTAACTTTTTTTTTCTTTGAGGTTATTAAATAAAGTTTAAAATAAAACAGTCAAGTGCGTGTTGGGCACGTACATGATAGGGTTCCGTAGTCATTCTCACTACGATTTAAAAAAAAATTCATAACTATTTTTGATACAGTGTTCGTTATAATTTTCAATGAAAAGCTACATACGAATTTTTTCAGATTTTTTGAATTGATAGTTTAAAATTAAAGGGGGAAGCGCTCTGATTACGACATTTAAAAGCAAATATATCGTGACTGAAAGGTTAAAATCAAAAAGTTTATTTCTTGTATTTTTTTATACATTTTTCGGAAAAAATTGTTATCCCCACTCTTATCACCAAAAGGGTCACTCAAAAAAATCTTACATAGAAAATTAAGTGTAGATTGAACCAAAATTTTCAGAATTGAAAAATTCTAGCGTTCATTTTCGAAAAAAAATATTTTTCACGATAACTTTTGTCCTTACACGTTTTTCAAAATTTAAGTAGGGGGGCTGATGGCAGGGAACATTAATTGCACTTTCTATTTTTTTTTTTTTTATAAAATACTAGATTTTCAAATAGTAAAATCTGACTAAACTTAACAAGTAGCTATTGTTTATAAAACCAGATATAAGAGTTCCACCCCAATGAAAATTAAAGTTTATTGGCAACCCTGCGCACATATGTTAAAATGGGGAGGGGGTAGGGGGTAGTATCTGTAAGACGCGCGTCAAAACTCTATCGTCACTGTATGAATTTTTAAAGGTTTGGGATTGTACGTATGTGTGTGCTTGCATACAGAACATATATATGCATATACATCAGTGGCGTAGATAGGGGGGGGGGTCAAGGGGATCAATCCCCCCCCATTAGTCTACGAAAATTATAAGTTGATCAAAAATCTATTAAAGTTTATAAATATTAGTTATAATATATACGTGATGTGTTTCAGTGATAATTTACAGCAAATAATATATTTCTAATGATCATTACTAACTTAACATAAAAACGAAATTAAAAATGGTTATTTGTTGGTAAAGATTCAGGACAGAACAAGGAGGTATATTTACAAATTATGTATTACTATTTTGAATTTTTTACTTTGCATATGTATTTACTATATAATTTAAAACTCAAAGACATTTTTTTTAAATTCTTCTAGTATGAACAAAATCAACTTTTTTTTAAATGCAATAGTTAGTACGAAAAGAGTCTAATAGAATTTTATTTTCAGCTTTTTAGTCGGTTTTAAAAAGGCAAATTAATTTTTTTAAACGTTTTGTTTATATATGAAATGTACTGTATAATAAAGTATAGTAATCATGAAAAAAATCGAACTCGAGATTTTAACGGAATTATACGAATTGAGGGTCCCTGAACCAAAAATATGAGATTAAATACTAAGTCATATCCCCCCCCCCCCCCCTATCGCAAAAACTATCTACGCCACTGAATGTACATATATATGTATGTAACTGTCATATCCACGCTAGACAAGATGATTTTGTTGAGTTACTGTTGCCTTTTTATTCCTTAGGCTTGAAAAATCATAGAGATACTCATAGTGCGAGTTGTGACAGCCTAAATCGATTGTAGTAGCTGTATTTTCTGATTTTCTTAATCAATATTATCAAATATTTCGTTTCGTTCAATTTTAATTTAATTTTTTTATACTTACTAAATCTTTATAATATAAAAATGAATGTCCGTATGTATGAGGCTTATTGACTCGGGAATTACTGAACCGATTTCAATGCGGTTTTCACCAATAGTTAGATAATTTTTCTGTGCATGTTCGCGGCTATTAATATTTTATGAAAATCTAAGATTTAACATCAAAAAACTAAAAAAATGTTTATCAAGTCGTGTTTTGTTTCCATGATGTCTTCAGTATTTTATTAATTTAGGGCACTATGATCACGTCTCTTTCAAATATTTTGTCGAACAATTAGAAGATTTTTGACACATGCTAACAATTAAATATCTACTAATTATTATATTATCATAGCATCTGCTTTAAATTGTTTCAAATCTGTTTCTTTATTTTATAACGTTTGTGTCGTAACTAAAAAAAATTAAACAAAATAAGTGCCAGTACCTTATAGATTTTTTAACACTTTAATGGGGAGGGGCTAAATTCCTAATCTCTTCTAACCCAGAACAATACAGAATCTAAAACAAAAACTTATGCATAGTTAGTTAAAACGCATATAAAATTGTAAGATATCTTAATCTGCCAGTTAAGCTTGGCATTGGAAACATGCGGTCATTTCTCCTTGGTGACGTTACAGTGGCGGCGCTTGTATAGGGATGGGGAGGGGGCAATGCTATTAAAGGATTAATGCTTGTTCTAAAACTTGCGGATGGGCGACACGAGCTGCTCCCTTGGGTAATACGCTTAACTCTTTCATGGCTATGAACAGAAACCCTTGTGTTGTTGCAGGGGTGATACACATCATATACTTTCTAAGCAAATTTAACCGTTGGAATTTTAACGGGGGTTCCCCTGTTAAAAGGCAGGAATTGACTGGAATTAAGGAATTTGATGAAAATATCTATACTACATGGACTGAAAAGTCTTTGGCCTAACAATGAAAAAATAAATGCACAGTGCTGCCAATTTTACTAGTTCGAAATTTTTTTTAAGACGCACCTGATAATTTTTTCATATATTTTTAAATTTTTGACAATTTCAATCTAAATCTAAATTTATGCAAACGTCAAAATGACATTTAATATATCAAAGTAAATATCAATTAAAAAAAATAAAATACGATTTTTAAAAGCAAATTGATGATTAAAATCAACTGTAACTGGGTTAATAAAATAACAGGCATTCCGTTCAATTTTGTAATTCATTTCTTACCTTTTTGAACATGTAATTTTTTAAATTTTTGATATTTAACTTAGTTATTAAGAGTAAGATAATATATTTTTTTGTCTTGAAAAGTAGTTTAAAAAAAATCTGTTTTTTTTTAAATTTTTAGATTATAATAAATGAAGTCTATTTAAAAAAATAAGATTATTTAAGATGGAAAGTTTGTACTCTTGCTAAAAACATAAAAGAAGTTTTGGCTGGGCGTTGATGAGTCAGTCACTCACAACTTCTGTCTTCTTAACCAAGAAATCTTACAATTTTAAGACTAACAGAATATGTAATATTTAATAAATTATATTATTCAGATTATTCATATATCCTGGACATTTTTCTCATAAATTACACCCCTGGTATAAAACCTCGTTCCTTGGCACAAGTCACATCACTAATTTTTTTACATTTTTACAAAAATTACAAACTCACTTTTTAAATGAATTTAATATTTTTTAAAATGCACTTCCGGGATTTATTCTTCGTACAGTTGGCAACCCTAGTTGTATGTATGTGTATATACAACTAGGGGGTAGAGATCTAGGTCCGGGTTGCGGTCTTAAGGAGGGAGGGGGTCGCCAGACTTAACATTAGCTTGTACGAGGAAATTAAATAAAAATAGATTTAGAGATTTGTAACTTTGTCGTTTGACGTAAGCTTTGTACAGAAAGTTCTTTACAGCTATACTGCATTTTGGAATAACTCAGTTATATATGTATTATATATACAGTACCGGCTTTAGGGGGGGGTGACCCAGGCCGACTGCCCGGGGCGCCAGGCTAGATGGGGCGGCGCATAATAGAGCATAAGTCATAAATAAAAATAACTAAATAACTTCAATCGAACTTAGTTTTTATTAGCAGCTTTATATCGGCTTTAGAATTTTGTAGTTTGTTTTGATTCTTTGGGGAGAAAGGTGGTTGAAGGGTTATTTTGCATTCTAAATATTATTTTTCATATTATCTGCGAGTAGCACCAGTCTTGTTCAATACCCCAGTGTTGGACACTCGTTTAATTAAATATACTAAATTTGATATATTTGTTGATATTTGATTACATACATTCTGCCATTACTGAATCATAATCTATAGACACTTGATGAAAATCGGCCAGTGGATGTCAAAATGGTGAACATTTAAACTAATTATTAGTATAATCTATTTATTAATTATTATTATTTCATAGCATTGTTTCAAATATGATTCTGTAATTATAATTACATCTTATAATTTTTATATCGTAGTTTTGTAATCATTAGCAAGTGTCCATCACTGGATGCCCATTACTGGGTTCACTTTGTCCATTACTGGAAAAAAACATAAACAAAATAAAGGGGCTATAATTAAAAAAAATAACTAAATTTGCATATTTTTATAATTAAATTGATTTAATAAAGAGGTACTACTTTTATTAGTAAGTAACATTTATTCATGATAATTACAAAAATTAACCACATCAATCTAAAAAAATAGTATACCTTACTCTTAAAGGGGCGAAGACTGGCACCATCTGAATTAAATTCGAGTGCTAATAAATAAATCTTGTAACAAATTTAATTTAATTAAAATCTTTATTAGTAGAACTTTGTTTAGTTTTAAAAAAAAAAAATACAACCATTGAAACTTGTATAATGAAATTTTCAACTGTAGTAGCACTAAATTAAACTGCAAATCTGTTAAATTTTTATCTAACACGAAACAGCCTTTGGAGCAAGCTCACTTTACGTATAGTTCTGATTAATTATCTCCCTAAATTAAAACCACAGAGTCGGGAAAAGGTTAAGCGCTCGCGCGATATCTCTAATGATTCGAGCTTATGCAGATAAATGGTACAATTCGTACAAATTTAACCCGTCCAAGCAACCCACCCAGCATTCCCTGTAAAATCAAACGCATTGTGAATTGATTCTTATGTTAATATGTCGATAGATTGGAGTAATTGCTGGTAGGGTATAGAAATGTTGTATTATTTTATGTTTCGTTTGGATGCGTGCTGTTAAGTCTAGTGGAATCATCATAGACCGTCTGGTGGAGCAGATGCGCTGTTGCTAGAGTCCCCGGGTTATCCTTGGTGATTCATTACGCGGGATTACCGAAGAACAACGCGGTGTACTTGGGTTCAACAGTTTTATATCGTTTTTACTTTACCCTGAATTATTGATTTGTTTTATTGTTTTGTATAAATTTAAAAGTTTTTTTTTTTTCGTTTAAATTACGATAATTTAGGTGGCTTGTGATAGATAGAGTATAAGATTTAATAGCTTGTGGAAGATTTATTATCCACTAACTGACTTCGTTCGCATGGAATACGGAATTATTTTGAAAAATATAATTGAATTAATTACAAATACGATTAGTTATTATTGGAATATATAATATACACCTTAATCACAATAAAACAATCACTCGACACGTGTTTCGACTTCACAAGAAGTCCTCATCAGGAACTTAACAGTTCCAGACTGATACAACTTTATATTTATACTAAAAGGGCTTATCTCTCTTCAATGATTCTGGCCAATCAAGGTCTAGAAGGATTGAAGCTGGTATAGGCCGGTACCACTATTAAAAATCCTAGTCTTATCCCTCAAGATTTCTAAGCTTTCTTCTGCGTCCAATTGACTATTATTACTGCATGTTTTAATTAGTTTTAAATTATTTATATCTTTATATCGGTTGTATTACCTAACAAAAACGAATCAGAACAAAAAGTAGAAAAAGTAGATTTTGTTCTGTTTAAATTTAAAAACTATTGAAAATTTAACAAAATAAACAATTGACGATCAAAAGACAACAGTCGAGTCAAATCAATGCAAATCAAATCAAAAATAAATTGAAGAACTATACGGTACGAGACACTAATACGCGAGGCTCGACTCGCATGTGACAAATATTTTTTTGCGTCCTTTCTACATGGTCTTAAATTGTGCAGAAAATAACTCAACTAGTTTTTAGTATACTTTACCAGTCATGTTAGATTTCAAGCAATTAGAAAACTATGAGCTGTAATTAATTGTTAGGATTATTATATACGTACTTCGTAATAGAAGGGTTAAACAGTTTAATTTTAACTACCAATTGAATTATTTAACGCTATGTATTCCAGGAGTACTGAATATTTAAACGGAAGTACAGTTCACTACATTCTTTTTCATTTTTCTTGGTAATTTGTTCTGTTCGTTTCTTATTACATTGAGATAACTTTTTAACTACATTTATATGCGTTCATTAAAAAGCATAATTAGGTATTTGTAAGTAGAGTTAAACCGATTTTGGTTTTAGGAAAATTTGTCGCTTCAAAAAAACGAGGTCGCTACGATTTTTAATTTGGTAACACTGTCACTTAACCAAAAAATGAAAAGTTAAAGTAGAGGTTAAAAAATAATATTCCATTTAAAAAATCCTTGTTTTTGTTATAGAAATAGTAGGTATTAAAATTCTATTTTTTTTTTAATTTTACGATTCTTAAGAATCATGAGCGACTTTTAAAAAAATTTTAATCGTTTTACAAATTTAGGGAGCTTCTTAAAATATAGTGTACTAAAAGATTTTCATTAATTAACATAAAAAAATTTTATAAAATTTTTTTTGTTTTTATTAAAATTCGAGTTGAAATTTCTCTTCTGCAGAATTCTGAAATACCGATAAAAGAGAACCACTTAGTGTGGAATTTCCTGAAAAAAAATTACCCCTTAACACGATATCTCTTGTAATATCTTTAAAATTTATATAGGTTATAGTAAATCAGGCAAGAAATCGTTTATTAAAAATATCCATTAATAATCCAAATAATTTTTTGCTTGCGATGTTCACTTCCTGTACAGGAAAAACGTTTTCCAATGTTTTTCGCGCGTTTCTCAAAGCGCACCGGGGTAGATTAATATTTTATATTTGTTACGCACTGTTTCTGAAATATTAATTCTCTTTATAAATTATGTATGGCGGGTAGTGATAAATGTGTTCTTTCTAATAGAACTCTACTTTATCGGCAGAAATCACTTACTTCTGCAAAATAGAAAAACAATTGCAATATTGAATTCTGTCTAATTTCTAATATAGTAACAAATGTGGTCTTTCTAATAGAACTCTACTTTATCGGCAGAAATCACTTACTTCTGAAAAATAGAAAAACAATTGCAATATTGAATTCTGTCTTATTTCTAATACAGTAATTAATGTGTTATTTCTAATAGAACTCTACTTTATCGGCAGAAATCACTTACTTCTGCAAAATAGAAAAACAATTGCAATATTGAATTCTGTCTTATTTCTAATACAGTAATTAATGTGTTATTTCTAATAGAACTCTACTTTATCGGCAGAAATCACTTACTTCTGCAAAATAGAAAAACAATTACAATATTGAATTTGTCTCATTTTTAATACAGTAATAAATGTGGTCTTTCTAATAGAACTCTACTTTATCGGCAGAAATCACTTACTTCTGCAAAATAGAAAAACAATTGCAATATTGAAATCTGTCTAGCTTGTAATAGGTAGATTGCAAACACTTTCAAACTGGGTATTAAACTTATATGACAGTTTTCTTTGAGTTTTTGATAAAATTTATGGCGTATATTTTTTTTAAATTTCGGCAAAACTGATTTTTCCAGAATATTCATATTCCTGGAAAGGGTTCGAAATATTACATATGAGGCGGTGAGTTCCTAGACCTATATTATTGTAAATTGAATGCTCTACAAAAAAGATTCTATACAATTTTCACGTAACATGTATCGTTCTTGAGATATCTTGAAAAAAAATATTTTAGAATGTCACCCCTCCCTCTTACACACGATTTTGATGATTTTGAAATTGAACCATCCTCAAGCCAGACCCAACAATCCTACCAAGTTTCATTAATATCGGTTCAGTGATTCATGAGTTATTTTCGTCTCATTAAAAAACGATCACAAAGCTTCTCGTATCTTCTATATTGCGAGGAAGCAATAGGACAGCCACATCATATAATCGTATAATCAAAACAACAATACAGAGAAATCAAAATCAAGCCCATTTGCAATCCCAGGGTCGTACAAAATCAAAATTAACAACAAAATCAGCATTAGTTGCATCAGCGCTTCAATAATTTTGATTTGATTTATCGAAATGGAATCCATCCATATTCAATCAGCCATTTCGTATTAGTGGATGATGATAACCCCCCTCCCTACCGCCCCCCCCCTTTTAGTGCGACGTGACGTCATTCAATTTTAATTGCTACTGCATCGGGAATATGATTTTAATAGCAATTATTGTGCTGTAACACACACACACACAAATGTGGTGTATACGCAAACAGCAAGAGCACAGATAATGTGTGTGGTCCAGGGATGTTGCGTTGAGTTTTGATCTGAGGGGGAGAAGCATGAGCGGATCCAAAAAAATCAAAATAGGATTTTTTTTAATTTTGATCGTTTTCATTGAATAAAATTTAATGTAAGCAAATTGGGGGGGGGGGGGGGGGCATAAGCGGATCCAAAAAATTCTAGAAGGGGGTTTTAAGATATACTTTTTTAATGTGCATTTTAACGATTGATACAGTAAATTATATATTGTTTTTAAGTCTCTCTTAGGCTTTAGTATGACAAAAATTACCTGAAAGATATATGATTTATGTACTATGGGCTTCAGAAGTCGTCTACGACCCTAAAGATCAGAATTGCTTACAACAGATTCGAAAATATTAAGGCAAACATCATCGGTTATCGTTTTCTAGGGCGGAGCTTATATAGTTACATCATTTCAAATAAAAACACAAATATTGAAATACTAAAATTCGGAATATCAAATATTTATTGCCACAAAATTTACTTATACAATTTTCAATAGATTATCGTATGGTGGCTGTCCGTATGTCTGTCTGTCTGTCTGCTTATAGAATTTCCTTTCTTTCATGATAACTTATGTAAAAGTACACCAATTTGAAATTTTATATCTAGAAAAAAAAAATTCAGATAAATTATTTAGCTACGCCACTGTTTTCATTCGAATGAGTTAAAAATATCAACGTTTTGAATGTGTATTAATACTGTCTATTAATATTTAGTCAAATATTAAATTATTACTCACACGGATATACGAACATTAACTTTATGAATTTAAATTAGTAGAATTAATTGACAGATATTTTCGCAAATAATTAATAACTGCACTGGCGAGTTGAAGACTAATTTGATACAAATTAATGAATTAATTAACAATTTTTCAGAATATAACTACCTATAATTGATTTATTCAGAAGCCAAAATGACTTAACACAATAAAATCGTCTCTCAAAAAAAAAGATTTTATGGGACTTCCAGAAAAAGCTCTTTTTTGAATTTTTTTTTGGAATAGTTAATAACAAATGTTTTTCCACATGAAAGATATGTATTTACAGAAAACATTGTAATTTTTTTATGGCAAAATATTAAAAAATAAGTGGGATACAGCAAATTTGGGAGGGGTCCAAAAAAAGTGTTTTGCCGTGATCACTGCTGCTCGTCACTGGATCATCTGAAATAAAAAAAAACAAAAGGGATCATTAGCTAATGACATAATGCTCCGGATGAACGAAGGGATTTGAAAAATTTTGAATTTTCACAAAATGGCGGATATTGAAAGTCAAAGTTCTTTATTCGACTAAAATTTCACTCGCATTTTCGGCTATAAAAAAAATAATAATCGTCCAAACAAAAAATCCTTCGTTCATCCGGAGGACAATTATGTATAGAATAAGTGAGAAAAATTTCAAACCGATCGGCATAGCCGTTCTCAAGTTACAGTGATCACCGACTTCATAAACATAGTTTCGGGAAAAACACGTTTAAAGTTTTGAGTACGAATTGCATGCAGATAAAAAATTTATTTTGAAACTTACACTGAATCGTCTATGGACAGGACATTTGTCTGAAATTTTCAGAGAATACTTTTGAAATATTCTACTTTGAGAAAATGCAAAAAAAATGAAATGGATTTTGGGTCTGCCCTCTTAAAAGAATTATTATTTATGTTTTAGAAAATATGTGCAATATTCCATATTTTGTACTCACCCTGTATATGTGTAATAATTCGATTAGCGAATGCGTAAAATTAAATCATACCCATATCTACAAACATATATATAATAATACATGCATAATACATGGAGCATTAATTTTCTTTTATAAACACATAATCATTTCGGCAGCGGGAAAATTCACAACAAACCCATGTCTAAAAGCAACCACCACACGTCAGTAGAAGAAAATCTCACGGAAAAGCCGTCAGCAAATAATCAAGTTAGGGAAAACCATTTCACGGTACTAAAAGTTTATGTTTTTAACGAATTTTAATTATGTTTTCGAGCTGACGCTTTTCACTTTGATCCGATCACTAGCACGCCGGTACCAAAACTGTCTTGTTTACCGTCCGAATTCAAAAACATATTTACATCAAATTTAAAAAAAAACATCTGCCAAGTAAATGCTAAATTCACCAAATTATCGAACAATTTTAATAAACATCGTTAAAGTGTTCTTACAAACTGCCTGACATTGGTTAACCATTTAATTTTTATACAATTTAATTTTAAAACATTTTTTTTAAACACGCCTGAATATGTTTTCATATATTTTTAATTTTTTGACAATTTCAATCTAAATCTAAATGCCTTTATACAACACCCTGCAGATTGGATGTAAAATTGGGTGGTGTATAGAGACCTTAAATTTTTCTGCTATGCAAACGTTGAAAAAAAAACTATTTTTTAAAACAAAAGAAGATAAATTTTCGATAGGTAATATTTTACAATAAAAGTTGTGGTAAGTAACTTTTTTGATAGAAAATTAAATTATTTACAAAAAAGATTCTATGAAATTTTCACGTAACATATGTCGTTCTTGATATATCTTGAGAAAATAACTATTTCGGGGTTCACCCCTCCCACTTTAATATCGGTTCAGCAATTTATGAGTTATGCGTGTGACAGGGATTCAGGGGACAGACAGACAGACACGAAACAAAAAAAATTGTCTGTGAAATTTTGAAAAATGATTACAAAGCTTCTCGTATCTTTCTGATATCAGCGAAGGAGCAAAATTAATATTTTTTACTATCTTAACATCTTTAATATGCACAAATTATACACCTAAAAAACTCATACGCTAACAAAGAAGTAAATTGAATAGTTAATATCTCAGCTTGGAGCGATCGAGGAGACTCCAGTTTTTTTTTTAAATGTAGCTTACACTATTATCTTTAAGAGCATCACGCACTTAAAGACCTTTGCGTGCTCCTTCCCTTTTTAAAAACAAATTAAAACTAAAAAAACAAATTAAAACTCATACGCTAACAAAGAAGTAAATTGAATAGTTAATATGTCAGCTTTGCGCGATCGAAGAGACTCCAGTTTTTTTTTAAAATGTAGCTTACACTATTATCTTTAAGAGCATCATGCACTTAAAGACCTTCGCGTGCTCCTTCCCTTTTTAAAATCAAGTTAAAACTAAAAAAACAAATTAAAACTCATACGCTAACAAAGAAGTAAATTGAATAGTTAATATCTCAGCTTGGAGCGATCGAGGAGACTCCAATTTTTTTTTTTAATGTAGCTTACACTATTATCTTTAAGAGCATCACGCGTGTTGGTAACCGCATTCTGTTTGATACCACTGGTTTATGTAATATATGTTATCATTTGTTTGTTTTTTAATTGAGAGTTTGAGAACCAATAATCTAAAGTATGTATGTATCTGTACATGTGGTCAAAATGATCTAAATCAAAGCCACAGTAGACGGCCAATGAGAGTATTGAAACAAATAGTTTACAAATACAAACTTGAAGCAAGGGACTGTAAAACATTATTTATAATTTCAGAGAAATTGTTAATCATACTGTCCTTATATTTCTAAACTTGCGTTGAATACAACTTAGGCAATACAGATTTCTGTTATGATAGGTTTTTAGTTTCGCATCTGCACGCTAGATGTCACTAAACTAACCTAACCTTTCGCACGTACTAAAATACAATTCATTTTTTTATCTAATAAATTTTCGGGATAAAAAGTAGCCTATGTCGTTCCTCAAGATGCAAGCTATCTCTCTGCTAAATTTCATCCAAATCGGTTCAGCCGTGAAAAGGTAGCAAATATACAGATAGATATAAATTTTTAGTTCCACATTTGCACACTAGATGTCACTAAACTAACCTAACTTATCGCGCGTACAAAAGAACAGGAAAGTAGCCTATGTCTTTTCTCAGGATGTAAGCTATCTCTCTGCAAAATTTCATCAAAATCGGTTCAGCGGTTTTATCGTGTAAAGATAAATAACAAACAGATATACTTTCGCATTTATAATATCTTTTGAGATAAACCGTAGATAACTGTTATTACTGAAACCGAGCATTAGTTAATTTAACTTCTTAAAGAGTCATATATCCTGCTCATCCCTGATTTATACACGGAATAGATCACTTAGGGTGATTTAAGGACATCACAGAGAATAGTAGACGCTCAAAGGAGACTTAAGGACATTAGTTTCTCAACAAGTAATACAGCATAGGCATCTATGATCAATACACGGAGTAAGCGACTTAGGGAGCTTTAGAATCCCACAATGTAGATGGTACAGGGGGACTTAAGGACATTAGCTTTTCAACAAGTAATACACCATGATCAATACACGGTATAAGCGACTTAGGGAGACATGGAATCTTGTAATATATGTTAGACAGTATAAGAGGGGGACTTAAGGGGTAACATCTAATGTATTAACTAACTTTTGACGTATCGACTTGAAATTTTAACTGTAACTTCTTAGTAACTTCAATTACGGTTTTTATAAACGATTTTTTGTTCAAAGTGATACTAAATATCAGTGGCGAAGCGTCCATGGAAGCAGGGGAAGCAGTGCTTCCCTTACTTTATGGGTAAATTACAAATCTGTGTTTTCAGTTAATAAATAATTTAAATATATTATTAGAATATTCATCTTTATGCGCAACTCAAACATCGGATAGCATTTAATATTAATTTACATGCTCAATTATAAAACTATAATACCTCTACGTCTTATTTTCTTGTATTTTAGTCGATATTTGTTTGACGAGTTGAAGTACACTGCAGGAAATTTCACTAAAAAATTTCGAATTTTTGATTTCGTTAAAAGTATGTTTTTGTATAGAAAATAACGTGAAAAGATGAACTGTTCAAACCGCAGGTCTGTATCTCAAACCGTTCTCGAGATATAGCCTCTCAAAGTTTCAGTTTTTTCAAAATTTTGAAGAAAAATGGCTTTAACTTTTGAACGCGTGATCGGAATTGATTTTAGTTGACGGATTTGGAATCAGCGTGTCAAAATCTATATAATGACATGTATAATACCTTAAAACTCGGAAAAAAAAATTTCGCGAAAAATCGAAAAAATTCAAAGGGGTATACCTTAAAAAAATGTCGATTTTTGACGAAATTTTTTTTGTCGAATTTTAAAGTATTATACATGTCATTATATAGATTTTGACACGCTGATTTCAAATCCGTCAACTAAAATCAATTCCGACCGCGCGTTCAAAAGTTATGGCCTTTTTTCTCCAAAAATTTGAAAAAACTAAAACTTCGAGAGGCTATATCTCGAAAACGATTTGAGATACAGACCTGCGGTTTGAAACAAACAACTTTTCACGTCATTTTCTATACAATAAACATACTTTTAACGAAATCAAAAATTCTAAATTTTTTAGTGAAATTTCCTGCAGTGAACTTCAACTCGTCATACAAATATCGACTAAAATACAAGAATTTATTTAAAAAAATAAAAGCTTTAACTAAAGCTGTTTCATAACTAGTTTTCTTTGTTAATAGGAGAGAGAGGATTGACAAAATAGGCTTCCCTTTTAAAAATTTCACGCCTCGCCACTACAAAATATGCAAAAACTCATGTAAATAATGGGATGTTCTGTTTTTCGCAGTGGAGCACATAACAAAAAAACATGCACTCAGTATAGCATCTCTCAAGTCACCATTTTGTTTTATATTTCATTAAAAAATTTATTTTTTTATGTTTTGAGACATGTACAATATAAACCCCCAAGTTCTATTTTATTATTCTAAAAAAAAATTCCTCATTTTCCGAAGTCATAATTAGATGCATAACGCCTTAAAAACATTAGTTTTTCAACATGTAATCAATACACGGAGTAAGCGACTTAGGGAGATATGGAATCTCTTAATGTAGACGGTATAAGAGGGGGTAGGGGGTAGGGGGTTCGAGGACATCTCTTGGGAAATAACAATGTCATTAACGTACCCTGTCGGGCGGAAACAAGAGTGGAGGAGGGGCGCGCGGCTCCGCATTGCGGGGGTACAATTAAATTAGGCAAACATGATTCTAGATTACCTGTTAGCCGATAATGTGTACAACAGAAATGTATTTTGTTTAAAATTCTTCAACGTCATCGACGCCAAACTTGGGGTGTGGATGTATTCAACTTTGTCAAACTATTTGTATAATTAACATTTGCGATTTAGTACAACTGACTAAGTTTTAGTAGATATCATATACATTTCACTACATTTAATTTTGTTTATTTGATATTCAATTGTTAAACTTCTTAATATATATAAAGCTCAACGTCTCTCTGCCTGTCTGTCTGTCCGTTAGTTACCTTATAACTCGAGAACCACTTATCCGATTTACGTGTTTTTTTTTTAATTCATAGGTACGTTCTCTGGCCAGGTTATAGGCTATATTTTTTTACGTTAGGTAACATAACAACTAAGCAGTGACGATAATAGTAAATCAAGTCGGAAAAAAATTTGCCGTCGGCGCGCTGTTTTGTAATACGCTGCCTAAACCGTTCAATATAGAACAAAATAATGTATTAAAGAATTGTGCAGAATCAAAAGTTCTACAATTAAGTCCGCGACACCATATGTCTAACTTTTATATTTAAGCCACAATTACTGCTTTTATGTTACTAAGGAAACATAAAATATTTGGGTTCTGTTTACGTGGACTTATGACATGCAAAACATTAATCCTTATCGAAATAAATGATTTCATCGTCATAAGTACTTAATGTAGATATAATTTGCCATTTACAGCATCCAATTTGGTCGTATAGTTTAGAAAATATCGAAATATATGTTATACGGGAAAATATTATTCGTGCGATGGTGACCCGTGTATGGTGATGGAACGTACCAACTAGAAGCGCAGGGCAGAGGGAAGGGAACAGGCCGGTATTCTTCTGATTGTCAATTGTTTATTTTGTTTTCAATAATTAACTTTTAAATTTAAATAGAACAAAAATTATTTATACTTTTTGTTCTGATTCGTTTTTGTTAGGTAGGTAATTTAAGTGTTATTTGGTTTTTATTACATTAATAACTAATCGTGTTTGTAATTAATTCAACTATATATTTTTTAAATCCTAAACAATAATTCCGTAGTCCACGCGAGCGAAGCCGCGTGGGCCCAGCTAGTAATATATAAAATCATTGTATGTGTTCTCATCAGGCCTAAACCACTGGACGTATCGAAACCATATTCACACCATATGT
The DNA here is from genome assembly GCA_961205875.1 of Sialis fuliginosa. Classification (NCBI taxonomy): domain Eukaryota; kingdom Metazoa; phylum Arthropoda; class Insecta; order Megaloptera; family Sialidae; genus Sialis; species Sialis fuliginosa. The sequence goes on from OY540816.1 coordinate 23,092,704, forward strand.
TCGTTCGGTGCTCCGATAAGTTTATAGGTTTTTTTAACCCGGTAGATGGCGCTGGAGTCGAGATATTTCAAAAAATTGAATTTTTTCCATATAGAAAATACACCATTGGTTTTGCTTTATCTTTTTTGTAGAGCATTCAATTTTTAAATCGGTATTTAATTTGACATATTAAATGTCATTTTGACGTTTGCATAGCAGAAAATTTTTTGGTTTAGTTTTAAATTAAAAATATGCGAAAAAATAATCAGAAACTTTTAAGAAAAATTTCGAATTGACATTTTTAAATAAAATTATATAATATATAAATTGTTATAATTACTTACTTTTGATGAATTAAGCACGAGGAAGCACTGTGCATTTACTTGGCAAATGTTTTATTCTTATAAATTATTTTTTTTATATTTTATTTGAAAATTCAAACTCGGGAAATTCAAGTTGAAATTAATCTTCTCGATTTCAAAAATATATAAAATATAGGGTCGAGCGGGATAAATATGAAACACCAAAAAAATCGGGTAAAAGTGAAACAAGCTTGCAACTAAACAACTAATTTGTTTATAGGAGAATTATAAAAACTGACATCATCATTAAAGGTTTGTTAAAGCGACCTGAAAATATGAATCGCCTAATAAGTGATGTGTCACCCCTGCAGATTTCCCTGTTAGTCGATGTCAAAACATGTGAATTAAATTTTAATTTTTTGCACATAACTTTCAGATATTAATTAAAGTTACAATTTCACATTGATATATTTTCCATTAGAGGCCTGTTTCACTTTTTCCCAAATTAGAGGTTAAAAATGAAACACACTTTTTTCATTTTTAAAGTCCGTGTTGTATCGTACAGTTCAAATGACGTAAGTATTTAAAATGGCTATTCATAAAAAAATTCAAGTATGAATTTGTATCGTTAACTGTCAAAAAACATGTAATAATATATAATATAAAAAAATCAAAAATATATTTAGTCTATATGGCTTCTGACGGTCTGAAATATCGGTAAGTAATTGTTATTTATCGCGGCAGTATATTTATACTATCCACAAAAGTGAATAAACGTTGACAAAGGCGTTAGAGACAATGGGGGATTCATCAAAAGTGTTTTATCGCAATATAAAAGTGGAAGTGTGACAAAAAGAATGATATAATGCGAATTGTAATTCCTTAACGTTGAATTCCATTCAAAAAGATAAATGACTCCGAAGATATAAACCACCCCCATACCCACTTTTTCTACATGCTTTGACGTCTAACCATTTTGAATTTGGGGTTCTGATTTTTACTACTTCACGTTCAAGTTATTATGTCACATCACATATATATTTGAGATTATATATTGTACTATAGGTTTCTGCGGTGATCTAGATATGGATCTTGGTTTCTGGGTGTAACCCACGTCAATTTGGTCGTCTTATCGGCCGATAACAAGACCAAATTGGCGCGACTTTATCTATATTATTTATTGTAACATATTAGATTGTTCAATTATAAAACTATAATACCTTTACGTCTTATTTTCTTGTATTTTAGTCGATATTTGTATGACGAGTTGAAGTTTACTGCAGGGAATTTCACTAAAAAATTTAGAATTTTTGATTTCGTTAAAAGTATGTTTATTGTATAGAAAATGACGTGAAAAGTTGTTTGGTTCAAACCGCAGGTCTGTATCTCAAATCGTTCTCGAGATATAGCCTCTCAAAGTTTCAGTTTTTTCAAAATTTTGAAGAAAAATGGCCCTAACTTTTGAACGCGTGGTCGGAATTGGTTTTAGTTGACGGATTTGGAATCAGCGTGTCAAAATCTATATAATGACATGTATAATACTTTAAAATCCGACAAAAAAATTTTCATCAAAAATCGACATTTTTTTAAGGTATACCCCTTTGAATTTTTTCGATTTTTCGCGAAATTTTTTTTTTCGAGTTTTAAGGTATTATACATGTCATTATATAGATTTTGACACGCTGATTTCAAATCCGTCAACTAAAATCAATTCCGACCACGCGTTCAAAAGTTATGGCCTTTTTTCTCCAAAAATTTGAAAAAACTAAAACTTTGATAGGCTATATCTCGAGAACGGTTTGAGATACAGACCTGCGGTTTGAAACAAACAACTTTTCACGTCATTTTCTATACAATAAATATACTTTTAACGAAATCAAAAATTCGAAATTTTTTAGTGAAATTTCCTGCAGTGAACTTCAACTCGTCATAGAAATATCGACTAAAATACAAAAAAATAAGTAAAAGCTTGAACTTAAGGTGTTTTATAACTAGTTTTTGTTAATAGGAGAGGGAGGATTCGATAAACCCATTGTTAAAACGGTTATTACCTACTTATTTATTTTTATGAAACATTCTGACAAAATTTAAAAATTTAAGCCCTGTATACAGAAATATAAAAATATAAAAAGCCATTTTTGACGGCCACTTAGAACTTTTAAACAAATTAACAATCGGTGAACAATATACGGCATATAATTATTATTTAAATAACAAAATGGTGAAAGTGTATATATATATATTTTTAAAGTGTATGCTTATTGCAGAATCATTAGAGTAAATTTAAATATCCTTGGAAATAAACGGGTCTGAAAACAGCGTTTTGCTCTCTCCATTAATTAACAAAATGAAGAAAACCAAGCCGACATGTCAGCGTACAGCAAAGTTTTGTAAATTAAATATTCGCTTTTATACAAATTTACTACATTTCAAAGAAAGACAAACTGCGCTTCTTATGTTTACATTATATTAGATACAGTAGGACATATACAGCACGCTAATACAGTCGAACATCATGCATTAGAAGATATCTATAGAGAAACGTAATTAGGGGATAGTTTTAACTTAAGAGGTAAAACCACTGTGACGGCTCAAAAAAATTGACAATGTTTGGGAATTTTTTTCATAGGTATAACTAATTATTTTAGGATCGGGTAAAGGACATTTAATTAAGTATATATTCAAGTTATTCAATACCAATTTTTATTGAAAAATATTTAAAATTTACAAAGTTATGAGCCTCGATGTGACGACCGAAAAAAATAATTCCTCATCTTTGTCCCATCGAAATTTTGGCAAAAGGGGCATATGTCCCCCCCCCCTTTGATTTTAAGTTTTTTAATTCATAAGTACCTTATGAAAAGAATTTTTTTGAGCTGCAAAAAATGTAGAAAATAATTAAATGGTCGGTAAAAAAAATATTTAAGTATTTGTCATATATAAAAAGAAGTATAACATAGGTATATTTTATATTTAATCTTTTTGTTCTCAGAACTAAATACACTAACGGTCTAACATAACTAAAGTAATTAAATTTGAGCGGTCATTGCTCGTGAAGCTAGAGAAAATACTTAAACTTACAATAACACAAAATATTTAATATATAGTAACAATTAGGGGCTACTGTAACGGCCGGTACCTTCCACTTTGAATATAAAGTGTTTATAATATAAGCACCCAACATGAAATAAACGTTTAATTATTAAACACCTAACCAGGTACATTATGTTATACTGTAACATAAATATCATTATTAATTTAGTTTTATCAGCTTGGTTATATGGACATAAAAGAATATATATCATGTAATTATTTATATTTAAAATATTTATATTGGATTTGACACAATTAAAGAATGCTTTGGAATATGTATATAGGTGTCTGTGAAGTTACTGACTTTTCAGTTACAAGGAACTCAGCAATGGGGGGGTGATAAAATTAAATGGGGGGCGCGAGCATATCGAGAAAAAAATGTATTAAAACATTTAAATTAAAAATTTGCTTAGCATTTACTTTCAAATGAGGTATTAATTATTTAGAGCAGTGACACTTCAACTAATTGTAACACAGTTGGCATCTTTCACCGTACAAAATAATTTTCATAATATCACCACTGTTTTAATACCGTTGGTATTTACCTACAACGTGAAACTTGTCAAAGTCTTCAACAAACTTCAAAAGAACTGTCATATAAGTTTGATACCTCATTTGAGAGTGCTTGCTAGCTAGCAAATTTGCTAGCTCCTTTATAATACCGGACATGAAAGAAAAGAAATAAAATACATTCTGACATAATAAAAAATAAAATACACGTTTACATTTACACTGATATAATACTTACACTTATAAATAGGATTGTATCAGAACTTACTGTACAATGTATTTAATAATTAACTTATCAATATTAAATTTAAAAAAAGATTCATAATAATTAGTGATTCCCTTGGGCCTGTCTTGCAGAGCAAAGTTTTTCAAAAAAAGTTGTAATAAAATTATTGTATGAGAGAAAAGGGGGGGGGGGGGGGAGAATTGTGATTAAAAATTGGGTCGCAAATACTAAAAGGTTGAGAAACGCTGCTCCAACTCTAGGAGTTATAATAGTATAAACAACTTAAATATCGGTATGGAGAACCATACATGACTTCCATGTTCTTTCTATCTTTTTAAATAATTTTTAAATATACAATATTTTATTTATATAACCTACTACTATGAATATACATATCGTAATACATTTAAAACATATATACTTACAACGGTTACAGCTCTTTTTGCCATTTGTACATAAATATTAGTTTTCTAATGTCAAAAACATAATTCACATTCGTAGAAAAACTAATTTGACAATTTGAATTTAGTTGTATTTGTTTCCAAGGCAACATGAATTAATGACATATTAGTATTTAAAATTCAAATTTTAAGTGTGTTTTTCACCCCTTTAATGGCTGTTTAGGCACGTACAAATAATAAATGTCCCTTAGATTCAATTGAACTGCAAATGTACCAAATCTTATCAAAATTAGTGAGATAATACTCGCAATATTCACTTTTTTGACGAAAAAAGTTACAAAATTTCGAATATTTCCAAAACCCCTTATCCGATTAGCACCAAAATCAATAGGTCTGGAGTACTTACTGAGACAAATATTTTCCCCAAAAATAATTTATATCGGTGCATTTTTACGGTAGTTATCGTGAACGAAAAAAAAATCTACATCCTGACACACAGCCACACGCACAGCCGCCATGCGGAAATTAACTTTTCTTTAAGTTTTGAAGTTAGTACAATCAGAATTTGTCATTTTCTCGGACACGATTTTTCGATGGTATTACAATACTTCCATTTCTTTCAGAACATGGAAGTAAAATAGCAATTTTTGTTTTTTAAAAGAAAAGGTTTTTGTCAATACAATTTTTAATGAAAACTATGCAATTCGAGTGCATTCTTTGAACCGCGAGAAGTAGTAAATAAGTAACAATCGAAGCACAACAAACTGGTAAGAAATGTATATATACGGGGTATGTAAACTGGGTGTATCAATCACTTTCTAATACCATTCAATTGTCACATAGATTTACAGATTCGATATAATAAAGTACGTGGTGTTTCTGTCGATCCGACAAGCGTGCATTCGTCATTGTCGCCCAACCCCCTCCCACTAACTAAATCACATATGTGTGAGTGTGTGGCGCCAGGGACGTACCCGATTTACTTCGTATTTTTTATTTTTTATTTTTACCTTTTCTCATGTAAATACCAAATATTATAAATGCGAAAGTGTGTATGTCTGTTTGTTACCTGTTCACGGTTAAACCGCTGAACCGATCTTGATTAAATTTGGCAGGGAGGTAGATAGAAAATAGGCTACTTAATATCCCGAAAAAAAATTTTGTTCCTGGACCCAAATGGTTCCTTTAGAAAAATTTATAAGATATATAAAAAATGGATGTGTGACATTTGTACGTGCGACTTTCTTTTTCTTCTTCTTCTTCATGGGTTTTATGTCTGACATCTTTTACCAAACCTAACTTGTACGCGAAATGAACAGCTAGTACAGGCCTGGCCAACCCAAATTGCACCGCGGTCCGCATTAACGACCTAAATAAGAAATTTGTAAAAAATAATAATTTTTCTGGTTTTGAATTTTTTTGTAATCAAATCTTACACCTTGAAAGCTTATATCTTCGGAACTAATAATCATAGAGCAATAAATAAAAAGCCAATAGATAGCTTATATAATAAATTTTATAATATAATGAGTTTATAATGAAATTTTATATTTAAGATTAAATTAATACTTTTTATTTTTGAAAACGGTCTTTCAACCGGATACGGATGTTTACTGTCATTAATTTTTATATTTTTCAAATTGTTTTTGAAACGGTGCGAATAAGAAAAAAATGATCAAGTTAAAAAACTAATTTCTATTTTATATTTGTTTGTCAGAAATATTTTTTATTAAAATTAGAAACACGTACGTTGTTCACTCTCAGTATTACGTATAAGAAAGTACCTTGACTTAAATTCAGTGACATTAGCGCCTTGTAGAAACGAAAATTTTATTTTATTTTCAAAATTTTCAATTTTTTTTTTTTTTAAACAAAACTCTCCTGTTGTCTATTAACTGAATTAATTAAGACAATTATCGTCTTACAAAATGATTCAATTTAATGTTAATTTACAATATATAATTTATTTATTTCTAAATGTCTATAGAAATATAGTACCTATTATTAATTTACGTAGATTTACAAATAATAAACTATTTCACAACTTTCAATACAAAACCAGTAATTTTATAAAACATTCAATAAATCAAAGTCACCTATGTAAAATTTTCAGTACGATAACAAAAAACAAACTATGTATATAATATTTTTCAAATACACCCCACGCTATAAGAGTGATGGATATGGTATTTTGGGTGACGAGGCACTGGACAGGAGCGTCTACACCCCCCCCCCCTCTTACTGAATCTACAAACCCCTGACGCCCCTTTGCTGCGACGCACAGTGTCCCCAATGCGATATTATATCGGGCAAATTTCAAATTTATTTTTATTAAATTACTAAATGTAAAGGCCTCTAAACACTACTCAATCTGCAGGGCCGATTAGGGGTAAAGATTGGGTCGTTTATAGGCAAATCGGGCCGACTATTCGCGGAATAAGCTATAGGTGCAAATGCAATGAGTTAAAACTTACAAGTGTTTTAAATATTTATTTTTTTATAAAAATAAACATTTTAACATCAATTTACTACAAATATCAATTAAATAACAATATCGAAAAAGGAATGACCAAGCCGATAACTAGCATTATTAGAACATAATTTTATTCTCTACAAAATGACGTCCTTAAAAAAATTCATCAGTTATACCAACTTTAGTACTAAAGAATAATTTTTCCATGATATTTTAATGGGAAACAAGAACCCCCCTCCCCTTGTGGCACCTCTTAAAATTGAACTTTGTTGACACACTCTACTTTACAGCCCCCCCCTCGAAAAAAATTATTTACAATTATGCATTTATATTTATCTTAGTACTAAAAAATCATTTTTCCATGTTATTTAAATAGTAAACAAAACCCCTATTGTGGCACCTCTTAAAATTGGTAATACTTGCGAGGGGGGGGATTTATTTTGGATCATAAACTACCTTATTTCGTAACAAGAGCGAAGAAAAAAAATATCGATTTTTTGACACCCTAGTTTACATCCCTCTCTTCGAAAAAAATTATACAATTTTTATAATAAGCGCCTCTGATTTTCAACCGCCAAAAAGTACGTCTGGCCACACTGTACGACCTTGTGTTTCTATATATATAGTAGATATATATGCACCCCCCCCCTTCCCCTCTAAAACCCCCTTGAACCGACGCTCGTCTTTATGTCCGATTCGCGCCATCACAATGAGTTATAAATTGACGACGTCGGTATGTTTTTTTTTACTGAAACAAAACACGATTTATTGTTTGCGTATAGAAAAATTCGTGTATGTTTAACAATGCATATTAAAAATTATATCTTGATGTATTATTAGCCGTGATGAAAAATGATTTGATTGGACAGGGCTTTCTTTTGTTTATTCGATTGTCTGACATATCAAATATTGTTTATGATTATTTTCATACCGATAGGCGTGCGGATCCGTCAAAAAGACAATTAGCTATCAAATCAGCTGATTATGAGCTGTAGCTTTTGTTGTTTTTTTTTCTCCCGCATGTGCGCTTTTTTGTTCAATGGAATTTATTTTATTTTTTTAATTCTATTATTTTTAAATTTTTATGTGAAGTGATGTTACAAAAGAATTACATTTATTCTGTGTTTGTTTGTTACCTTTTCACCACTAAACCGCTGAACCGATCTTCATGAAATTTGGCTGGGGGGTAGTTTTAATCCTGAGGAAGAACATAGGCTACTTTTTATCCCGAAAAAAATGGGTGTGTGCCATTTATACCCATTGACATCTAGCGTGCAAATTCGAAACTAAAAATCTTTTTTACCGTCTATTATAACAGAAATATGTATGATATATGCACAACTTTAAACTATACGATAAATATTTATTTATAATAGAAATACCCCGCGGCTTCAATCGCGTTGTTTCGTTATCATATCAATCATATTATTTGTATTTTTTTCTTAACATTTTTATTTAGTATTAATTGTATATTTTTATTAAAAATAACAATTGTAATTTGTCTATAATACGGGCCTGTCCTAAATAGATTTGTATATAGCTTAATTTTATGATTTTCTAATAGTGAAAGTCCCATCAAAGTCGGTTCAGTAGTTTTTGTGTCAAATTGAAAACACCAACAGAGATGAAAATTGTAAAAACTCAAATTGAATTATTTTGCTTGTAATTCAGATGCTATGATAATATAATAATTAATAAATAGATTACACTAATAATTAGTTTAAATGTCCACCATTTTGACACCTATTGGCCTCATGTGATCAAATCACGCTGTAAGACAGTTAAATGTATATAGATATATATTCAGAAATGGTAGTAATCAAATATCAACACATATTTCTAAATTAGTATATTTAATTAAACAAGTGTCCAACATTGGGGTACATATATGATCCAAAGCTAATGCCAGTACACCTTTCAAAGTGTGTCATATTTGGTTACATTCGCGTCCCCAAGGTTTGGGAAGACATCAAAAATCTACTATATATTTTATAAATGAATATTAATCACAAAAATTAATTAAATCTACTAAAATTCTTTAGAACAACACTATCTGAAGTCAAAATTTGAATAGAAAATTATAATAATACGATGGAATATTAAAATTGTCTTTGGAATTAATTTGTACAATGTTTGTTGCATTAGCACCCAATAAATTTAACGTAATTTAAATCTAATTTTATAAAAGTAATTTATTCCGGTTATTGTTGTCATTAAATTTATTAAGTGTTTACAGATAATTTAATGAAAATGTTGTTCCTAAGAGCTTAAACTGGCGTTTGTTATTTTTAATCAACTTTCTATTTACATACATAATATGGTACAATTATTTATAAAACGATCATTTGTCATTTTACAGGTGATAGGTATTAATAAACGGCTTCAGAAAAAGGAGGAGGTTTTCAATTCAATCGATTTTGCTTCCTCGCAATATCGAAGATACGAGAAGCTTTGTGATCGTTTCAGATTGAGACAAAAAAAATGTTTCCGATTTCAAAATTTTAAATTGATCACGTCACGTTTTCGTTCGTGTCTGTCTGTCTGTCCGTCCGTGTGTGTGTCCGTGTGTCCCCCTGAATTCTTGTCACACACATAACTCATGAACCACTGAACCGATATTGTTGAAACTTGGTCGGATGGTTGGGTCTGGTTTGAGGACGGTCCCATTTCAAAATCATCAAAATCGTGTGTAAGGGGGAAGATATCTCAAGAACGACACATGTTACGTGAAAATTTTATAAAATATTTTTTGTAGAGCATTCAATTTCCTATAATAACGTTTGTTGTAAAATATTCCCTTACAAAGATTTATCTGATTTTATTTTAAGAATTCGTGTTTTGTTTTTTTAAATTGATATTTGCTTGGCCATATTAAATGTCATTTTGACGTTTGCATAAATTTAGATTTAGATTGAAATTGTCAAAAAATTAAAAATATATGAAAAAATATTCAGGTGCGTTTTAAAAAAAAAATCTAACTAATATTTTTTAGTAAAATTGTATAAAAATTAAATGGTTAACCAATTCCAGGCAATTTATCTAAACACTATCGGATTTTATATAAATTGTTGAATAATTAACTACCTTTAGTGAATTTAGCACGAGGAAGCACCGTGCATTTACTTGGCAGATGTTTTTTTTATTTACTTGTAAATTTATTTAATTGTAATAGAAGCAAATTATTACGAAAAAAGTTTTTTTTATTCATAAAAATAAATGCAGAACATATGTTTTTTCCTATATTTTTAAATTCGTGCAGGAATAAGCCGATTTGAAAATAGATTGGTAGGAAAATTCTAGTATAATATAGATTAGAATCATTTATTTCCTTTCACACATTTCAGAGCACGTGCATTATTTATAAGGGCTAATCGATCATTTGATTGGTCAATGGAGAACTCTCCAATATTAAAAACTGTGAAACATATACGTTACGTCAAGTCTGTATTATAAATAGCTGTTATAAAGCCCATTTTCGCATTGATTTTTATTCAAAGCTTCTTTCGCTATCAATCTTTATATAACTTGAAAAGTTTTGGTACAAAACTAAATAAACACGGCTTCACTTACTTGTTTTGTGAAAATATACAATGTTAAGTTTTCCAGATTTTGTTTGCTAAATTCGTACAGAATTTTCTTTAGAATATAGAGCGGGCAAACACGTCAAGAATGACGGACAGACAGCCATCAGCTGTGGGATGTTAAACCTTTTTGTTTTGTATTTTCATAAAAAAAGTTTTTGTTTTCTATGGTCAGGATTTGTTTTATTATTATAATTACTTGCGTTTCAACCCGTCAAGTATGACGAAATAATTTTATAAGTTGAATTATTTAAATTGTTTTAGGTAAAAGTCGTAGGGTTTTGTAGGGCGCTATTAATTTTTTTTAATTAGTATGATAGGGTTCTTTAATTGTAAGTCAAGAAAGGCTGGTGGTGGAAACATTGGATATAATAATTAAATTATTTAATCTATTTAAAAAAATAGTTCTGATGCGTATTAAGTGATATTTTTAGCCCCTAAACTATTTGGAAATATTGGATGTAATTTAATCAATTTAAAAAAATAATTCAGATGTGTATTTAGTAAAAATCATTTGAAGATTAAAAAAAAATTATAAAGTATGACAACATTAGTTTTAAAATATACATTTTCATGATTGAAAATACCTAAATTTGAGGTTTTATAAACTTTCAAAAATTTATAAGAAATACATGTATTTTTATGTGAAAAGACCTAAAACTTTCAGGTTTCCAAATCTATCTTCGAAAATTTTTTTAGTTAGGTAAAACGTGTAATTTTTGTTTTGATTGCAAATAACTTTGTCAAAAACGGGCGTACAGCAATAGAAAAAAAATCAAATTAAAGAAAAAAGTCTGATCTACAAACATCTTTTATTTGATTTGACCAAAAAAATTTCTAAAGTCCTGTAGAGCCTCTCAAAATTGATATACATTTTAAAAAAACATTTTCCGACGTTTCATCTTCAAAAAAAAAAGGATATTAATATTTTCAACAAATGTTTCAAAAACTAGAACGTTCAAACATTAAAACTGTTCTACGACCATTTTTCGCGGAGATGCAACCATTCAAAAATACCCAAAAATATTCAAAAAATTTGTAATTTTTTAATTTTGGAGTTTAGTCTATTTAACGTCTATCATTTACTTAAAAAAAACATTAATTGCTTAAGGATCTTGACTTCTGGGTGTAAGCCGCATCGATTTGGTCGTGTTATCAGCCAACGTTTCATATCAAGATCACCGCGGAAGCCTCAAGACTTGTATTAATTGTTTAAACCAATTTAATTTATAATAGTTTGAAAATTAGTATTGAGGTATACAAGTCTTGAGGTTTCCGCGGTGATCTTGGCTTCTGGGTGTAAGCCCTGAAGATGTCCACTGCAATGTGTGACGAAACATTGGCTGATAACTCGACCAAATCGACGCGGCTTACACACAGAAGCCAAGTGCCATAGTATTGAGGTATTAAAAATTAAATTCCAATTTAATAAACCTACGTATATACAACAATATTATATTATAATGTATTCAATTAATATCTGTGTAATATTTAAACAATAATATTATATTATTTGTACACGTACGTATATAAAGATAAATAATTAATAGCTTTTGTGGTAAACATCAGTGTTTACATTATAATGTGTTCAGTAAATACTTTAATCGTAAATTGTATTTTACTATTGAAATTACATAATGTCCAGTGTATACACAACATACAAAATAATAAAGTATTATCTAATCATTTGTTTCAATTTAATATTGAAATTATCAAGTCGTAAATGATTTTTGAATTTAATATATTATTTAATCATTCGTGTGAGTTTGCACATTAACAAAGGACCCCGCAAAAAACTTTTTGGTACAGTCAAATTGGCTGAAATTGCAGTATAATGTAGACAGTTTTTTTTAGGTATTTAGGGGTAAAGGTTTGGAATTCATATAGGGTCAACTGGGGTAAAAGTGAAAGTTAACGATACAAATTCATACTTTAATTTGTTCTACTAGATGCGCTTATGAATAACCATTTTAAATACTTACGTCATTTGAACTGTACGATACAACACGGACTTTAAAAATGAAAAAAGTGTGTTTCATTTTTAACCTCTAATTTGGGAAAAAGTGAAACAGGCCTCTAATGGAAAATATTTCTCGAAAAATTAAAAGAAAAGCTACTTTGGCAAGTTTGATTTATCTTCTTTGTGGCATATCAATGTGAAATTGTAACTTTAATTAATATCTGAGCTATACAGAAAGTGTTTGGTACCACTGACATAAACAATAAATAATCAATATTTGCAAAGACAGGATTAAAAATCTGTCAATACATCACATCATGTAATAATTTAATTATAAATTCTGTTTTTTTTTTAAATTCCAAATAATCATTTCAATTATTTAGGCCGAATTCTAGAGTCTTATGGACCGCGTGTTTGGTACCACTGACATAAACAATAAATAATCAATATTTGCAAGGACAGGGTTAAAAATCTGTCAATACATCACATCGTATAATAATTTAATTATAAATTCTGAAGGTAGCGAGTAAAAGTAGTGAAGCAAAAAAAGTTTTCCCGGCACATTTATGGCATAAATATAATTGAAATGTAGCCGAATGTATTTAGTAAGAGGTATATCAAGTATTCAAAGCGTGTTTAATACATTCAGGGGGAATATCGTTCATTCGAGAATAATTACATTTAGAAAGAAATGTGATTTAACTTTTAATGGAAGCTCGGAGACTAATTCAAGTTGTAAGCAGAATATGAAGTAGTCCAAAAGCAAAAACTATCTAAGATTAATGGCGTACACATAACATACTATACCTATATACCAATAGCATACTAGTATATTGCTATATACTAACTAACTAACACAATTGTATGTCCAAAAAGTTACCCCCCCCCCCCGAAAATCAATATTTTTAGTTAATTTTTTGTGCAATCGTTTGATAGTTTAATATTATCGTTTGAAAGTTATTACTAGAGATTGGAAAAAAAGTGTTTCAACTATTGCGTTAAAATGCATTTATTGTAATTTTTATTACATATCTCACCGTTTTCAGAAAACTGGTTTGATTGAACACAATTTGAAATCAACCATTTGCAACTACCTTTCCAACTATTTTAAAACTATTTGCGATACTTTTTTACTGCTTTGTTTGCACTAATTATTATTAAATTGTAAAAAAAACTAGTAACTAATTCATTGAAAATAACAACTATTTTTCCAATCTCTAGTTATTACTTTAATTAGTATTGATTAAATAAATTTTATGAAAAAGTTAACCCCCCCACATTATTGTGTTCATTTTGGGTAGGGTCAACTGGGGTAAAAGTGAAACAAAATACAAATCTTTCATGTTTTTTGATAGTTAACGATACAAATTCATACTTTAATTTGTTCTACTAGATGCGCTTATGAATAACCATTTTAAATACTTACGTCATTTGAACTGTACGATACAACACGGACTTTAAAAATCAAAAAAGTGTGTTTCATTTTTAACCTCTAATTTGGGAAAAAGTGAAACAGGCCTCTAATGGAAAATATTTCTCGAAAAATTGAAAGAAAAGCTACTTTGGCAAGTTTGATTTATCTTATTTGTAGCATATCATTGTGAAATTGTAACTTTAATTAATATTTGGGCTATACAGAAAGTTATGTGCAAAGAATTAAAATTTAATTCACACGTTTTGACATCGACTAACAGGGAGATCTGTAGGGGTAACACGTCACTTATTAGACGATTCATATTTTCAGGTCGCTTTAACAAACCTTTAATGATGATGTCAGTTTTTATAATTCTCCTATAAACAAATTAGTTTTTTAGTTGCAAGCTTGTTTCACTTTTACCCCATTTGTTTGGTGTTTCATATTTACCCCGCTCGACCCTATATTTTATATTTTATATATTTTTGAAATCGAAAAGATTAATTGCAACTTGAATTTAGTTTTAGTTTTTATAATTAGTAAAAAATTAACTTTTCTTTACGTTTTGAAGGTAGTACAATCAGAATCTGCTTTTATCATATCTCAGAGACACAATTGGTATTACAATACTTCAATTTCTTTCAGAACATGGAAGTAATGTCCAGAATGTTAAACTCAATTTTGTATGTTAAGTTCTGTTTAGCGAAGTTGGACTATATATGAATGTGTAAGACAAACAGGCAGTGAAAAGTTTGGTCCATGTATCGAGCGTGTATATGTTGATCACGTCCCTTGTAGCTCTCCAGCATCGTTCAAGTGGGCCAACTTCTAGATAAATCTCAATCAACACCGAGCTGACTCGGCGAGAATAAACCCTGTTGATGCCTGTTTAATATTTTATAAAGGTGCACACCTAACCTTACCCCACTCCTACCCTATAGATTTCAACTAGAAACCGAAAACATATCAATGGCTCTAAGATATTGTCTACATATTGTCTACTTCTCGTGTAGACTACATTTTATTTTATACTGACAGTTACCCGCGCGACTTTTTGTTAAAACAAGTTTTTAGTTTCGTATTTACACGCTAGATGTCTACGCCAAAGATTTTTATACTGGCTGTTACCCGCGCGACTTTTTGTTAAAACAAGTTTTTAGTTTCGAATTTACACGCTAGATGTCTACGCCAAAAATTTGATATCGAAATATTTTGTTTTTAATTTATATGCAGAACACAAAATGGAATTTGTTTACTTTATTAATAATTATAAGTAAAATCGCAGTATATAGAATATATACTATGACCTCGCCGACTGTAGTTGTTGCACTCACACACGTTGTTTGCATGTAAGTCGCACTCTGTTACTGTTACGGATGATTTTTTTTCAAACATGCTGTCATGGCTGTCTTGTATTTCTAGTTTTTCATTACTTTGAATAAATCTGGTTCTGAAACTACACGTGAATGTATGTGTTTTATAATTTTTATAGTACAGTAAAAGCTCTTTATTCGCGGGGTATATGTTCCATAAATATGCCGCGAATACAGAAACCGTGAATACGGAATGGTAATTTATATGGGATTATAGGGGATACGTTCCTAGGTGACAAAATATATAAACAAATACAATATAAAAAAATCAATTTAATTGAAGTTTTTGACCATATTGATTAATTATTATCTTCAGGCTTAGGTAATGGTTTAAAGAATTTTGTAATTTTTTCTTGCTTGGCAGTTTTTAAAAGCTCCTTCAATTCAGATTGATATTCAGTAGTGGCATTAGCAATTTGCCTCTTAAAAATAAGACTTCGTTCCATAGACGGATCAATTTTCATAAAGAAATCACAAAGTTCTCTAAGATTTCACTAAGATTTTTCAAATTAAATGTCACGTTTCCAGATTAGATCCGCGAATAAAGAAATCTTTAGCCGCGAATATAGGAATTGGGTCGCATTTTTTTAATCCGCGAATAGTGAAAACGCGAATGAAGGAAGCGCGAATAAGGAGCTTTTACTGTATTCAAAAGGGTTGAAATTTCGAATAATCAGTGTTTAAAACGTCTCTGTATAAAATTTTTGTGTAGAATTTCAATAAATAGAACACTTTAATCAAATGGGGAAAAGACTTGATTTCACAGGTTTGATTTACGAGTCTGAAATTTTAAGACAATTAACTTTTGATCCAAAGCAAACACTTAATAGCTTTCCCCCCTGTCATATTTTTTTCGACCCGCCCAAGTTTTTCATTAAGGCCCACCTTACATTTTGAGTTGTGCAGGCCTGTCTTACAACATCAAAATTACAACAATCACTAAAATAAGCTATACAATTTAACTACCATATAAAAAAATCAATTACGATTATCACGTAGTAATTTTCATAGAGATAATATATGGGGCCGTATAAACGTAGTGAAAGTTGTGACAGTGATGCCAACATTAAAACAATAATAACACTGTTGGATTAGAGCAATAATATAACTTGTAGCACGCTGGAATTCTTGGGCTTTGTTGTCGCACAAAGATTTAATGTCCGTCACAACAAGTTTGCGCCAAGATCCGACATACTCGCGCACTCAACAATTAGATCAAAGCCACACACACACACACACACACACGCACGCATACACACCCACCCGTACACGCATCCGCCAAGTTATGTGTCGTCAGTGGCGTAATAAGTGAAGAATAATATCAAAAGTCAGATTCAAATTAGCTCCCAGCTAACGCTATCTACTAGGTATTAACTATGTATAAATGACAACCACTCACAGATATAGCGATGATAAACATAGCTTATTTTAGTACTTATGACGATGAAATCATTTATTTCGATAAGGATTAATGTTTTGCAGGTCATAATTTTCTTTGTAACTTAAAAGCAGACATTGTGGCTTAAATACAAAAGTTAGATATATGGTGTCGCGGACTTTATTGTAGATCTTTTTATTCTACACAATTCTTTAATACATTATTTTGTTCAATATTGAACGGTTTAGGCAGCGTATTGCAAATCAGTGCACCGACGGCAAAATTTTTTCCGACTTGATTTACTATTATCGTCACTGCTTAGTTGTTAAGTTACCTAACGTAACAAAATATAGCCTATAACCTGGCCAGAGAATGTATCTATGAATTAAAAAAGAAACCACGTAAATCGGATAAGACGTTGAGTTTTATATATATTAAGGATATAGTATATTTAATCTATTTTTTCTATTTCTATTTTCTACTGTTATTGTAATTTTTTCACTTTGACAAATTATAAAATCCTGTGATTTTCTAAGATACGAAGTAAATAAATAAAATATGATATTTTCTAATAAAAGTAACATTTGTTCAATCAGTCGGACAGACAAACAGACAGACAGAGGAGCTTATTTAATACTTACTGTATAATAATTTCTTATAAGGCGGCTATTACACTATCAAATAAATATGTCAAAGATCTTTGACAAAGATTTGATCATATTTCTTTGATAAAATACGAGATTTTGTTCTATTATACTACATAAAATATTTGATAATATTTTCTCAATATTATCTAGGGATATTTTCTTTTTTTTGGTGCATTTTGATTATCAGTGCGTGGATGTTCGTCAATTGACGCGGTAGAGGTTTGAATTTTCAACCTTGTATTGTGGTTTTTATAATCAATAAGAAGATTATCATATAATACTGGATTTTGTTGATATTCATATATTAATAATTATGTAACTGTCAGTGATAACTTGGTAGTCGTCATTTTGTTTTTGACGTCAAAAAACTTTGATCAAATATAAGTGACTGTCATTAACTATGATCATATAAATATTATGAAGGTAAATATTATAAAAGTTGACTTATTACACTGTCATATTTCTTTGATCAAAGAAATTTTATCATATTTATTTGGTAGTGTAATAGCCGCCTTATAAAAGTCCCTACGTCGTAGATTGAAAACAGTTGAGCGAGCACTGTTCTATTTAATATATATATAATTAAACTAACATTGAGTTAATTAATTCGGACGCCGATAAGCACGCCAATGCATATCCGGCGGATGTGTCATTAAGTGCACATAATCTCAGGACCTTTGTGCTTGGTCCATCAAACTGGCGTTAAACTTATACACTCCGCTATTATGCAGTGCGCGCTCATTGTTCCGACTCGGTTTTCACTTTAAGCTAAATATCTTATATATGTATTGTTTGCTCAACTTTCACCATTGTTGTATTATTGTTCGCATACATTGTTATTTGTTTGCAAAGAGGAGGTTTGCTTTTTATGCGGGCGTTTGTTGTTTGTAAGTTAGTTGTGTCTGTTTGTCCTCAAGTTAAGTCAAATCTTCATTACCAGTGCAAATAATTTTTATGTTCATGAACCACATAACGCCTTTTAAAGTGAACTAGAAAAATTTGAATGACCTCGACATGTTTTCAAGATGAGAGGGTGCATATGCGTGAGAGAGAGCGATGAGTATATGAAGGGTCGAGTGGGGTAAATATGAAACACCGAAAAAATGGGATAAAAGTGAAACAAGCTTGCAACTAAAGAGAATTATAAAAACTGACATCATCATTCAAGGTTTGTTAAAGCGACCAGAAAATATGAATCGCCTAATAAGTGATGTGTCACCCCTACAGATTTCCCTGTTAGTCGATGTCAAAACGTGTGAATTAAATTTTAATTCTTTGCACATAACTTTCTGTATAGCTCAGATATTAATTAAAGTTACAATTTCACATTGATATGCCACAAAGAAGATAAATCAAAGTTGCCTTTTCGAGAAATATTTTCCATTAGAGACCTGTTTCACTTTTTCCCAAATTAGAAGTTAAAAATGAAACACACTTTTTTCATTTTTGTATCGGTCTGTCTATACATTAATGCTACTACAATCAATCAATCGATTTAAGTTGTCAGAACTCTTACTACGAGTGACTCTACACACATTTTTATTTGTTAAAATTTCAACACTTTCCCCTACTTTTTTTAAACAATTCCCCTAGAAGAAATCAAGTTGAAATAAAACAAATATTTCACAACAACAAATAGCGTTTCCTTTATTACCAGCCGGCAGCAATGAGCACGAACAAAATCAAATTTGCAAATAATTAGTTGTAACAACAAACGACCCATACATACAGCGCCACTGTTCTAAATACTAACAACAATAACAGCACAAACAAACAATCGTTATTTCAATCACATTCAGTCGAGCTATAACACATAACGCTACGCCCTCGTAGATATATAATATATGATATATATTGTTGTTAAATGGACTTGTGCTTGCTAGTTCACTGATTTAAACGATTTAAAAAAAAACTGTTAATTGTAATATGGTGTATTTCTTAAAGAATTCTTTATTTTATACTGATTACACCGGGCCAACTATTAGGGAAAATTGTTTTTATATTGTGAATATATTTGTATATATGAAAAATTAGCTGTTACCCGCAACTTCGTTCGCGTGGTATTTAGGTTAGTGAAAATAACACCATGAAGTTAGGTTAGGTAAATAATACAGATTTCTGTTATGATAGTCGATAAAACAGATTTTTTGTTTGTTTTATATTTGCAAATTAGATGTTTATCTACAATTACATAGTGTTTATTACTGTTTATATAGTAAATAAATGATTCTACGTCTTATTTTCTTATATTTTAGTTGATATTTCTACGAGTTGGAAATTTCACTAAAAAATTTCGAATTTTTGATTTCATTAAAAGTATGTTTATTGTATAGAAAATGACGTGAAAAGTTGTTTGTTTCAAATTTTGCTAGCTCCTTTATAATACCGGACATTAAATTAGCAAACAAAAACGAATCTGAACAAAAAGTACAACTAATTTTTTATCTGTTTAAATTTAAAAGTTAATTATTGAAAACAAAATATGTATATAAAAATGTGCATATAAAATATAAGTACATACTCCCAAAGACAAGGTAGTCTCATTTAGTCCTTGGCCAATCAGCGGCCGCGCGGGAATTGACGTCACTAGGGGAATATATTCAAATGTTATAAATGTATAATAGAATATAAATTACAAAAAAATTCCTTTATTTATTCTTGTTTTCGTATTTTTTGATGTATTAACAACACATACAATCAAAGAGGTACAAATTCGCCATTGCAAAATCATAAAAAAAGCTGTCACAGACAATTTGGTCTATTCGGGAAGCGTCATTTTTACTATTCTTAAGTTGGCAATACGTTCTGTGATTCAGACAGCTTTTTATGATTTTGCAATGGCGAATTTGTACCTCTTTGATTGTATGTGTTGTTAATACATCAAAAAATACGAAAACAAGAATAAATAAAAAAAATTTGTGTAATTGATATTCTATTATTTATTTATAACATTTGAATATATTCCCCAAGTGACGTCAATTCCCGCGCAGCCGCTGATTGACCAAGGACCGAATGAGACTACCTTGTCTTTGGGAGTATGTACTTATATTTTATATGCACATTTTTATATACATATTTTGTTTTCAATAATTAAATTTAAACAGAACAAAAATTAGTTGTACTTTTTGTTCGCTAATTTAATATCCGGCATTATAAAGGAGCTAGCAAAATTTGCTAGCTAGCAAGCACTTTCAAATGGGGTATTAATTCGGTACTAGTATCTATGGATTAGCTATGGAATTTAGAGCAGTGACACTTCAACTAATTGCAACACAGTTGGCATCTTTCACCGTACAAAATAATTTTCATAATATCACCACTGTTTTAACACCGTTGGTATTTACCTACAACGCGTGCGCAAAACTTGTCAAAGTCTTCAACAAACTCCAAAAGAACTGTCATATAAGTTTGATATTTCAGTTGAAAGTGCTTGCTAGCTAGCTAATTTGCTAGCTCCTTTATAATACCGGACATAAGTGTTGATTAGTTATACAATAATAACTTGTGTTTGTACATATGTTAATTCAACTATATTTTTCAAAAATCCTGAACAATAATTCCGTAATCCACACGAACGAAGTAGCGTGTGCACATCTAGTAGATAATAAAATAAATTTCATTGTTATCATTTCATATGATGAAATAAAGACTAGATTTTCTAGCAAGAACTCTTTTTATTTCTAACAAAAAGCGCCACTGTGGTTACGAAGCTATCAGACACTATTGGGTAATAGTCCCCCCCCCCCTTGCGCGCCAGATGTACTGGACATCGAGAGGAGCCGTGAGGTCCGGCGGAGCTCTCAATAAATGGTTTATGACGTCATAATGCAGAAAATATAGCCCCATCGACACCCACTGCAGAATTATTACCTCGGTCCACTTCACGGTTTCATAAATTGCTTATTTTTGTTTGCTTTCAGTGAATAAGAGTGTGTTTTTATTGTCTCTGTTAGAAAGTTGTTTATTGACACTAAAATAGACAAGATTTTTTCACGCTTGCTATTTTTTTTCTTTTAGATTTTTGCTCGAATAATGTCCGGTATTATAAAAGAGCCAACAAATTTCCAAGAGGTATTAATTCTGTGATAGTATTTATGGATTAGTTATGGAATTTAGAGCAGTGATACTTCTACTTACTTTAACACAGTTGGCGACTCTGACCGTACAAAATAATATTTATAAATCATCAAATCGTCAAACACTTCATGGAATTTCAAGTGAACTGTTTTTTTATTAATTCATCTAGTATAAACTAAATAAATGTTTTAAATAATATATAATAATATTGAATCCGAAAAGAGTCTAACCAAATATTTTTTGCTTTTTTAGTAGGTTTTAAAAGGCAAACTATAAAATATATTTTTTTTATTATAGATATAGAATTTATTGATTTTGAATATTTTTCAATTTAATTTTATTATTTCCGCGAGATAGACAGACACTCGAGAAAATTTAATTTTAAAAGCAGGTACCTACCATAATAATATAGAAAATTGAATTTAATAGATTTGTAAAGTTATGTAGGTATTATAGAATTTTCTATTTTTAACAAATAAAGTAAGTAGTTTATGTTGGCAGGAATGCTTTGGAATAAATCGATTGATAATTTCAAGAATCTGTTAGCTCTGTACATGAGGAACTATTTATGAAATATTTAATATCATCGCATCGCAATTTATGAGGTTCTTTATTTTCCTGTAGTGAATATCACTTTATATGTTACATTTTTGATAAAGGTATAAAATATTTTGAATTTTCATAAAATAAAATAGATTATCTTTTTTATCAAGCGTCACCAAATTAATTTCTAATTTCGAAATTTTGATAAAAATATCAATTTTCTTGAATCCATTTTAATTATTTTCACCATGATTTCTGTCTATCTGTCTGTAAATGCTGTAACTCAAAATCATATCAATATTCAATATAATTTAGAAAAACGTACACTGTTAACCCTTAGTATTACGTATAAGAGAGTCCCCTGTCACCTATGACATATATTTTTTATTTTATGCCCCTGCTTGTCTATCTATAAAACTTACAAACATAATTTTAAAATAAAGTATAAGATTTGCATCTCCTATTTTTGTTGTTAATTTTTTAAAAATTCCTTAAACAAAAAAATGTTTCAGATAAAAGATCTAGATAATATTATTATCTATATTTTATATCCTATCAATTTTTTTCATATAATCAACCGTTTATAAGATATTCGTTATTATATAATAATGTACATACATATGTAAGTGAAGGCCATATTATGGAAACTATATAATATTTTTGTTATTAATTTTTGAACGGTCCCTAATAGAAAAAAATGTTTTGAATAAAAGTTGTAGATAATATTATTATCTATATTTTATATTCTATCCATTTTTTTCGTATAACCAACCGTTTATAAGATATTCGCTATTATATAATAATGTACATACATATGTATGTGAAGGCCATATTATGGAAACTATATAATATTTTTGTTATTAATTTTTAAACGGTCCCTAATAGAAAAAAATATTTTGAATAAAAGTTGTAGATAATATTATTATCTATATTTTATATTCTATCCATTTTTTTCGTATAACCAACCGTTTATAAGATATTCGTTATTATATAATAATGTACATATGTAAGTGAAGGCCATATTATGGAAACTATATAATATTTTTGTTATTAATTTTTAAACGGTCCCTAATAGAAAAAAATGTTTTGAATAAAAGTTGTAGATAATATTATTATCTATATTTTATGTCCTATCCTTTTTTTTGGTATAACGAACCGTTTATAAGATATTTGTTATTATATAATAATGCATGTTATATATGTATATGTAAGTGAAGGCCATTATGGATACTGTATAATGCCTATGTTTGTTTTCAGATATCGAGAATTTTATTAGGACGCTACGTGAAGATATCAAAGTTAACTTTTTATACAAATGCCGGTCCTCTGGCACAAAGTTTAATAATGTATCGTCGGCCTCACTCAATAGTAAACAAAGTTCTGAGAGCGGGACTAATATAGCCATAAATCATTTTATTTAACTTGATTTTTCTTCAAGAGCAGGTGAGTTTTTAGAAAGAAATATGGGAAAAAATGATTAATAAAGTTTTAATAGATGATTTATTTTTTATACCAGAGAGACTGGAACTTTTTTAAATGTGTTTTATTCAATTTATTATCCAGTATTATATAATTATCTTATTATATTTTATATATAATTTTTATAAAAGTTATGAAAGTATAAATCTAATTTTATATTAATCTAAACTAATATTATAAATGTGAAAGTGTGTCTCTCTCTCCATCTGTTTGTTACCTTTTCACGACTAAACTGCTGAACCGATCTTGATGAAATTTTGCAGGGAAATAGCTTGCATTCTGAGGAAACATAGACTACTTTATATCCCGAAAAAAATGAATGTGTGACATTTGAACGCACGATAGATTATCTTTTTTTGACGTAGACATCTAGCGTCCAAATACAAAACTAAAAACCTGTTTTATCGACTATCATAACAAAAATCAACAATATAATGTATTAAAGAATTGTGTAGAATAAAAAGACATAAAATAAATTTTTAACAATAATTTCGGGAACAGTTTTAAATCAATAAATTATAAAAAATCAAATATTCTGGATCAAATAAATGAGTATATTTGTTAAAAAAAAGCTGTTAAAATTACATTACGACCACATTTTTATTAAAACCCAATTTCTGTTAGCAAGACAAAGAGAGCGAGTACTTACTCCACTATTACCTTGTTTCTTTTATACTTTAATCAAAATTCGCTCCACTTTTTTGTGTCTGAAGACAAAATAAAGTGCCCTTGGGATAAATTACAACGTGATTTAAAATTTTTCATGCTACACAACGTAAGCTGAAAGGGAATTATAAATTTCATCACATCTCACCGAGGATACTTAATGTTCCAGTAATACCAACTGCGTAAGAGTAAAATCTGCGGACATTTCTTAACACTACTCATATTTCTTCACTCTTATTATTTCCTTGCTTAACATTTACATAAAGAACGTATCTATTTCATTCAAAGATGATATTAAACTAGATTTTTGGATGTTTCATTTTATAAAGTTTTCAAAAAAACATTATCCATACTCATCCTAAATATATATAAAGCTCAATGTCTCTCTGTCTGCTTGATTTACTATTATCGTCACTGCTTATTCCTTATGTTACCTAACGTAAAAAAGTATATACTATAACCTGGCCAAAGAACATATTTATGAATTAAAAAAAACACATTTTCGAGTTATAAGCGCACTAACGGACAGACAGACGGACGTTGAGCTTTATATATATTAAGGATTATATTGTTCTATATAGAATTATCGGTAATTATCCAATAAATATTTGAATTTCTGTTCTATAAAATATTTTTTTACTTCATAACGCGACCTCCTTCCCTCTTTAAAAACAAATTAAAACTCATAAACTAACAAAGAAGTAAATTGAATAGTTAATATCTCAGCTTGGCGCGATCCTACAGACTCAATTTTTTTTAAATGTAGCTTACACTATTATCTTTAAGAGGATTATGCACTTAAAGACCCTCGCGACCTCCTTCCCTTTTTAAAAACAAATTAAAACTCATAAACTAACAAAGAAGTAAATTGAATAGTTAATATCTCAGCTTGGCGCGATCCTACAGACTCAATTTTTTTAAGGGTGTCTTCCCTTTATTACGTAAATTCGTTCGTATTTTGAGTTTTGACATATACAGTAATCCCTCCATTTACACGGTTGATTGGTTTCATGAAAACAGAGCATAAATGGAACTTGCTCCATAAAGTTGTGTTTTTTCAGTCTTTTTACTTTCAAAACTCACGCCTAACAGAAAAATATAATCACGCACGAATGTTCTACTTTGACTCACGCTCACGCTCACGCACGCTCACAGTTCGCTTTCAGCTCTTCTACTAGAAATGACTTCACTAATTTCATACTCACGAAATAATACAATTTTCTACACATTGTCAACATAGTTTAAACATTGCATAGTTATTTTAAATTAGTTTAAAACTTGTCTCTACATATTATAACTTAAATTGAATCATTTCGTACCCCTTCATGTGCATATATCACTCATTGTATTTAAATTAAAAATACTAACTCCTTTATTAAAGTGTAGTTATTTTTAAAATTCTAATTTTAACAACCGATATTCTTACGACAAAAGTAAGGTCACTTTCGGTTCACCTGAATGATTCAGGCCCGTGACAGGTATTTTGAATTCCTTTCCATTTACAAAATTGAGCTGAAAGATTATATTTGTATTTATGAAAAATTAGCTGTTACCCGCAACTTCGTTCGTGTGGGTTTTAGGTTAGTGAAAATAACACCATGAAGTTAGGTTAGGTAAATAATACAGATTTATGTTATGATAGTCGATAAAACAGGTTTTTTGGTTTTATATTTGCACGTTAGATGTTTATCTACAATTACATAGTGTTAATTACTGTTTATATAGAAAATAAATGATTCTACGTCTTATTTTCTGGTATTTTAGTCGATATTTCTATGACGAGTTGAAGAAAATTTCACTAAAAAATTTCGAATTTTTGATTTAGTTAAAAGTATGTTTATTGTATAGAAAATAACTTGAAAAGTTGTTTGGTTCAAACCGCAGGTCTGTATCTCAAACCGTTCTCGAGATATGGCCTCTCAAAGTTTCAGTTTTTTCAAAATTTTGGGAAAAAATAGCCGTAACTTTTGAACGCGTGGTTGGAATTGATTTTAGTTGACGGATTTGAAATCAGCGTGTCAAAATCTATATAATGACATGTATAATACCTTAAAACTCGAAAAAAAAAAATTCGCGAAAAATCGAAAAAATTCAAAGGGGTATACCTTAAAAAAATGTCGATTTTTGATGAAAATTTTTTTGTCGGATTTTAAAGTATTATACATGTCATTATATAGATTTTGACACGCTGATTCCAAATCCGTCAACTAAAATCAATTCCGACCACGCGTTCAAAAGTTATGGGCTTTTTTCTCCAAAAATTTGAAAAAACTAAAACTTTGAGAGGCTATATCTCGAGAACGGTTTGAGATACAGACCTGCGGTTTGAAACAAACAACTTTTCACGTCATTTTCTATACAATAAACATACTTTTAACGAAATAAAAAATTCAAAATTTTTTAGTGAAATTTCCTGCAGTGAACTTCAACTCGTCATAGAAAGATCGACTAAAATACAAGAAAATAAGACGTGCAATTGTCACACACCATTAATCAATTTTTAGGGATACACAATAGCCTATATCCTTCCTCCAAATTTCTTCAAGAGTTCATTTTTTCTAAAACTTAGGCGTAATTTTATTTTGTCGATTGAAGTCGTTTTAAATTGATTATAAATATAAAATGACACTCTTATATGATTTATTTTTGTGTTACAAAGTTTACAGACAGACAGACACACAGACATTAGACGAAAATAGTCAGAATGGGTTTAGGAAAGTTCATTCATTTTACACATTGTGTATTCGATCTATAATGTACACTTAACTAACTTCCTGTAACATTAAATCTTTAACAAGTTCATCAAACTGCTCAAACATGGCCTTATTTGTTCTTTTATTATATACAGAATATGACAAGTACAATATATTCTGCCTTTATTATAAATTACATATTTGCACAAACGACTTCCCTTTAAAATGTTGC
Organism: Sialis fuliginosa; assembly: GCA_961205875.1. NCBI lineage: Eukaryota > Metazoa > Arthropoda > Insecta > Megaloptera > Sialidae > Sialis > Sialis fuliginosa. The sequence goes on from OY540816.1 coordinate 23,119,731, forward strand.
CAATAATTTGATATTTATTAATCGTGTTCAAATAGCAACACTCCTTGTTCTTCTATAAAACAATATTGATTGCTCTGAGCTTCGTTAAAAGTAAACAATCTCTGTTCTTTGACCCTTTCTTGTTACTCTGTCTTTAGTAGAGGAGGTGAGTTCTGTACTGAACAATAAGAGAACCTATTAGAGTAATTAAATTCATTCAGAAAATGCAGTGTTCAAAATTACCCCATTGCTTTTACATTTTCTGTATTTCCTGTTGCAGAAGAATCATAAACTGTTCAAGGTGGCCCAATGAAAACGAAACGGCCACGGTTTTGGTTAATTAAAATAAGATTTCTTTTGCAATAAAATTATTGCAAGCTATGAGAACAACCCTTAAAATTTTAAATAGCATGATAGGGCAAGTGATACCTCATTTGAAAGGTTTTTTCATTCTAAACAAGGTGCTTTTTGTTTTTTTTTCAAATCTGTTTAATTGGTTTTAAATTATCAATTTGCTCAGTTTTGTGTTACCAAAACTAAAACCGAGAAACGTTAGCGATGGAACAAGGATTTATTATAGTTGACAAGGAGTTTTTACATAGGCGTGACGTCACAAATGCGCCATGACACCTGCTAGCGTTTTGACGTCAAATTCAAAATTAGTTTTGAAAGGGTTAATTTTTGTGATTAAACCTTTATTTTCTGCAGAAATAACTATATTTTTTTTAAATAGGAGACACGTAAAATCATCATAAATTAGGTATCATGCCTATTGTCAATAATTTAATTGCACAAATATATATGAGTACCTATGTATTATAAACGAAGAGTACTTCTTTATCTAGCAAATGAGTTTCAAAATATCTGTCTTTGTTTGGTACATGGAAAAATGATTTAAATATTATAATAATTAAATGGGAGGAGCCTACTAAGTTTGTGATAAACGAATTTCATTGAAAACTGGACGACCACTTCTGCATTTCACTGTACACAGCACACTACGGCGGCTATTACACTATCAAAGAAATATGATAAAAATTCTTTGATCAAAGAAATATGACAGTGTAATAAGTCAACTTTTATAATATTTCTATGATCATAGTTAATGACAGTCTCTTATATTTGATCAAAGTTTTTTTACGTCAAAAACAAAATGGCGACTACCAAGTTATCACTGACAGTTACAGTTACATAATTATTAATATATGAATATCAACAAAATCCAGCATTATATGATAATCTTCTTATTGATTATAAAAACCACAATACACGGTTGTAAATTCAAACCTCGATCGCGTCAATTGACGAACATCCACGCACTGATAATCAAAATGCACAAAAAAAGAAGAAAATATCTCTAGATAATATTGAGAAAATATTATCAAATATTTTATGTAGTGTAATAGAACAAAATCTCATATTTTATCAAAGAAATATGATCAAATCTTTGTCAAAGATCTTTGGCATATTTATTTGATAGTGTAATAGCCGCCTAACAGTATTACGTACAAGAAAGTTCCATAGCAGCCTTGATATGATAGATATCCATAGATCAATCTTGAATATAAATGATGAAATCTAGGCAGTAAATGTAATACGAGCAATAGAATTCTGAACGATGTTGCAGGTAATCTTTTTTCGCAGTGCAGAATACAACCGGGAGCCGGGAAAAATAAACACAGTTTCCAATATAAAGAATTCTCAATATAATGAAACAATACGCTATGTAACCAATCTAGATCTGTGAAAAATACTTATTTTGATCGTTTTATTTGTTATTAAGCACGCGATTGGAATTTTAAACGAATCGGTTATAAATATTTGAGAGAAACATCATATGTGTGTTATCACATATACATCAGTAGCGGCACGTGAATATTTAATATTATATATATACATATGTACTTATTATCAGGGCCGGTGCACTTATTTTTAACTGACTTCAAAAAAATATTCTCAAATCGACAATGTATTATTTTTATGAATGTTAGGGCATAACTTCGGCAATTATGTACCGATTTGGATGGTATTTTGTTTGTTTGAAAAAGTATACTCTCGAGGTGGTTCCATGTAAATTTTATCAGAATTTGATCATAGATTTAAAAAAATGAGAGGTTTTTAATTCGTCAGTATATATTTTTTAAATTTTGTTCGGGCATAACTCTGATAAATAGTTATGAAAAAAATAAATCCGACACTGAAAAGTATATAAAAATAAAACTTAACAATATTTAAAGTACGTACCAAGCCAATAAGAACTTTTTAATTAAAAAAAAAAAAATCGACTCCAAAAACTGTTAAATTTAATTATTATATACATTTCAATGTTTACTTCTTTTTTTTTCGAAAATATCAACTGTAAAGATACGTACTAAGGATAGTGTTGAATTGTGCCCCCCCCCCCCTCCCTCACTGTATCTGTCTGTTTATCACAGCCTTCTAGCTACTGAACTATTTTGAAACTGAGATTTGATAAAATTATAGTAAATGGATGAGTTAGAAATACAAATGCTTAAATTTTTAGAGAGGAGAAAATGAATTTCATTTTTTTTATTCAATCCCGATTGTATCGAATCTGCCCCCCCCCTACTAAAAGCGATATAGTTCTGTGAGTACTCAAACCCACGTACTTCACTGTCACTGTGATCTTAAAATTAAATTCAATGATATTTAATTAGAAGTTTTATCTAGTTACCAAAGAATTAAAAACAAGAAAAATGGTGTACGAAGAAGTTTTTATAAAATGTACAGAAAATATTCAGTTTCTTTTAATTAAAATAAATATATCACCAAAAATACAGTTTTTTACTATAAATATTATACTCAAAGATGTTACAGTTCTATCAATAGATTAGTATTGATAACGCCCCTGTAGTATAGAGTTGAGATATATGTTCTCCATACTCCATATGCATGTATGTGAGGTATATTATGCCCCTACATACATCATCCTAGATGTTATTCCCAACTTATAACTTATGAACACATGTGGTGAAAGATATTTACACACACATACATACATACTGCAATACATATACATATGCAAATATTATATATGTTTTAGTAGAGAGATTGTCTGACGTACAGTAGCTAAGGAAATGTTTATATATCTCTTACCATTTGTTGAGCTTTTGAAGTTTATGAAAATCGATGAATCGTGTTATAAAAATATATATAACATAGCTAATATTATATCAAAGGTACTAACACCAGTCTTGGATATGACCCCAGTAATGGCTATTTTTAATTAAATATACTGAATTAGAAATATTTGATTATTACCATTTCTGAATATTAATCTATGTATATACATTTAACTGTCTTACAGCGTGATTTGATGACATGAGGCCAATAGGTGTCAAAATGGTGGACATTTAAACTAATTATTAGTATAATTTATTTATTAATTATTATATTATCACAGCAACTGCTTTACATTGTTTCAAATTTGACGATTCTTTCTTTTATATCTTTTGTGTCGTAGAAATTATTAGCAAGTGTCCATCACTGCGTTGCTCATTACTGGTTTTACTTTATCTATTACTAGAGAAAAAACATAAACAAAATAAAAGGCTATAATTTAAAAAACAAACTATATTTGCGGACTATGGTAATTAAAACAAAAAAATTGTATGACTGTTTCATTTAATAGGGTAGGTAGCAAAATAGTCACTTTGGGGATTAATTTAGATAAATTTGTAACTGGAAAACTGTAAGACCCAAGTTCAAACTGTGTATAGCGAATTTGTAGGTAACATTATGACACACTAAAATAATGATAAAAAATATTACATACTGTAGGTACTTTTAGAGAAAAATATCATTTTTATAAAAAAATTCAAAAAAATAAATATATTTTTTGACTTTGATGAGCAATAACTCTGAACTAGAAACAAAGTTAGTAATAACGCTAGTACTGAAAAATACGTTAGTTAATTACCTATGAAACTGACTCATTGTGGTTGCTCTAGTTACGTTACTTTGGAAGTTATGAGATAATCTTTGTTTGTAAGGAACTTTTTAAACAACCTGTAGCTCAGAGGGTGTTGAAGATAGGCCCCCTTTCCTTACAATTTTTTACTCACAATGAGTCAAGGAATCGGCTCCTAAAATATCTGTATCCCAAACCATATCACCCTGTATAATATTTAAAAGTTTGGAAAAAATATTTTTTATAAAAAATCATATATATTTTTTGAGACAACACCCAAACGAGATGGCATCATTTTCCATGAGACGAGAACGAGACGAGACTTACTTGACCCCATCTCGTATGCAGCTTTAATAAATACTCCCTCTGTCCCATAATACTTGATAGTTTTCTCATATATATATATTTCCCATATTACTGTATATGTTTCTTTAAAATTAATTTTTTGACAAAAAAGTTAGTATATTTTTATTTAAGAGTAGTATGATCAATTAAACTCATAAGAAAAAAATATTGAGATAGAGCCCTATATTTATTAAGCCGCGGAAACGAAAACTATCAAGTATTATGGGACAGAGGGAGTAGTTTATAAAAAAAAATCAATAAGAATTAAAATGACTCACAATCACCAAAGAAAGTGAAGTACATTCGATCATTTATCGTAGAAGAGAAATAAAACACAAAGAAACAAATAACGGCGTTATCCGAAGACAGTATTATCAAGTATTAAGGTATTCATTGCTAGCGAGAAGCGGGCATATAAAATTACCCCAGCCTCGTGAGAAATTTACTAACCACAATATACACGACCAATTTGTGGAACCCAATACCGAAAAACAACGTCTTATTTTACTCCGCAAGATTACCGCTCCAGGAATCGCGCAAAACAATTGCGGTTAAAATAGTGGACACGTAATGGCGGTCCGGGGACACACGGGCCTCCGGGCCGCCCTAACCCCCACAGCTGCGATACTAAAGTGTCAGGTTAAGCGGATAAATAACTAGATGAGATTCTAGATAACTTATTTTTCTTTTAGATGTTTTTTGTTTGTTTTTTTTTTCGTTTTGGTAGTAATGCGTTTGTTTTTAAATTATGTCGTGTTTTATATGCACTTTTAATATTAATACAGTAGGGTTTATTTTACGCGGTAGATACGTTCTGTATATAAAAAGTCGCACAGAAAAGATAGTATAAATTATTTTTCTTTTAGATGTTCTTTTGTTTTGGTAGTAATGCGTTTGTTTTTAAATTATGTCGTGTTTTATATGCACTTTTAATATTAATACAGTAGGGTTTCTTTTTATGCGGTAGATACGTTCTGTATATAAAAAGTCGCACAGAAAAGACAGTATAAATTATTTTTCTTTTAGATGTTCTTTTGTTTTGGTAGTAATGCGTTTGTTTTTAAATTATGTCGTGTTTTATATGCACTTTTCATAATATATTAGTGTCTCTTTTTACGCGGTAAATACGTTCCGCATATGAAAAATCGTACAGAAAAGACATGCTTACATTATTGTAAAATGAGAGATACTTTCTATAATTTAACTGCGTTAAAAAAACACACAAAAATAGGAATGCCTAAAAAATAGACAGAAGATTAGTCTGGTGAGTACATTTAATTAAACAAATGTCCAACACTAGGGTATTGTCCAAGACTGGTGCTTGCAAGTGTTTGTGCATTTGTTTAAGGCTAACATTATTTTTATAATACCAGTTTAATATAATAATATGTAATTTAGGAGAGTTGCAATATATTTAATGATAATAAAAATTCTCGGTGGTCCAGTTAAAGTAAATTTTTGAATGTGTTATTTTAACTAATTAGAAAGATATATTTATAAAAGGTTACATTATTGTTTTATGTTATATTTGTACAGCATTTTAAAACATTGTTTGTTTTTCATTAAGCATAATTTTATTGTTTTGAAATTAAAATTGTTGTTACAACGTACGAAATAATTTTTTTTTCTTATAAATGACATTTTATTTTAACAATAGATTACATTATTATACGCATTTTCTTTTTATTATTTAATTAATATGTTTCTTTATAATAAAGAAATAATATTTTTGTTTTAAATAAAAAAATAAAATTTCAATGCAAGTTTATTAATAGGCCATACATTTTAAAATTATTATTAATAATAATAATATTAAATAATACCAAAAATAGTTCACTTATTTACTACAATAAGTCATTAAAAATATACAATTAAATTATAACAAACATTTTTTTAAATATATACAAACAATGCACAAATTTTATTGTTCAAAATTCATAGGTTAAAACAAGAATCAAAAATTAAATTAAATTATTAAATGGGGTCCTGAACGTGAATTTAAGGTTTGAATTCAGATCCTTGTTGACAAGAATAACATTATCACAACATATATTATTTAAGAATTATATATTGATAAAAAAAAAATTAAAGGAATAAAAAATTTACTTTTTTTATTGAAATTTATATTTTTATTACGCAATCTAATCTACTAAATTTTGCATGTATGACTTAAATAATAATAATTGTTTTTTGGACTTTTTTTGCTCGAAAACCATTAACTTTAGAAAAAAAATATAAAAAACAAAATATGTTTATTTAATTTTTTTTAGAATTTTTTTAATAAAATGATCATAGCCAATAAAAAATTCCATACTACTTTAACAATGTGTGATTGGTGCATTTTGAAATGCCACCTCGAAACTAACTGATAAATTTTAAATTAATCAACAGTATTTTGTTTTCAACCTTAATTAAACATCCTAGATAAAATTATGATAATATTTTTTGACAGATATAAATTTGAAAACAAAATACTAATGACTATTTTATTAAATTTTGTGGCGGCATTTCAAAATGCACCAATCACACATCGTTAAATTTGACGAAAGGTTAGGTTAACTTGGAATACACTGTATATTATATTTTTGACACACCCTAATAAATATCCTATATAGATTCATATTAAGAGCGAACTTCTACAACGGTATTTATCTTAAAAGATAACATTTTTAAACGTTTAACATGAATGAATTTTAATTAGGAAACTTTTACAAACTGAAATTAATTTTTGCATTGTTTTCACATATTTCACTGAAAAATTCGTCAATTTCATAATAGCCGGGAATGCTTTTCATTTGGTATGTTCGCTGCGAAGACTTTTGTTTTCAATTCCCATATCGCTTCATTTTTGTTCAGAACAATGGAGGGAGTCTTCTCTCCCCCCTATTTTACATTTATATTTCGTTTTATTATTAAAAATGTATATATTAAATATATTTCAAACACTTTTCAATGAATCATGCGACGTTATTTAACACAGATTACACCCAGAAGCCTAGACTGGAATTTTTTTTAATCTAGCTATATTATAAAACGTCTCTCTGTTTGTCTATCTATCACTTTACGTGTTTTTTTTTTTTTTAATTCATTGGTATGCTCTTTGGCTAAGTTTTAGTATATATTTGTTACGTTAGGTAACATAAGGAATAAGCAGTGACGATAGTAGTAAATCAAGTCGGAAAAAAGTTTGCCGCCAGTGCGCTTTTTTGCCTAAACCGTTAAATATTGAACAAAATAATGTAAAAAAGATCTAAAATAATTCAACTTTATTTTTCAAAAATCCTAAACTGTAGTCCACGCGAGCGAAGCTAGTAGACATTATCAATCAAAGAGCTGAACAGTAACGTGGTGCTTACGTGCTAAGAACATCCAGTTGTACGGATAATCACCAATTTCAGAATATCATGAAAATATATTGGTTATTTTAAAATTAAAATAATTTAGAGCTGTTAATTTTTTATTTTGTAAAATGTTTAAAAATATATTTGGTTGAAGGAGGGGAGACGGTTGGTATAGTTAGTGAGATGTGACTTCTGAATGTTTGCATGCATATTTTGAACCCCACACGCAGTGTTTAAATATAACAATTGCTTGTAGTTTATGTTTTGATATGCAAACAATATATTTTTGTTATTTTTATTTGGCAATAAGTATATGCAATTTTGTGACCTTTTACCCACAACGTATTGTAAGTGGAATTTACTTATACAATTTATTTGAGTTGTTAAGATAATAAAAAAATGCTTCTACGTTATAACAAAAAAAGTTGGTTTTTATGTAGCGTTTGTTTTTAATTTTTTTATAATTTATCTATCATAATAAATAGGGGAAATCTGCATATAAAAAATTGAGTGTGGAAATTCACAACTCACTACTCCTTTTGTATTAACCCTTTGGACACGAAAATCGTTAAAACTCGAAAATTTAGTCTCTATTAAGGGGGGGGGGGAAGTTATTACTTTGTAAAAACAAATTAACCACTTTTTTCATCGGTTTAAAATTTAAATTATCTTCTAACTATTCAAGAATAATATATATAAAGTCTTATGTGGGGGACATTTTTTTAAGGGTTCAAAGAGGCAATTTTCTAACGAAGTCAGTGCCGTTTTAACCGCTTTCAAACTTAAATAACGTTTTTTTCGAAACCATGTATTTTGAGCTAGCCGTACTCCTAGTTTTTAACTGATTAACTTGAAATTTCAGTTGTAGCTCTAAAATAACATTTTTTTGGGTACGTCCCAGGGAGGTCACAAAAAAACGTATAGCAATTATTTTTTCAATAAATTTTGATACCTTCCATTAAAAAAATCGAGAATATGACCCTTGATTTTGGGTTCACAAGGTAGAACCCCCCTCCCTCCCTTAATAATAATTATTATACATTATTAGCTACCAAATAAAAATTAATGAATAGCTGAGAAAGATTGAAAATGTGTCAATTAAAGTTTCAGAGATAAAAATTCACAATTTGTCGTAAAAAATATATGTTACGTTAATATGCAGTAATAATAGAATTTCCTAGGTGTGTTACGACCGAGCTATATCGACCTTAAATAGAACAGTTGTTTGTATTATATGTTGTGATAGAAAAACAATAAATTCTCGTTATTTTTTATTAACAATAGGAGTCATTTTTTGTAGTTTGTTACCTACAAGTTAGTTTAATTTTAAATATTTTAATGTTTGTTAAAATATAAAAGAAAATATATTAATATTTATGAAATATTTGTTTCAATATCGTTATAATAATCTAGGGGAAATCTGGAAAATAAATATATGTATATTTACTGGGTTAAACAGGGTTACATCAAAAAAATTAAAAATTATTTAAAAATCACTGTGGAAACCTTTAACAAAATTTAAAAAATACCCTCAAAATTTTACATGAATCCACCCTATTTTGGGAAAAGAGGGGGGGGGGGGGATTAGTATATGACAAATGTACTCACAATTAGCATGAAATATAGAAAAAAAGTGTGTTTTTTAATATCATCACGTTTTAAATTTTTAATCTCATATGTTATAAAATTTTTAAACCAAAAAAATTGTTCTATTATGCATAGTTTTTAAAATTGCGAATTTTTTGTTTATAAAAAATTCATAAAATTTTTTTACATCAGAACTGAAAAAAATTCAAAGTAATGTATTTTTAATTTTCCTCAAACTACTGGAGTTAGTCCTTTAATACTCTGGAGTGGGGGAGGAGCTGCTTCTTTACTACAATTTCTGAATATTAATCTATATACAGTAAACTGTCTTACAGCGTGATTTGATGACAATCGGCCAATAGGTGTCAAAATGGTGGACATTTAAACTAATTATTAGTATAATTTATTTATTAATTATTATATTATCATAGCAATTGCTTTACATTGTTTCAAATTTGACGATTCTTTCTTTTATATCTTTTGTGTCGTAATACTTATCATTAGCAAGTGTCCATCACTGCGAGCTCATTACTGGTTTTATCTTTGCCATTACTGAAGAAAAAACATGAACAATTTGCAGACTTTGGTAATTAAATTGATTAAATAAAGAGTTAGTTGTTTTATTAGTAACATGAGTTCATTATAATTACAAAAACAAGCCCATTAATCCAAAAAAACGAAAACTTGCTCTTATAGCGGCTATAACTGATGCCTTTACCTTAATGATATAAATAAATAATCATTGGTTTATAAATAGTTAATCTCATATTTACTCTATATCGGAACAAACTATAGAAAAATAGTATCAGAAATGTTTGCATTCAATTAATTTTGAATAACTTTGATTATTTTACAATAGATTAGGTTTTATATTGTTTTATAAAAATAGTTTATTGCTTGGCTTCAAGGATGCAGACTGTTTACAAATATATAAAACAGTGTCAAAAAATAATAAGCAACAGTATCCAGTGAAATATTTCAAATACAAGTCAATATGTTGAATGTAAGTACTTAAATAATTTTTTAATAATTAAATTTATTTTAGGTTAGTTTTTATGATAGGTTAGGATTTGGACAAGGAAAGATAAAGGACAAATAACCATTTGTATGTTACCATATCGCTCCACGAGTCATTCAGATTTTAAAATAAATATCAATTGTTTTGAATTATAAAATTAATTATTAATAAATATTTTATATTGTCTTTAAAAGTATTTCAGTGTTAATTGATTAACAGAGAAACATCTATCGTTCAAAAACTTTTTAAAATAATCTTTACAACCTTGAAAATGAACTGATCAATTATAGGTACAACCATTTACCTTAAATTACCATCTTCCAAATAAATGATTTTTTAATAATTTTTTAAAATATCCATATATTTTTTAGGCATTGACACTATCAATATTTCTACTATCAGCCGTTTGCACACACCAAGACAACATTCAATCACCAGAAAACTATGGACTCAAACGACCATCAACATTCAAAAACTCTTTCACCATGATACATAATTACGGATCTACCAGACCTATAATCAAATATCATCAAAGTCAATCCAAACCATTTACAATTAAACAATCTGGATTTGATACTTCGACACTCGAGTCATCTAATTCCAATCCATCCTCTACCTTCCCATCATCTTCTTTTAAAACAACAGATTTAAGTCCATCTTCTAGCTTATATTCATCAGGATTTAGTCCATCCAGTTTAAAAATGACTGGACTTAATCCATATTCTTCTGAATTCGATCCTTCTAGCTTCCAAAATATCGATTCTAATCCATCGTCTAGCTTCCAATCATCCATTTTCAAAACAACTGAGCATACGCCATCTTCTTCCTTATATTTATCTAGATTTAGTCCATCCATCTTCAAAACAACTGGGAGTAATCCATCTTCTACCTTATATTCATCTGGATTTAGACCATCTACCCTACAAAATACTGATCTTAATTCATACAACTTCGAAACAACTGGAAGTAATCCATCCACTGCCTTGCATTTATCTGGATTTAGTCCTTCTGCATTCCAGTCACTTGATTTAAATTCATCTTCTACCTTATATTCAACCGGATTTGAACCATCTACCCTTCAAAATACTTATCCTAATTCATACAATTTTAAAACAACTGGAAGTAATCCATCTACTTCCTTATATTCATCTGGATTTAGTCCTTCTGCATTCCAGTCAACTGATTTGAATCCATCTTCTATATTAGGATTTAAACCATCTACCCTTAAAAATACTGATCTTAATTCATACAACTTCAAAACAACTGGAAGTAATCCATCCACTGCCTTGCATTTATCTGGATTTAGTCCTTCTGCATTCCAGTCAACTGATTTGAATCCATCTTCTACATTATATTCATCTGGATTTAGACCATCTACCCTTCAAAATACTGATCCTAATTCATACAATTTTAAAACAACTGGAAGTAATCCATCTACTTCTTTATATTCATCTGGATTTAGTCCTTCTGCATTCCAGTCAACTGATTTGAATCCATATTCTACATTATATTCATCTAGATATAGACAATCTACCCTTCAAAATACTTATCCTAGTTCATCCATTTTCAAAAGAACTGGAAATAATCCACTTACTGCCATGCATTTATCTGAATTTACTCCTTCTGCATTCCAGTTAACTGATTCTAATCCATCTAACTTCCTTTCACCTAGATTTAGTCAAAAAACAACTAGATTCAGCCCATCTACCTTCCACAATATCGATATTAATCCATCATCTGCCTTACATTCATCTGAATTTACTCCATTTAACACACAACATACTGATTTAAGTGTCCCAAGTTCTCTTTATGAACCATCCAAGTATGCACCAGATAAATATGAATTTATTCATGATGAAAATAAAGTTAATAATCTATACGAACAAATGTACGTTTTACCAACATGTTTGAACAAGCAATGGCCACGACCTGATAAGATATGTGAATGTGTTAAATACGAAAAACAAAGGCAACCATTGTGGAGGACATCAAAGAAGATAGAAAAGATGATTATTGAATGTTTGAAACCATTCCTGGATACAAATATGAGAGATATTATGTGTTTTTGTATAGGACGAGTTATATATCGCCAGTAGATATAATACATATAATAATTGATATATTGTATATTATGTATATTGTATTTATAAATGTTTGGGATAAATAAATGTATTTATTATTATTTCTTTTCTTCAGACTAGTGATTTGGTACATCCTAAACTTTCATTTGTTTACTATTTTGCAAGAATTATTTAAAAGTATCCAATACATAAATAAAATTATAAAATATATAAACTAATCATTTAGAACATCAGAGAAAATTTACACTTAGCATGAAAATAAGAAAAAAATTCCTTCATAAAAATTTTGATGGCAATTCTTTCAATTGCCTATACATATAATAGCTTGTAAAGTTATTAGTTTAAAGATGGTGTAATGGTATGCTCTAAGGACTTTAATACCCAATCGACCTTAAACAAAACAATTGCTTGTAGTATATGTTGTGATAAAAAAATAATAAATTCTCGTTATTTTTTTATAGGCAGTGGGAATACATATATTTTTTTTGCTTCTTACCGACTCGTTTAATTTTTACCATTTCAATTGCCCGAAGGTTTAGGAACATCTAGTTTAAAGTTTTTTCCATAGTTATTAATCCCACATTTACCCCACATCGAAACAAAGTATTATAAAATGGTTATAGATATTTGTGCGTTCAATTAATTTTAAATTACTTCGATTGTTATATTATAGATTTATTTCAACATTTTTTTTAGGAATAATATATAAAAACAATGTTGAAGAATAATCTGCAACAGTTTCCAGTTAAACATTCTAAAGATAAGTTATACAAGTGATCAATATGTTGAATGTAAGTAAATACATCTTATATTGTTCTATTTTTATATTTCTTATACATATTTCAATAATGAATTTATTATTTTGCTGCATTTCTAAATAATCAAATTAGCATATTTTTCCAAAAAAAAAAATTTATTAAATAATAAAACTGGTACAAACATTTTTATGAATTTATAAATTTTGATTTTATTTTTTAGTTTTATTGTTTAAATAATTTTTAGAGCCCCAAAAATTTAACTCATTAAATATTTAGTATGTTAGGTTAGTAAAATTTTCCTTGATAATTAAATTTTTTATCTACTGCTGTCTCTTAATTAAATAATAAATTTAAAAAATTAAAAATGCAGATACAACTAATACAAATAAATTTAATTATTTCAGTCAATAACGTTAACACTACTCCTATTATCTGCCGTAAACACCAACCAAACCATATTATTATCGCTTTTAAAAAGAATATTTGGATCAAACGAGCAAACACAAGAAGGCTCTTATGGATTCAAAGGACCTTTTCAATCAAGTGGATTTCATCCATCTTCTCCATTCTACCCATCTGGAATAAATCCATCTCCATTCCAAAATACTGATTCAAATCCATTTCCCAGCTCCCAATCATCTGGGTTCGGCCAATCTTCCTTATTTCAATCTGGATTTAATCCATCTCCATTCGAAAATTCAGGTTTCAATCCATCTTCTAGCTTCCAACCTGGATTTAGTCCATCTAACATTCAAAATCCTGGATTAAACCCATCTTCTTCTTTATTTCCATCTGTATTTAATCCATCTACATTCGAAAATTCAGGTTTCAATCCATCTTCTAGCTTCCAACCTGAATTTAGTCCATCTTCCTTCCAAAATTCTGGCTTTAGTCCATCTTCTTCTTTATTTCCAACTGGACTTAATCCATCTCCATTCGAAAATTCAGGTTTAAATCCAGTTTCTAGCTTCCAACCTAGCTTTAGCCCATCTTCTTCCTTATTTCCTTCTGGATTTAATCCATCTCCATTCGAAAATTCAGGTTTAAAACCATCTTCTAGCTTTCAATCTGGATTTAGTCCATCTTCCTTTCAAAATTCTGGCTTTCGCCCATCTTCTTTCTTATCTCCATCTGAATTTAATCCATCTTCTAGCTTCCAATCTGGATTTGGTCCATCTAATTTTCAAAATCCTGGCTTTAATCCATCTTCTTCCTTAATTCCTTCTGGATTTAATCCATCTCCATTCGAAAATTCAGGTTTAAATCCATCTTCTAGCTTTCAACCAGGATTTAGTCCATCTTCCTTCCAAAATCCTGGCTTCAGCCCATCTTCTTCCTTATTTTCATCAGGATTTAATCCATCTGCATTCCAAAATACTAATCCGAATCCATTTTCTAGCTTCCAACCATCTAAATTTAGTCCATCTTCCTTCCAAAACACAGGCTTCAGACCATCTTCTTCCTTATTTTCTGGATTTAATCCATCTGCATTTCAAAACCCCAATTCTTTTTTAAAGTCATCTTCTAGCTTCCAATCATCTGGACTTGGTCCATTCAATTTCCAAAAACCTAACTTTAGCCCATCTCCTTCTTTATCAGAATTAAATCCATCTGAGTTTGACCCATCAAACCTTAAAAATTCCTTTAGTCCTTCAAGCTCTCAATACAGTAAAGACATGCCTTCTTCATACCAAATAATTGATTGGAAACCTGAAAATGAAGATAATAAAAATGGGAAAAATGAACCTTACCTTCAGTTACTTGCTTTACCAACATGTTTGAATAAACATTGGCCAGAAACAGAGAAAATATGCGAATGTGTTAAATACGAAAAGGAAAAGATACCAATTAGGAGAGAACTAAAGAATGTATATAAGAAGATAGTTCAATGTACTGGGGTAATGTTGGGGTATCTTTTAAAAGATTTGGGCTCTTGTGTAAGAAAGAATATACTTTATTTTAATTAGTTTTAATTGTATTTATTAAGTTTTGGTTAAATAAATGTATTATTTATTTATTATAACGTTTTTATTTTATTTTTTCATTCCTACATTTAATTACTTACATTTGTAGTTGTCCTATTGTATAAAAATCAACATTTTCAGTATTAAATAGATAAATATTTTTTAGTATTAATAAAAAAATTTTAAATAATTTTCCATGCCACTGAAATCAGTAATTTAGAAAACTGAACATTTCCATTGTTATAAGTTATTACCTACTTCCAAATTTTTTCTATACTTATCGATAACAATATATTATAAAATAGTTATTGAATTTTCACCTTCGATTAATTTTAAATTATATCAATTATTTTATTTTTTTATATTGTTTTTTTTTACTTCGTCTCAAATATTTAAAACAATGTCAAACGATACGTACAGTACAAAATTATATTTATATTTTAATCTAGTTAAAATATAAATATAACAGAATGAGCACGCAGTGATGGACACTTGCTAATGATTACAAAATGATACGTTCAAAAGAATCGTCAAATTTGAAACAATGTAAAGCAGTTACTATGATAATATAATAATTAATAAATAAATCATACTAATAATGTCCACCATTTTGACACCTATTGGCCGATTGTCATCAAATCACGCTGTAAGACAGTTAAATGTATATAGAATAATATTCAGAAATGGTAGTAATCAAATATTTCTAATTCAATACATTTAATTTAAAAATAGCCATTACTGGGGTCATATGCATATCCAAGACTGGTGCCAGTACCTTATTTAAAAAGTATTTATACAAGAATAACCTTGATAGCATCATAAAGTTATTTTAGAATCAATAAACACACTTTTAAAGTATTACACGTCTTATCAATATTAAAGTTGTAAATTCATGTTGTGTTCGACATCTCGCAGCTTGGCAAGCACATAACCAATGCCCATAAAAAATTAATTAACTTTTAAACGGAACGCCCCTAAATGAAAAATATACAAACTGTAGTGTGCATAGTTATTAATAAATCATTTCTGTTATAAAGGAGGCGCCGCGCTGAGAAAAAAATATTTACAAGAAAATGAAATTCTTCCGCCAAATTGTTTACGATATAACTTTGTATAAGAATACATCACTTATAAGACAGTGGCGTCGCACTACTCATTATCTAGATGCTGGCAAATTAAATCCCTTTCTTTATTTCTATATTTGATTACATACTATACTGTCATTACTAAATCATAATCTATAGACAGCTTAATTTGATAAGAATCGGCCAATGGGTGTCAAAATGGTGGATATTTATATTATATTTAATGAAAAACAAACAATGTTTTAAAATGCTGTACAAATATAACATAAAACAATAATGTAACCTTTTATAAATATATCTTTCTAATTAGTTAAAATAACACATTCAAAAATTTACCTTAACTGGACCACCAAGAATTTTTATTATCATTAAATGTATTGCAACTCTCCTAAATTACATATTATTATATCAAATTGGTATTATATAAATAAATAACCAGTCTTGGACAATACCCCAGTGTTGAACACTTGTTTAATTAAATGTAGTCAATTAGAAATATGTGTTTTTTATTATCATTAAATGTACTGTAACTCTTCTAAATATAAATATAAACGAACGAACGTTAAAGTCTTGAGTGCCTGACTCATCAACATACAGCCCAAATTCCTGGACCTAAAAACGTGAAATTTTATAATTATTTTCTTTTATGACGTATACACCAACTAAAAAGGGATATTCTGAAATTCAGTCCCTAATAAGGGAGGAGGTATTATTTTTTTTATACATTTATCTGCATAACTAATATCTATATATTGTAAAAGTAAATTTTAAGTAATGTAATCTTCTGTTAAATAATTTAATTTTAATTAAGTTGAAAATTGAACGTAAATACATTTAAAAGTGTGATACAAGCTTAACATATTTTTTTTATTTCGATACGGCTTATCAATTAGAAATTAGTTTAATATACATTACCTTAACAAATTCATTTAAGTTATTAATACCCCATGATGTAATAAATATAATAATAATAATAACATAATTAATTTATAATAAAAAGCCGTTAATTTTATTGTTATTAGATTATTATTATTTCACCTAATATAATTTCTTGCATCATTTAATAACAATTATTTATTATTATAATCTTTTTAGCAAGCAGCAAGTAACTACTTCACTAATAAATAAGTGAAATACATACAAAATGGCTCAAATTTAGTGTCTTTTTTAAATTAATTAAATAAAATTTGAAAATATATAGGCAAGTAAAATATTTCTTTTTCTATAAGATGAATTTTTATCTGATTGTGAGTAAAAATTTAAAAAAATATCATATCTTCAAATTAACATATCTCGGCGAAAAAAATCGTACAGTAAAAAGTAAAAATTTGTTTTTAAGAGGAAAGATATTACCTACTATTTCTTCGTAAATAAAAAAATTGGTAATAAACCTCCTATTTAAGTCTCTATAACAAAATGATATCGGCCTAGGAAAACGAAAAAAATAATTTTCTGCCCCCTGAAATATGCCGCCCTAGGACAACAACCTATTGGCAAATCTTACACTGTTGTTTCCCCCCCCCTACGCCCCTCGCCGAGTAAAATTTATCGTTAGACTTTACAATTTAAAAACTTCACTATTTATCAACAAAGTTCTGCGTTCTTTAGCGCTAGTGTGACATAAAAACTAAATTAAATTAATATAATTTGTTGTCGACGCGCCAATGTGTATAATATGACCATTTTTTACGTAAGGCAGCAATTTAGCAATGTCTCAAGTTAAAAAATGTTAGATGTAAATTTTTATCTTCACACTATAACGAAATGTTTTTTTTCTTCTGAACCCTGCGACGTGAGATATTTACCTTATACGAGAGGGGGGTCGTTACATTAATTATTTTTAATTATTCGTTGTTATAATTTAATTCTGGCATTTTCATAGAAATACGTCATATGTTTTTTTCTTTTCGAAGAAAATATTTATGACTAAAAATTTTCTGGAAAAATAATTGAACACATTTTTATTTAGTTTTCGTAAATAAGAATAATAAGGTACTGGCACCAGTCTTGGATCATACCCTTGTTTAATTAAATGAACTAAATTAAAAATATTTGTTGATATTTGATAATATACTGCCATTACTGAATCATATAATCATCATAATCGTAGATAAAAAATAGTTTCAGTAACAAGTGAGTTAAGAAAACAGCCTCCTGACTCTATCTTTCCCCCTCTTCCTCTACATAACATATTTTTCCCTAATCCATTTAAATTTTCTGCACAAAAAAAAACCCTCACCTATCTCCAACACCCAAAAATAGCATCTTTAAATAAGCCCATTTAAATCTTGGTACATTGTCGGTTAGACCGCCATCAGTAGCACCATAAATCCCCCCTCCCCCCCAGTTATAATAAATCGTAACCAAGAAGTGCCTCCATAAAGTATCCGGCCGTTAATTTGCGTGTCGTTATAAACAAACATTTACTAGGCAAAGCAAGCTATGGTCGGCTTGTGTGCGAGTGGAACAAGAACAAATTAACAGATAAACATTTGCGATCTGGATTTACTAGTTTGCTTTGTGTGTGTGTATGTGTTGGTGGGTGTGTGTGTGAGTGTGTGTGTGTGGCCATTGTTGTTATTTACAGTAGGGGTCTAGTAAATATTATACAGGATGGTTCAGGAATCATATCTTTATGTTCTGTATATATGTAAGTAAAATTAAAACAATGGAAAATGAGACCGATTTTTAGGGCCTTATATCTCGGTGGTGAGAAAAGATATTGGAATGAGATATATTTCAAATTAAAGAGTGTTTAAATGGCTTTATTTTGATATGTAACAGTAGGGGTCTAGTAGATAATATATAGAATGATTCATATGTTTGTGCTATAAGTAAAATTATTTTATAATGAAAAAATAACATCGATTTTAGGACCTTATATCTCGGTAATGAGAAAAGATATTTGAATGGGGTGTAATTCAAATTAAAGAGTGCTGAAGTGGCTTTATTTTGATATGTAACAGTAGGGGTTTAGTAGATATTATATAGAATGATTCATATGTTTGTGCTATAAGTAAAATTATAATAATGAAAAAATAAGACCGATTTTTAGGGCCTTATATCTCGGTGGTGAGAAAAGATATTGGAATGAGATATATTTCAAATTAAAGAGTGTTGAAGTGGCTTTATTTTGGTATATAACACTAGGTGTTTTGTTATAGTCAAACTACGTAAAAACGATTGTTAATATATATGACCATATTAATAGATTTTAAAATTTATCAAAGTTAAGAAACAATTTAGATTAGTTATTAGTATACTATCAAATAGACGGACGGACACAAAACACTAAAAATATGTAGATATTAAATTAAATTTAAAAATATTCGATAATAGTATCAAATTAATTTCGTTTGTATCAGAACTTTAAAATCAACCTGTACGAATTGATTATTTATAGGTAAATAAATTCATTAAGGGTGCAATCATTAATTAATATTAGTAGAATTTGCTCATTAACAATGTAATGTATAGTTTTTACTAATCCCCATTATAACTCCATGTAGCAATGTATGATAGCTTCTAATTCCTGCAATGCAGTTATTAAAATCTGAACCATTCCGAAGCCAAAACGACCAAACAGTTTAATTTTATTAGAATACTTTCACGGTCTCTACTTATCTCGGGGTTATAACCGCCAGTTTCGTCTCATTACAAATTATACACGAGACAGAGAAAAATATATATATATTATTTTTACTTAAATTTTAAAAAATGTCAAATGCGAGTCGAACCTCACGTATTAGTGTTCCGTACGGTATTTTTTTTTAAATTTATTCGATGTTTTATTTGAATTTCATAACACTTACAATGATTTTAGATAATTAAAGCTTTATATAAACGTGTAGCGTCTGTTTTTTAATAGATAGATATAAGATAGGGCATTTTTTTCTATAATTTGTGCAAATGTATGCACATAATAATAATGTCAGTACATATATCACATTCTTAACATTTTCCTTTGGGCGAGTTTTATTAAAATTACGTTACACAAAAATTTTTCGGATATTTTTATACGTGTTTGTATACAAAATGATTTTTTCATTAGACCAGCTATTTTTTTCTTTGCGCGCCCCACAGTGCCGAAATTAATTCTCAGGAACATACTCACGAATACACTCACACACACACACCCACAATCATACAGGGTTGGTTTGGTCGAAAAAAATACAATTTGAATTACGATTAAAATAAAATATCTCCTGTTCAGCAACATAGAACTCTGGAACTTTGAATTATATAAACTTCCGGTTGATTTTAAAATGTTTACGATATAGTCTAGTTTTATGTGTTAAAATTTTAAACCATTTTATTGAATCATTTAGAAATTACAGCATTTTTAGTAAAGTAAAAATTAATTTTATGATTTCAAACATATATAGTTTCAACAATATCGGTTCAGTGGTTCATGAGTTATGTCAGGGGACGGACGGATAGACAGACACGGAACGAAAAGTGTTTGTCTTGACGTGAAACGGAAATTAATTTAAAATTTTGAAATCGGAGAACATTTTTTTTAAACGATCACAAAGCTTCTCGTATCTTCGATATTGCGAGGAAGCAAAATTCCCAAAACATTTTTTATACCCGTCACAGTGGCTTTCTCCCTAATTTAAGCGAGAAATACTTCTGGAATTAAATTATATTACTTTTTGGTGTATACATAGGGGCACTAAATATTTTAAAGCCGGCCCTGAACATACATGTGCTATATACATTTATATAAGGATGTAATTTTGTTAGTATTGTTATTTTCACACAGTGCAGGTAAATTGTTGAGCTTAGCGGGGGTGTGACGGTTCTAGTTGGGGTAGGGGATGTTGTTGTTATTTTTTTTTTTCAAAAAGAATTCCAGGTCACTAAAGAAAGCTCCGGGATTACCCAAGACCACTTATATAGAAGCTACAAGAATTGTGCTGCTTGGAAATATTATATCAAGTACCATGATATAGAATTTAGAGGACTACATAGTTTTAAATTATAAGTTGAATGTTTTATTTATTACACTACGTTTAATATTTTATAATTGTGTATATGTATATAAAAATATAGTTTTACTTCTTCACCATATCGAAGATACGAGAAGCTTTGCGATTGTTTTAAAATTAGACAAAAAAACTGTTTTTAGTTTTTAGTTAAGTGTTTATAAATTATGATTCAGTAATAGCAATATGTAATCAAATAAGGTACTGGCACCAGTTATGGCCTCTATAAGAGCAAGGTTTACTGTTTTTGTGATTCTCATGAACTCTTTTACTAATAAAACAAGTAACTCTTTATTTAATCGATTTAATTACCAAAGTCCGTTGTTTTTTTAAATTATAACCTTTTATTTTGTTTATGTTTTTTCCAATAATGGATAAAGTAAAACCAGTAATGGACTCTTGCTAATGATTACAAAATGATAAGTACTACGACACAAAAGATATAAAAGAAAGAATCGTCAGATTTGAAACAATGTAAAGCAGTTGCTATCATAATATAATAATTAATAAATAAATTAGTTTAAATGTCCACCATTTTGACAGCTATTGGCCTCATGTCATCAAATCACGCTGCAAGACAGTAAAATATATATAAACATTAATATTCAGAAATAGTAGTAATCAAATATAATATAAAAATAAATTAAATTTAAAAATAGCCATTACTGGGGTCATATCCAAGACTGGTGCCAGTACCTTATCAATAAATATATCTAATTTAGTACAAGAGTCCAAGACTGGTGCCAGAATCTTATTCAAATTATAATTGTTTAAAAAATAAATCACAAAAAATAAAATAAATCTGTACTAATTGAGTAGAATTCAACAACAATTTAAAAATAAACAAAACATTGATTCTCAAAAGAAAAAAACGAAACAAATTGTTTCAGGATTAAAGCAATTTAATAGTAGATATTTTTTCCGATAATTGTTTTATATATCGGCAAGTGTTGTTCTTTTAATAAGACCGTGTCTGATCCGACTTTGGCGCTTGCTAAAGCTTGTTAGAACGCCATAATGCATCAGGGGATTAGCGGGCCCGATACATGTCTTTATTAAAGCGAGGCTTTCGGATAATTGGCGTCTAGATCTTGCGTTAGTCTTTCAGTGCAAACTAAATTAATTTATATGGCCTTTTTAAGTTCCTTTATTAATTTCACTCGCATGTATTTATATTTTAATTATTTATTTATTTAAATCAGTGTATTCCAAGTTGATTAAGACATAGGAAATTTAACATGGGGATAATTAGAAATGTTGTAGTAACCTTTGATCAAATTTAATTGGTGCATTTTAATTTAATTGATAAATTTTAAATAAATCAATAGTATTTTGTTTTCAACTCTAATGAAAGTAAAATAAACATCCTAGATAAAATTATAATAATATTTTTTGACAGATATAAATTTGAAAACAAAATACTAATTACTATTTTATTAAATTTTGTGGTGGCATTTCAAAATGCACCAATGACATATCGCTAAATTTGACCAAAGGTTACTACAACATTTCTAATTGTCCCCATGTTAAATTTCCTATGTCATAATCAACTTCGAATACACTGTATAAAACTCAACGTCTCTCTGTCTTTCTGTAATATACTTAAATTATTTTTAAAAATTAAAAAAATTTACCCTCCCTCCTTTACTTTTTATTATTTTCTGAGTACACCACTGACTTACACTTAATATTAATATACATAATATATTCTTATCAATTTTTGCCATGATGTATGTCTGTCGGTCTGTAGACTATAGAGTTTATATTTAAAAAAAAATAGATAAAATAATAAATGAAAAAATATTTTTATTTAAAAAAATCACATGAGATTTTTCTCATTTTGTATGCAACCCTTATATTTATCAACACAAATTTACCCCCCCCCCCCTCCCTCAGCTTCAAATGATTGATTTTCTGAGTACCTACTCTACTGACCTAAATATTATTATTTATACCTACATAATATATTTTTATCAAATCTATTGAAAAATAAATAAGACCATAAAATTTTCACTACACAATAATTCATAAACTACTAAAGCAATGAGTATAAAATTTTACATCCAAATATTGAATCAAATACTACATACATACATACATAGATTTCCGGTATTTTTTGTACCGGAAACGAGAAAAAAAAACAAAATTTTTCTTGAGTATGTCATTTCAACCTTGTTAAAATTTCTCTAAATAAAACGTGCGCTGTAAAGTTCTAAGAAATATCTTCACGTTTTATTGTTTATCACAATCTCCCCTCCCACCTTCCTTTACCCCCCCCCCCCACACACACACACACAAATATGATTACTACAGTAATCTGTGTTTGGCAAACAATTCAACCTACGAAAGTGAAGTCAGAAGAGATGTGACGTGCTATGATTTATTCACCAGGGGGGGGGGTAACCCCTACTCCCCTACTCCCCCCTCCACCGTTACATACACCTGGGGCTCGTGATCTGAGGGCGTTAGATGAGTTATAGTGACCGTGTGTGCGCTGATTTTTATTGCATTATTCGAGGGATTTTTTTAGATTTTGATTGCATGGTTTTTGATGTATTGTTGTTACTGTGAATTTTATAACGGTGGTATTTTTGAATTTGTGTGTGGATGGGTGTGTTAGGAAATTGATAAAAAACCTGTGTTCTGGTTATATACGAATCATTTATTGTTTTTGATCCTCAGGAAAAAAAATTTTCAAGATAAAAAAATTTCTAATTTTTTTTACCAATTTTGAAAGCCCGCACAGGCCCTGATAATTTTTTTAAATCAAATCTAATTAATGAATTTTGTAGATCAGAATTTTCTCTTCAATTTGGGTTTTTTTTTATTAATTGCAAACCCTTGGATTGCTCAGATTTTTTTTTTATAAAAAAATGTTAACGTTTAATTTTCACTCAAATTTTCCAATTTTTAACTTTTCTGCGAATAGCTATTTCATCGTGAAAAATGATCGTAGGATAGTTTTAAAAAAATGATTTTAAAGCTTAAACATTCTAGTTTGTGAATCATTAAATGAAATTCCGTCAGGTTAATTTATTTTTCCAAATAAAGCTCCGAAAAAATTCTTTCAAAATTCGATTAATTATTATTCCATATTAATATTATAAATGCGAAAGCGTGTCTAACTGTCTGTTTCACGGCTAAACCGATCTTGATGAAATTTGGCAGGGAAATAGCTTACATCCTGAGGAAGAACATAAGCTACTTTGTGTCCCAAAATATTTATTAGATAAAAAAAAAATGGGTGTGACATTATATTACACATTTTTAGAATAACTAAACAATTTGAATTTAATTGCATTTATTTTCAAAGCAACAGTGAAAATTGTGTTATTGTGAATCTGCCTTGCGTTTTGCCCAATTGGATGCTTCCTATGTTAGCTACCTCTGCAATCTTAAATGAAACAGACTATAGTTACAAATAAAGTCGTCTAATGTTTATGTGAAACATTTTAAGCACCACTGTCTCTGTCTCCCTGGATTTCTCTGGACGCGTTTTAATACCCACCTTCCTCTCTAAAACAGCAACCAAACAGTGTTTAACACAAATTTCATTATCCCCACTCTATCTATGTATCTCTATGCACAACACTAGACCATCCAAAATCCTAGCAATACATCCACACGGAGTGACAATGTTGATCTTGCGGTCGTCTAATGCTTCAATTAACAGCGTCCTGGGGCGGCCGACGGCCAGGGGCGGACCGTGCTTGCGGCCGACAAGACTTAGCCCTTGTGGTGCATGATACTACAATATATATATATATATATATGCTCTAGTTGTTCTTTACTGGCTCCAAGGTTGCGGTTAGGACAGGGTTTACGTTCAAATTATTCTATTGTAAGTTGAG
Organism: Sialis fuliginosa; assembly: GCA_961205875.1. NCBI lineage: Eukaryota > Metazoa > Arthropoda > Insecta > Megaloptera > Sialidae > Sialis > Sialis fuliginosa. Next base: position 23,144,659 of record OY540816.1, read on the forward strand.
CGGAAATATAATTCAATATTTATTGCATAGATAAAGTTATTTTGTGTGTCATTTTTTACGTGCACGAAATCTCGCAAATAAAAAATGCTATTGACTTATTTGGGGTGCCAATCGAAGCGTCTTGATATTATAAATATTAGTTTTCTAATGTCCTAATGTCAAAAACATAATACACATTCGTAGAACAACTAATTTGACAATTTGAATTTAGTTGCATTTTTTTCTAAGGCAACATTATCTTGGATACGATTTTTCGACGGTATTACAATACGTCCATTTCTTTCAGAACATGGAAGTAAAAAGGAGCCCATCAAAGCGGCCAAGAAGGGTTATTTTAGTGTGTAGTTGTAGCTTGTTTCTGCAGTTGTAAAAGCTAATTTGTGTAGTTGAAAAATTGCAAGTACAAATAAAAATGTAAAAAAATGTAAGTTAGAGCAAAAAAAGGTCACTATAATTTGTAAGAGAGAAATATACAAAGTGTACAGCAAAAAAATGGTTTTTGCAGTTGAAAATTTTTCTTAAAATAACCTCTTCAGGGTTTTATAGAATATTAGCGATGAATAACAAATAACAGACAAAAACTATGGTTATAAGTCTTTAGGACTCCGATGATGATAGCATTGCTATTGAAACACGTTACAATTTTTATAGTTAGGGGATTTGTATTTGATTAGCGATGAAGTTATTCATTTTACCCCACTTCACCTTACCAATAAAACAAAAACAAAAAGTAAAGTTTGACAACAGCGGTAGGTATGTCGCGTCCGCGTCTGGCGCTTGTGTAGTTTTATGTAATTTCAAGTTCGCGCCCGGTCTTTATAAATAATTACTATTCCAAGAACACCATTGGACGATACTGTACCAGCGAGTATCATTCAATTTCCGTAAAAAGAAGTCAACGTCTAACAAACAAGTTAGCTCTTGTCTGGCTCACAAAAGGAATACGATATTACGTCTTGCAATGCGGATGAAATTTAGATATGAAAACGTTTCTTGATTCTCAAGTAGGGCTCTAAATTATTCAACGTAGGTATTCGTTGCAAGACGAACGTGAGATCGCAACCAGTTTTGCCTAATTTATATAATTCTACCGATGAGGATTCCAGTTAGTTTGACAGACTAGATAAGCCGCGGGAAAGGGGGGCCCACTCCCCCCCCCACTGCACTCTCTCAACCCAATGCCAAATGTCTCTTTTTAATTTAAAAACTTTTACATTTATATATCTACTTTCTTATACGTATTATAAGTATTGTAAAATCAATGGGGCGAGTATCGGCACTCAACTAGAGATGTATCTTTTTAATTTGAAAAATTTCAATTTTTACTTTCTTATACGTATAAGTAAAACCGATTTTTGGTGGAAAACCAATTTTGCCTAGTTTATATAATTCCAACGATGAAGATTCCAGTTAGTTTGACAGACTAGATAAGCCGCGGGAAAGGGGGGCCCCCACTCCCCCCCTGCACTCTCTCAACCCAATGCCAAATGTCTCTTTTTAATTTAAAAACTTTTACATTTATATATTTACTTTCTTATACGTATTATATGTATTGTAAAATCAATGGGGCGAGTATATATGGCACTCAACTAGAGATGTATTTTTTTAATTTGAAAAATTTCAATTTTTACTTTCTTATACGTATAAGTAAAACCGATTTTTGGTGGAAAACCAATTTTGCCTAGTTTATATAATTCCAACGATGAAGATTCCAGTTAGTTTGACAGACTAGATAAGCCGCGGGAAAGGGGGGCCCCCACTCCCCCTCTGCACTCTCTCAACCCAATGCCAAATGTCTATTTTTAATTTAAAAACTTTTACATTTATATATTTACTTTCTTATACGTATTATATGTATTGTAAAATCAATGGGACGAGTATATATGGCACTCAACTAGAGATGTATCTTTTTAATTTGAAAAATTTCAATTTTTACTTTCTTATACGTATAAGTAAAACCGATTTTTGGTGGAAAACCAATTTTGCCTAGTTTATATAATTCCAACGATGAAGATTCCAGTTAGTTTGACAGACTAGATAAGCCGCGGGTAAGGGGGGGGGGGGGAGTACTCCCCCCCTGCACTCTCTCAACCCAATGCCAAATGTCTATTTTTAATTTAAAAACTTTTACATTTATATATTTACTTTCTTATACGTATTATATGTATTGTAAAATCAATGGGGCGAGTATATATGGCACTCAACTAGAGATGTATCTTTTTAATTTGAAAAATTTCAATTTTTACTTTCTTATACGTATAAGTAAAACCGATTTTTGGTGGAAAACCAATTTTGCCTAGTTTATATAATTCCAACGATGAAGATTCCAGTTAGTTTGACAGACTAGATAAGCCGCGGGTAAGGGGGGGGGGAGTACTCCCCCCCTGCACTCTCTCAACCCAATGCCAAATGTCTCTTTTTAATTTAAAAACTTTTACATTTATATATTTACTTTCTTATACGTATTATAAGTATTGTAAAATCAATGGGGCGAGTATATATGGCACTCAACTAGAGATGTATTTTTTTATTTTGAATAATTTCAATTTTTACTTTCTTATACGTATAAGTAAAACCGATTTTTGGTGGAAAACCAATTTTGCCTAGTTTATATAATTCCAACGATGAAGATTCCAGTTAGTTTGACAGACTAGATAAGCCGCGGGTAAGGGGGGGGGGAGTACTCCCCCCCTGCACTCTCTCAACCCAATGCCAAATGTCTCTTTTTAATTTAAAAACTTTTACATTTATATATTTACTTTCTTATACGTATTATAAGTATTGTAAAATCAATGGGACGAGTATACGGCACTCAACTAGAGATGTATTTTTTTAATTTGAAAAATTTCAATTTTTACTTTCTTATACGTATAAGTAAAACCGATTTTTGGTGGAAAACCAATTTTGCCTAGTTTATATAATTCCAACGATGAAGATTCCAGTTAGTTTGACAGACTAGATAAGCCGCGGGTAAGGGGGGGGGAGTACTCCCCCCCTGCACTCTCTCAACCCAATGCCAAATGTCTCTTTTTAATTTAAAAACTTTTACATTTATATATTTACTTTCTTATACGTATTATAAGTATTGTAAAATCAATGGGGCGAGTATATATGGCACTCAACTAGAGATGTATTTTTTTATTTTGAATAATTTCAATTTTTACTTTCTTATACGTATAAGTAAAACCGATTTTTTATGGAAAACCAATTTTGCCTAGTTTATATAATTCCAACGATGAAGATTCCAGTTAGTTTGACAGACTAGATAAGCCGCGGGAAAGGGGGGCCCCACTCCCCCCCCCTGCACTCTCTCTCTCAACCCAATGCCAAATGTCTCTTTTTAATTTAAAAACTTTTACATTTATATATTAACTAGCTGGGCCCGCTTGGACTACGGAATTATTATTTAGGATTTTTAAAAAATATAGTTGAATTAAGTACAAACACGATTAATTATTATTGTAATAAAAACCAAACAACACTTAAAAAAAAAAGTAAAAATAATTTTTGTTCAATTTAAATTTAAAAGTTAATTATTGAAAACAAAATAAACAATTGACAATCAAAAGAATACCGACCTGTGATCATTCCCTCTGCCCTGCGTATACTCGGCACGCTCCCTCCTTACCGCACGCCGCGACACTGGTCGCCATGTATCTTTTTAATTTAAAAACTTTTTACTTTCTTATACGCATAAATAAAACCGATTTTTGATGGAAAACCAATATTGCCTAGTTTATAATATTCTACCGATGAGGATTCCAGTTAGTTTGACAGACTAGATAAGCCGCGGGAAAGGGGGGGGGGCACACTCCCCCCCTGCACTCTCTCTCTGAACCCAATGGCAAATGTCTCTTTTTAATTTTAAAACTTTTACATTTATATATTAACTATCATATACGTATTATAAGTATTGTAAAATCAATGGGGCAAGTATCTTTTTAATTTGAAAAATTTCAATTTTTACTTTCTTATACGTATAAGTAAAACCGATTTTTGATGGAAAACCAATTTTGCCTAGTTTATATAATAAATTCTAACGATGATAAGCAACGGAAAGCCCCCCACCCCCTCCCTCGGTTTTCTGCACTCTCTCTCTCAACTCAATGCTACATGTCTCTTTTTAATTTAAAAACTTAGGGTACTGGCACCAGTTTTGGATATGACCCCAGTAATGGCTATTTTTTAATTAAATGTACTGAATTAGAAATATTTGTTGATATTTGATTACATACTACCATTTCTGAATATTAATCTATATACATTTAACTGTCTTACAGCGTGATTTGATCACATGAGGCCAATAGGTGTCAAAATGGTGGACATTTAAACTAATTATTAGTATAATTTATTTATTAATAGCAACTGCTTTACTTTTCAAATTTGACGATTATTTCTTTTATATATTTTGTATCGTGGTATTTATCATTAGCAAGTGTCCATCACTACATTCTCATTACTGATTTTACTTTACCCATTACTAATTTAAAAAACAAACTATATTTGCGGACTTTGGTAATTAAATTGATTAAATAAAGAGTTACTTGTTTTATTAGTAATATGAGTTCATGATAATTACCAAAAACAGTAAACCTTGCTTTTATAGCAGCCTTAACTGGTGCCAGTACCTTATTTATATATTTACTTTCTTATACGTATTATATGTATTGAGGTGTACAATTTGTGGATATTTTGTGTAAATTTCATCAAATCGTAGATGTATAAGTAAAAACAATGTTTAATAGGTTTATTACAGATTAAATTTACATCCCCTGGTAACATCGGGTCCAATGCGCTTGCAAAATAATAAATTAAATTAATTTTCCTTCCCTTCCAAACTGAAATTGATTTAATAAATTGTGTTCCCAACTTCTTTCATCATTTCTATATAGTTTACCCTCCTTTTCCTGAAGCAAAACTATAAAATACTGTTCCAAAACACGAATTTCGTACGCATTTTCAATTCACATGCACCACAATAGAGCACCCCCTCCCCCCTGAGGGGATGTATTTGTCAAAAATCAAACAAGCAAGTTCCTGTATTCATTGACAGACGGTTTCTTGGCGCGTGGTTTTCTCTGAGGAAGGAAGCGCTTCATTTATCAGTAGGGGGGGAACGGGGGTGGAAGGGGGGGGTGCAAGGCTCAAGCGTGACACGTATACATAAATATTGAACAACAATTTAGGGTTGGCAAATATTCCTGTAAGTGTTTCCGATATCTAGTTACAAATGTTTTATTTTAAACAGTGGAAGGTAGGTAATTGTTTCAAAGACTGACAACGGTAATAAATTTTCAGTAGTGATTTGTGTTCTTGCTGAATTTGTTTTTGTTGATGTATGTTTATAAAATTTTAGGCTGTATATTGTAATATTATGTTAGTTAAAATACGGTAAAATTTCGATATAAAAAAAAGTAGGTACATCATCCGTAAAAAATTAATAAAAAAATTATCTCTATACAGGGTGATTCAGCACTGTCGTGCCAAACTTGAATAGTAAATTGAGAAAAAATATGTTAGGCAAAAAATGTTATATGATTTTTTCGTGAAGAAGCTACAGCCCTCCAAAGATTTTACTCAAAATTAATTTTTATTTAATCTCTTGAGAACCCATTTGCTACAGTTATGAAATTTGTTATTGGGTTTAGTATTAATAAGTGTTTTCTATTTTCAGTATCAATCAATAGTAATTTAGACCAGGGGTGTATGGGGCCAGTGGGTCCATCGATTTTTATCTAGTATTTTTTCGTTCTTTAATTTTTTATAAAATACTTATTTCTGCAGAAAATAAAGGTTTAATCACAAAAAAAATTGACTCTTTTAAAACTAATTTTGAATTTGACGCCAAAACGCTCGCAGGTGTCATGGCGCATTTGTGACGTCACGCCTATGTAAACACTCCTTGCCAACTATAATAAATCCTTGTTCCATCGCTAACGTTTCTCGGTTTTAGTTTTGGTAACACAAAACTGAGCAAATTGATAATTGAAAACCTCAAAATAATTTATAAACAATGCAGATATTAATCAAACAAAAATTATGTTTACATAGCCGTGACGTCATCCACTCTGACTGGTGTTTTATCTAACATGGAAGATTGCTGTATTTTGTGTTTTTATTTTAACAAAAATCATATTAATCTCGCTTTTAATACAAAAATAAATACATTTTTTTGAATCTTTTTAACCTATTTCATTATTTAAAATCATAATTTCAGTGATACTTTGTTACCGGCATCATGCCTATTGTAAACTAAAGTTACACTTATAACGAATAGAGATTGGAAAAATAGTTTTTCAACTATGCATTTATTGTAATTTTTATTACATATCTCCACCGTTTTCAGAAAACTGGTTTGATTGAACACAATTTGAAATCAACTATTTGCAACTACCTTTACAACTATTTTTAATCTATTTGCGACAGTTTTTACTGCTTCGTTTGCACTAATTATTATTAAATTGTAAAAAACAAAATTATTTACCAATTATTTTTCCAATCTCTAATAATGAAGTCATGTCACTAAATAAATGTTATGAAAAAAAATTTATTAAATCGGTTAATAATTTTATAAATTCACCACTGTTTTGACCTTCTATATATCGACTGTATATAAAATATATACCAGCACGTCGAAAACTACCCACACAGCAAACAAGCCCAATTAATTATCTTTATCTACCCCTTACAAAAACCCAGCACCGGTCAAAAGTCCTCTCTTATCGGCAAATCACAATTGAAATGCATACAACATATGCAAATCTGATATTAGTAATCTGAGTATGTATGTATAATAATTATGTTTGATTTACGCGCGCTACGGAAGCAGCCACACACACACTACACATCCGGTGTATGCAAATTGTCCTGTGCTGCCATCTGCACGTGGCGCGTTGAGATACCGCGCGGCCTGTCTCTATATCTAGTGTCCACTGGATCAGGTGTCGACGGTGCTTTCAGAGATTACATGGCCCCCCGTATCTTTCTCTCGGTGATGTATTGTGTTTACATGATGTATGTATGAGAGATATGACGTCAGTGGCGTGCGGGGGATTTAATTACTACACTCAAACTGAAGAAAAAAAAATTGTTAATGTAGGGTAATTTATCTGAGTGGTTTTTATTTAAATTGGACAATAATTAACTATCTTTGATGAATTTAGTATAGTTTGTATGAGAGATATGACGTCAGTAGCGTGCGAGGGATTAAATAACACTTAAACTGAAGAAAACCTTTTTTTGTCGTCTTCAAAAATATTTTTTAGTAAATTACAGCATCAAAAATTTTGCTTTCTTGCCATATACCGGGTGTTTTTTTAAAGACTTTTTAGCGGATTATTTCCAAAATTTTCAAAAAATAAATGTAAATATTGACATTTTTATAGAAAGGTAACTCCATAATATCAGCTTTTCTTTTTCAAATCCAAACCTATATTTTTTGTTGCAGATTCCTAATTTAAGAGATAAAATAAACAACTTTTCTGAAAACGTCAATTTTTATGATATGGAGCAAACCCAATTTCTGGATTTTCCATAATTTTTTACTCGAAAACTATAAACGTTTAAAAAAAATTACAAAATCAAAAAAGTACTTATTGTTAGAACCAAGAAAGGATTCTGTAAAAATTGTTTTTCAAATTCATTGTTTATTTTTAATAATCAAAAAATATGTACCTAATCATTTTTTCAAATCGATTCTTCGGTTTCAAAATTTTCACTTAATTTCTCTGTTCCGTGTCTGTCTGGCTGTCTGTCTGTCACCCGAATCCTTGTAACACGTTTAACTCATGAACCACGAAATCAATATTAAAAAAGTAGTTAATCTTGGAAATAGTTTAATTTTTTGTTTTAATTTTGATGTCTAATAAAATTATTTAAAGTCTACATTTTTCTTATTTTTTTCTTACAAAGGGGAGGGGGGTAAAAGAACAGAACTACTGTCACCTGAATCCTTGTAACAACAATCTTGGAAATAATTTAATTTTGATATCTAAAAAAATTATTTAAAAAACTTCTTACGTCTATCATTTGGGGGGAGAGGGGAGTCTACAATTTTCTTACAAAAGAGGGTGGGGTCTAAAATCAACGAAATTTTACTTACATACATAATACTTTAACGCTCCCTTATATAAAAATAACAAAATTTGCTCCATTTTCAAAATATCGTTATACTAATTCCTGTAATATGATATATTATATAATACATATTTCTAACAGTTAAGTATATACCGACCAACTTATAAATCATGCAACCCTGTCAATAATAGAATATGTACATACACATACACATATGTGTACATCAGTTAATATAATATCAAATACTGAATTACATTAGAGTAGATAGCTCTCATGGTCTGGTGTAATGCACGCTTGCTCCATCTATCTGCGCGAGTTATAAACATGTAATATATCATCCGTTTTTGATAAATTGTGTGCTACATAGAGTTTCCGGTCTGCTATGAATTAATGCACCGCCAATTAGTTTATTTGGGATGCAACAGTCTTGTCGGTTTAACCGAAACTTGAATGGCTAATATCAAATTTAATGTATCATATTAAATCAACATCCATTATTTAAAAGATCGGGTATATAATATCTACATGAATTGGCATGATGCCTAGTTTTTAAAAACTATTTTATGATGATCTTACGTGTCTCTTATTTCCAAAAAAAAATGTTTATTTCTGCAGAAAATAAAGGTTTAATCACAAAAATTAAAACTAATTTTGAATTTGACGCCAAAACGCTCGCAGGTGTCATGGCGCATTTTTGACGTCACGCCTATGTAAACACTCCTTGTCAACAATAATAAATCCTTGTTCCATCGCTAACGTCTCTCGGTTTTAGTTTTGGTAACACAAAACTGAGCAAATTGATAATTTAAAACCACAAAATAATTTATAAACAGTGCATATATTAATAAAACAAAAATGATGTTTACTTAGCCATGACTGGTGTTTTATCAAAGATGGCGGATTGCTGTATTTTGTGTTTTTATTTTAACAAAAATCATATTAATCTCGCTTTTAATATAAAAATAAATACATTTTTTAGAATCTTTTTAATCTATTTCATTATTTAAAATCATAATTTCACTGATACTCTGTTACTGGCATCGTGCCTATTGGCTATTTTTGTTAAAAAAACTTACATTTATCCTAGAATACGTAAGATTTTTACATTTTTACTCTTTTTTTTTGCTCTTCAATAACCCAATTTTTCATATTTACTTTTACTATTTTATTCATACTAGAAGAGTTTTAAAAAATGTCTTTGAGTTTTCTCATGAAGTAGACTCATGGGGGGGGGGGATTATATATTATCTACACCACTGAATTAAGTTGTTTTAAAGTTTTAAGTGTCTGTAGCAGTTAATCAAAAAATATTTCTAACTTGGTACATTTAATTAAAGAAGTAGGTTATTGTCCAAGACTGGTGCAGGTACCTTATTAATATTATAAACCATAGACGTATGTACATAACCGAGTTCAACAAGTAAATAAAGTAAGCCGATGATTTAATTTATCATCAGGGAGCTGTTTGTTTCGGACATTTATTGGTCGGTCGGACACGTAGACCGCGATAGCTCTTGGGTGGTTTGTAACCCGGCTACAACTTTCTCAACACCTTGTCTGCTGAGGTTTTTGCCGACCCACCTCTCCCCTACTTTATTTCACAAAGTTGTTGGTGTGTTTTTTTTCCCTTCAGCGCCACGAACATCAAATTACAAGGAGCAGATAGAAGTGGACTGTTACAATTTTCTTGAACTTGTATAAATTGTGATGTTATCTTATTTTATATAAAGTAACTGCAGTAAATAGGGATTCTGGGTAATTGAGTTGTCCGGTGGCTAATGCGACTAAGTCCGTAGATGAGGGGAAAAGTTATTTGTAGAAATATGTTTACATCTCTATGCTGATATTATAAATGTGTTTCTCTGTATGTCTGTTTGTTACTTTTTCACGATAAAACTGCTGAACCGATCTTGATGAAATTTGGCAGGGAAATAGCTTATATTTCCTTAAATAGACTAATTAAGTAATTTTACTATTAAAAAAATAGTTCACTTGTTTTTTCTGTATTTAATTGTTTTACATCCTCGCAATATCGATTGAAATGAGACAAAAAAAATTGTTCTCCGATTTCAATATTTTTAATTCAATCTTTCTGTTTCAGGTCAAGACAAACACTTTTCGCTCCGTGTCTGTCTGTCGAGTGAATCCTTGTCACACCTTTGGTGAATTTAGCATGCATAACATATATTAATGTGTCGTATTAATTCCTGAAATAATTTATAGTAACAAAATACTTGGTGTTTTTCATTCTTTCATCATTTTAAACCCCATTACCTCCATAGATACACCACTGCACTGGAATTATATATACTCTAAAACATGATTGAATCAATTTAAAAAACAAAACATCTTTACTAAAAAAAAAAAACAACACGAACGAAAAAAAATGGATATTAATAACTATTTAGCATAATCAAATGAAGAGTACCTCAGCAAACATTACAAACTTTAACACAACGGCTACACTATGGGGCATCAGAGAGGGGGGGCAGGGGTATTCTACGGCACATAGGAGACGCCTGCAACGTGGGGTAAGAGGGGGCAGTGCTTTAGTCCTGTGGCAATTTGAGCAGACATACATTAAGTTTCCTTATTAGCTTATAAAAATATTTTGAAAAGTTTAAACACGAAAAAGCTTTTACGTGAAACCTTCACAAGTTGGCGGCGCGCGTTATTCTCAAAGCTGCATTCATTAGAGGAAGCTAACATAACCTAACTTTGCAGGTAGGCAACGGTGTATGCGTGTGCTATGTGCTGTTGCATACGTGCAATTTGGGAAGGTGTATTTAATTTTCATTTCTATATTGATTTGTATTCAGGCGCGGATCTAGGTTTACAATTTTGAGGGGGTCATGATCTGAGAAAAGACAATTTAAAAATAAAAAGTTATTTTAGTATATTTAATAAGCATTTTTCTATTTAATTTGCTTTATTTTGTAAGATTTGGAGGGGTCATGTCCCCCATGACCCGCCCCTGGATCCGCGCTTTTTGTATTATTTAAATTTCATTGTTATCCAATTGGTTTTTTAACAAAAATTTACTGCGTAACCGTATTATTGATTTTAAAAAAATGTAATAAAAAAATAATTTTCGAAACCGTGACCCGAAAAATTCACGGCCCGTGTCTAGCTCTAGTCTGCGCCTCCAACATATGTATCAATAATACATAGTATGTATGACTCAACAATGACGCCATGTAATAAGTAGGTACGTATACAATCATATTTATAAATAAAAGGTAAGTAATTTTTAATAGTACAATAATTTATACCTGTGTAGATAAACAGGTAATAAAGAACTAATAATGAATATCTATGTAGATAAATAGATATCAATTCACTGACAATGAGTTCGCAAATATGTCTGTTAAACCTGTGTAGATAAACAGGTATATTATAAAATTAAAGTGCATATATTAAATACAAGGGTGTATCATTTTTTGTCTGAAATATACACTATTTAAAAGTATTATACACGCCATCGTATGTAAGATAACACGCTGATACAATAGCGTACCTGGGGGGAGGGGGGGGGGCAAATTTGCTATCTGCCCCGAGCGGCAGAAACCTACACCAGATTTTAATTCATTCATGGTTCAAAATTACATTTTTTTTTAATTGTTATCTATCCAAGCGCAACTTTTTATACGCAAATTTGAAATCAATAAATACGATAGCGATTTTAACTCGACAAAAAAAAATTTTGACTTAGTCGGAATGGCTTCTGAAAAAAATATGATAATTTGAAAAGTACATGTGGCGCCATCTATCGGGAAAAGTTTGAACTAAAAAAAATTAATTCGAATGGCTTGTGAAAAAATTATTGAAATTAAAAATTGTGTACATTTTTATAATATGGTGGAGGTGCCGGCATATTATGTCATCGGATTAATTTTTTTTTGTCGAGTTAGGTACGCTATCGTATGTATTAGGATACCATGATTCTAAAAATGTTGATAAAAAGTTCCGCTCGGACCGCTTTCACTGTTTTTTATCAATTTTTTGACGTAAAAAGGCTGTAACTTTTGAACCCTTCGATGAATTTCCCAACTGGTAGGAAAAGTCGAATCAGTGTATCCCTTTACATACGATAACGTATCTAATTATTTGAAAATCGAAAAAAGTGTTTTTCAGTCAAAATAATAGAAAGACTATTACCCCTGTTTTTTTTGGTGTCCAAAATTTTTTGTCGAGTTAGAGACGCTATCGTATGTATTAGGGCACCCTGATTACAAATATGCCCATAAAAAGTTGCGCTCAGATCGATAACACGGTTTTTTATCAACTTTTGTCTTAAAAAATTTCAACAAATTTTGAACCAGTGAATGTATTTAAAATCTGATATCATATACGTTATAAGCGAGTCCCCTTACATACCATAGCGTGTTTATTACTTTCAAATTCAAAAAGAGTGTGTTTTTTGGTACAATAATTAATGCATCAATTTTGAATTTGAAAGTAATAGACACCCCATCGTATGTAAGAAGACTCGCTGATAACATATATGATATCAGATTTTAAATATATTTACTGGTTCAAAATTTGTTGAAATTTTTTAAGACAAAAGTTGATAAAAAACCGTGTTATCGATCCGAGCGCAACTTTTTATGGGCATATTTGGAATCAGGGTGCCCTAATACATAGGATAGCGTCTATAACTCGACAAAAAATTTTGGACACCAAAATTATCAGGGGTAATAGTCTTTCTATTATTTTGACTGAAAAACACTTTTTTCGATTTTCAAATAATTAGATACGTTATCGTATGTAAAGGGATACACTGATTCGACTTTTCCTACCAGTTGGGAAATTCATCAAAGGGTTCAAAAGTTACAGTCTTTTTACGTCGAAAAATTGATAAAAAACAGTGATAGCGGTCCGAGCGGAACTTTTTATCAACATTTTTAGAATCATGATATCCTAATACATATGATAGCGTACCTAACTCGACAAAAAAAAATTAATCCGATGACATAATATGCCGGCACCTCCACCATATTATAAAAATGTACACAATTTTTAATTTCAATAATTTTTTCACAAGCCATTCGAATTAATTTTTTTTAGTTCAAACTTTTTCCGATAGATGGCGCCACATGTACTTTTCAAATTATCATATTTTTTTCAGAAGCCATTCCGACTAAGTCTAAATTTTTTTGTCGAGTTAAAATCGCTTTCGTATTTATTGATTTCAAATTTGCGCATAAAAAGTTGCGCTTGGATAGATAACAATAAAAAAAATTGTAGGAATTTTCAGCCAGTGAATGAATTTAAAATCTGTTATTAATTTTATAATATACCTGTTTATTTACACAGGTATAACAAACTCACTGATATCTATTAATCTACATAGATCCTGTTTATTAGTTTTTGTTATCTGTTTATCTACACAGATATAATATATATAGGAAAATTAAATTAAATAATAAATAATTAAAACTTATATGATTAATTAGTCATTTATTAAAACAAATACGCCATTAGCCATGGACATTTGCAAAATGCTGATAAACAAATGTTACAATTAGCGTTTCAACAATTTTTCAAGCTATTTTACTAGCGTAATCTTAAGTATAAAATACATTAATTTAATTAGAACAATTTGCATCAATAATTATCAAAAATGGTACACACAGCGCCATCTATGAGACATTCTGATCATTTGAATATCGACGTTAGTAGAATTCTACTTTACCATTATTTTACAGACTTCTACTTTACTGCTATTAGTTCAGTAATTTATCACTTGCGATGTTATTCCAGTTGTCAAATTATAAAGCACATAGAACATAACCTAAATGTGTTTACCATTTTTAATTTTATAATTTATACATGATATATCTACATTGAACAATTCAAAATACAGTGATTCATCATGACTACCCCCACTAACGTAACAACGGCAATGGACTCACTTAGTGCGGCTTTGAAATGTAAAATAATACCCAACCAAGAGTACCTTCTCCAAGGATCTGTGTTAGACGCCGCAGTTGAAGTTCTGTTACACCGTCTACGGGGACTTTGCGACAACGTAGACAGCGGTCCTGAAACGTTCAACGACCACGAGCTATGTTTGAGTCTTAGAACCAATACTGCAGCAACACCCAACGCTGCAGGCGGGCTAGCTTTACGAGCACGTAGGGCATTAGATGTAGCAGATGCTCCTTGGCAGCTAAGATATGTCGGACAGCCGGAACTAGGGGATAAAAGCAGACCTACGGTTGTTAGATCGAGTATAGACGTTGCGTGTGGAAGTACCGTTGTAGATTTTTTGTGCGAACTAGGCTGCCGGGTGGATTTCGAGTATATTATTAAAGGATATATGTTTCGAAAAGGACGCATGAAGGTTACTGTTTCTAAGGTAATGATATTTTAAGTAAATTTGCCCATAATTCAACCGAACGCCCCTCCCAAACGAACAAAAATGGATTAAATTTTTAATATAAATTTTAGGTATTTAAGGTTGGTGCTATGGTAACGAAACCTGCAGAAAGCATGGAGCCCATTTCGCAGAGTTACCTCGTAGAGCTCTCTGTGCTAGCGCCCTCAGGCCAGGACGCTATTGCAGAGGACATGCGGCAATTTGCCGAACAATTACGACCCCTTGTACAACTTGAAAAAATTGATTATAAACATTTAGCCCATGTCCCGCCCATGTCTTAAATAACTTTATTTATTGTAATTCAAAAGTTAATGTGACTAAAATGATTTAATTAATATCATTCATATGGAAAAATTGTATAGGACTTTATTTATATAGAATTTCATGCTCTTTATTTTTTATAGGGGCTATTTTTGCCAAAAATTATAAGATATTTAAGAAAAACACATTTTTCTGAATGGTAATCTATTTTAGTCACTTTTACTTCTGAAAAAAATTATTTGTGTACATATTTTTTATTTGAAATTAGTTTAATAAATAAAATAAAAAACAAAACTGTTTTTATTTCACAAATATTTATTTTAAAAAGGTTAAATAAAAATATAATACATAGATTTTATTGCATTTGATAGTTATAGGATTCATTTAGGAAAGAAAACTTGTGATATTTATAAAAAAAAATAATACTTAACATGGAAAGCTTAATTCTAAATATTCGACGCTATTGTATATTAACACGTTAATCGCCACAAAAAAAGATCGCGTTGATTCTGCCATCATATCTTATTAATTAATAAACTGATACCCCAGTCAGGGGTGAAAAAAAAACGGAGTTCGGCTAACGCACTTCCTGCCTGCCGATATAAAAAATATATACTTACGCTATTTTTCAAAAAAAAAGTACCTATTGACTATACTATAAAAACAGGTAAGTAACTGATGCTATTTCATCTGCATGGCGATTAAAATGTTACATAACACATTAATATACCCCATTCTGAAATTTTCATAGAGATAATATATACATATATCTATGGGAATTTTACTTTTTTATAATTGCAAAAATTTTTGGATTTTCTGTATAATTCTGGGTTGAAAATTACTATATACACTAATATCCGGTGTTATAAAGGAGCTCGCAAATTTTGCTAGCTCCTTTATAATACAGGACATAAAAATTTTCTAAACTGTAAAAATTTTGTAGGTTATAATAGGTTGAATTCGCCATTTTTAATAAAACTAACAAAAATGACAGTTTGGGGTACATTAATGAAATTATATACCCAATGGCTTAGGGTGACCATATTTCCCTTGAGAAAATACGGGAATTACCTCCGTGTATATATTTTTTACGTTTTACTTAAATTGTTCGAAATGCAACAATATTATAAAAAAATATGGGACATTTAATGTTCCGTAAAAACGGGACGTCTGGGTCACCCTAGAAAGTAGGCATAGGCGCAACATAAAAATGCTATAAACCAGTCAAAATCAACAATTAAGGGTTACCAACCACTAAAAAACATATTTCTATGAATATTGCCAAGTTTCAAGATAAAACAAAGTAAGTAGTATTTATGTACAAAGTATATTTAATTGTTGAAAGAATTGGCAACCCTGTGAAATAAGAGTTGATTGTTGTATATTTGTATTAGTTATTTTAAAAATCAGTACATTTCAATATACATATTTTAATTACATTATTGGCAATACAATATATTGACGCTTCACAACCTGGTGTATAAACCTTCCATGACGACAAAAACCGTTCTTATATTTATTTTAAAAAATCACATGTATATAATAGTACCTGTATTTTGTATTGTATATTTATTACATAATTTTTCAGTTGATCGTTAAAAAAATAACAATACGAAATAGATAAAAAATAAAACAAAGTAAAAAAGATATTTTAAATCGAAGAGCAATCGATTGACTTCATAATGATATATAAAAAATATAAAAATATTGTATCTGGATTAAAAAAAAAAGTTTTTGTAGTTTATCCAAAAATATTAAGTATTATTATATCGAGTGGTCTATTTAAATTGAAAAGTAAATATCTCGAAAATTCAGGATTTTCAGGGAAAATGTTTGGTACAAAAGTTTGAGGGTTAGGAGAGAAAAAACGAATAGAGGTAAAAAAAAATTAGCTTGGGTGGAAATTTCGAGGTAATTTTGAGTTCAATGGAAACCTATTTATTTTTTTGTATTTTTCAGAAAAAAACAATTCAAATTACTTTTGTACCACACATTTTTCAAGGGAAAAATCTTAGTTTTCGAGATATTTACTTGTTTCAATTTTATGTCGATTAATTGCTTTTTAATTTAAAACAAACCCCTTTTAAATATCTGCCCCCGTTTTGAAAATATAAATTTCCGAATAAATAAATATTAATTTTATATTTCTATTTTTTTTTCGTATTGTCACCTTCAGGACACAAGATTTAATTTAAAAATGAAAAGCATATATTATATTCGAGTATTATTTTTTTTAATTACACCTTACACCATTTCTAATTTGATTAATTTCGTTAATTTATTTATTTTTTGTTACCCTATCTAAAGTACAGTTTTTTATCAGTATAGTGTGATATTTTTTGGTGCTGAAAAAATCATATTTAGTAACAATATTATTAAATTAAATATAATAAAATAAATATATAAACATACAAAAGTAAAAAAGTACTAGAATTAATTAATTAATATAACCGCTAGGTTCTTAATTTATTTTATAAATACAATGAAATTTAATAAACCAAAACAAAAAAACGCATAAATACAAAAAATATAAAAATGTGAAGAAAAAAAACATAGTCTTTGGTTATGATTTAATAATACATTTTCTCCCAAAAGGTTCCGAAAATCCGATTAAATTAAAATAAACCATTGCACCATCGTAAAAATAATTCATAAACATTCGTTGATTATTTTTCCAATCCTTGGCAAATAAGACAGCGCTGTAAAGTGAGAGTGCACACCGTGTAAATAAAGTGCCAGGCTCATTCATTCGAATCCTCAAGGTCAACGCGACGATGTTACAACGCCGTCTTATTTGTCAAAGCTTCAGTCCTAAAGAAAAAAAAGCACCTCACTGTCGATTTTAAAATAACGCTCGTAAAAAATATTTACAAAATAGGTAAGTGATGTAGTTATTGACCACGTTACAGATATTGGCCATAACCTAAAAGTGCCAAAAATGACGATTTTGACCGTATTTATTAATATTTTTAAAGAAAAATTGATTTTTGATAGTGGCCAACAACTACCTCACTTACCCAAAAAATAGCATAGATTTACCATAAATAAAGTATATTTTCCACAATTTCTATATCTATGGGAAACATAACCTACAAATATAAAATATCCTACACAAATAAAAATTACAAAATAAACTTATTTTAAAAGTTTTTCGTAATTTTTACTTGCTTTAAAAAATTAGCCTATCTATTTTTCTGCGATGGAAAAAAACTAAAAAAATTTAATAAATACACGCAAAAACATCTGTTTAAAATAATCTATTATCACTTCACTAAAATATATTTTTTTAAAGTCTTTGGTAATGGGTATGTATAAAAAATATAAAAATTATTTTCAAATTACATTCGTTGTTCACAATTTTTAGTACAGGGTTTTTGTAAATGTAAATAAGTGATGATTTGAATCAAAAGCGAAATATATTTGACAATTGACTAACCTAACCTATAAATATTCAGTTAAATATCCTACAAAAGAGGTCTCAAATATAGAGAAACTTCTCAAAATATACATTTCAACTCAAAAAATACAATTTTTCATATTTTCGCCCTGATTTTATACGTTTTGTGACGTTTAAAACGACCAACAGTACTTTTTTTTAATTTTACTTTTATTACTTTGAAAAACGCTAATTCAAAAACAGGAGAAAAAAAACATGAAAAATGGTTTTTATTTAAGCTCTCTCCAAGTTAGGCCGTTTTTGAAAAAAATCCGTGGTCCTTCGATGCCTTATTTCCCCTTGCTATTTTGAGGTTATGATTAACTTGATAACTGTCAGTTAAGTTGAAGTATTTAGGGGTCAGAGGGGGAATATATGTTTAAAGAAGTCCTACGGTCTCAAATATACATATTTTGAGAAGTTTCACAATGCTGAAATTTACAAAAAAAATCGAGACGCAAAAATCTAACCTCTAAATAAAAAAAAAACGTTAATACTGCAATTTAACAAAACATAACCTAAAAAAAGGTCACACATTCGAAAATACGATATATATGTTACAAATTCCGCCAAAAATGGTGCACTGGTGAAACAATTTAAAAACGGGAGCCGCAATTTCACGCACAAAAACAAAATAAAATAAATTTCAACATGCCTAAGATCTTGAAGCTCACTGAACGGTGGAAGTCGCCAGCCACGGATGGTCCAGCACGTCCTCGGCCGAGAACCTGAGGCTCGGGGCGAGCTGGAGCATATGCTGTATCAGCTCCTTGGCGAGGGGCGACACCTCCGACCAGTATTCCTCGGGGAACTCGTACTGGCCGAGCAGGATGCTGTCGAACAGCTTCTCCTGGTCGTTGTCCGGGCTTAGGAACGGAGGGAAGCCGCACAGGAGGATGTAGAGGATCACGCCGGCCGCCCATACGTCGATCTTCAGACCGTACCCGGTCTCGGCGAGGATCTCGGGCGCGACGTAAGTCGGGGTACCACAGACAGTGTAAAGCGGGCCGGTAACTTCGCAAGCCAGACCGAAATCGCCTAGTTTCAAACATCGAACTCTGTCGCCTTCCATTTCAACCTGAAAATTTAAATCAACACATCTTTGCTAAAAAAAAGCAAAATCTCTTAATTTTAATTATGTTTTGTCCCCCCCCCCCATCCTTGTGTGATTTAATGTAGTCATATGGTGGATTTACAAACCCCTCTTTAAATCTAATGTTTATCGATCTCTTAGTTTGTCCTATGTAATGTTTGTCACAATTTCTGCAGTTAATTTTATAAATATCCGATTTTTCATTTAATTCTGTTTTATCATTAGAGTTTATTATTAATAGAATAAACCAATTTAAAGTCGAATTTCTTACACATTTTGGACAATCCTTTAGTAGTCTGGTCAAATAGGAGTTTAATGTTAATTTTTTCAGAGTTATTCAAATTCAGAGATAAAATCACACTTACCAGAAGATTCTCCGGTTTGACATCTCTATGGACGATATTCATACTATGAAGATAGGCAAGGGCTGAAGCCAAGTGGTCTATCATGAGGGCAGCCTGGTCTTCAGGGAAAGTCTGCGCGACTGTGATAGCGTCAAATAAATCCCCGCCTAAATAAAAAAAAATAAAAAAATTAATGAGTTTTGGTCGATGTTACATTTTTGTTACAGACGTACCTCTAACTAACTCGACGACTAAATACAACATGTGTTTCGTGTCCTGCTCAGCGATTAGGGACATTATTCTTTCGTGGTTAACTTGACGCAAGATTCTCACTTCATTTTCAATCAGGTCCTCCTTAAATATTAATTTAATTAATCGTCAAAAAAAATCACGTCATTAAAATTTTTATAATTCCAGTAAAAAAGATCGTATTTGAATAAGAAAAAAAGCATTTTAAAGACTGAAATCTCTATTTTTGAATGATTTTCACAGATTGGAAATTCATTCATTTTCCAAAAAGTTATAGAAATATAAATTAACCTGAAAAAAAATTTGAAAAATTTCGAAATTTCTCGAAGTGCGTGGGGGCGTAAATTTTTTTTTAGAAAAAATATCTTGGTGCTATTTGAAAGTGTAGAATTTCAGCTCCACAATCTTTTGATTGATTTTTCTGATTTATGACATCAAGCAGAAATCGTCGTTTTTTTTTAAAATGTCCTAGAACTCTATGAAAAAAAATCGCAAATCGAATTTTGAAAATGCATTGTGAAGCTGAAATACTACACTTTCAAATGGCATTAAGAGATTTTGTCTAAAAAAAAATTTACGTCCCGACGCACTTCGAGAAATTTTCAAAAAAAAGTAAATTTTTTTGGAGGTTACTTTATAATCCTATAACTCTATGGAAAGTTAATGAATTTTCAGTCTGTGCAAATCGTTGAAAAATAGAGATTTCAATTTTTAAAATGTTTTTTTTTCGACCCAAATACGACCATTTTTATGATAGTTATAAAACTTTGAAAAATATCTTTTTTTTTAAAAACTAACCTTTCCTTTACATTTGGATTTATCGATAATTTTCAACGCAAACTCTTCACTCGACTGTTTATCTTTACACAACCTCACGACGGCAAAATTCCCTAAAGAAAATCCAAATTTGAAAATCAGCATCGCCATCAAAAAAAAAAAAAAACAAAAAAAACTCACCGTCTCCTATTGTCCGGCCGACTGAATATTTATTACGCAAACTCGGTGGCAGTGGAATATTGTTCTCTTTACTCAACTGAGTCAACAATGAATTACCTTCATCGTTTTGATATGTCCTATTGTGAGCCTTCTTCGGCATTTTAGGTTTTGGACCCATTCTACCAAAAATCAGACACCGAATGAACTTTTTTTTTCATTTAATCATTTAGCAATAATTAATTATGTAATTTATATTATTAGTTAATATTAAATTATGAAACAAATTATATAATTAATTGAAATATGAATAGAAGTTACAAAAAAAAAATATGACACGTACCTAAGGGTTAATAATATAACTCTATTTTACAGACACATTTTCTGGTAGAAATAAAACAATCTGATAGTTTATGACTGACTGATCATAAAATTTTAGACACAATTATTTAACAGAAAAAAGATCACACGTACTTAAGGGTTAATAATATACTGTATTTAAATTTTCCTACAGAAATAAATAATCTCATTGTTAATAACCAACTGAAAAAGTATAGAAAAAAATCATGCAATTAGCAAAGTCATCAAAGTAAAACGACCGCGCGTACTTAAGGGTTAACATGCACTATCCTTCTCACATTTTCTTACAAAAATAAATAATTTGATAGTTAATAACCGCCTGAACGACTATAGAAAAAATCATGAAATTATATACAAAATTGACAAAGATATCGCAGAAAAACGAACACACTAGGGTGTTCCAAAAAAAGTCGATAATTTTTTTTTTTCGATTGCATGTGAAATTCTTGTTATATATGCTATAAAAAAAATTCTGTAAAAATTTGAGCCCTTAATATCAACTTGAAGAACTCCATCACCGAATTTGAAGATTTACCATTGATTTAACATGGAAAAATGATTTTTTAACGTTCATTTCACCTGCAAACTATGTAGAACATTATTTTTCGGAAAAACCATGACTGATCCTTCTTCAGTATTAAATTCTGTAAAAAAAAGCTCTTAGGGTCCAGTCTCTAACGTCAACAAATTCAAAAAATCTGTATTTTTTAACGCAAATAAAAACGAGAGGGTTGACGTTAGAGACTGGACCCTAAGAGCTTTTTTTTTACAGAATTTAATACTGAAGAAGGATCAGTCATGGTTTTTCCGAAAAATAATGTTCTACATAGTTTGCAGGTGAAATGAACGTTAAAAAATCATTTTTCCATGTTAAATCAATGGTAAATCTTCAAATTCGGTGATGGAGTTCTTCAAGTTGATATTAAGGGCTCAAATTTTTAAAGAATTTTTTTTATAGCCTATATAACAAGAATTTCACATGCAATCGAAAAAAAAAAATTATCGACTTTTTTTGGAACACCCTAGAACACACGTACTTAAGGGTTAATACACTCTATCTTATACACATTTCCTCGTAGAAATAAATAATCTGATAGTAAATAACTGACTGAAAAGTGTATAGAAAAATCATGAAATTATATACAAAATTAACAAAGATATCGCAGAAAAACGATAACACGTACTTAAGGGTTAATAATAGAGCATATATCACTCACTTTTGTCTCAAAACTGGAGTCTTCTTATACTGCTGTATCGCTTTACTCTCCTCGAACTCCAGCTCGAAATCATCCTGGCAGTATCTCTCATTTCCATAGACAAAGAACACGTCTTCATTATCGAAAAACTGTTCTATACTAACCACCTGCAATCCGGCCAAGGTAAAAACACGCCTGACCGCCCCGGAGTCCAACTTGACAGCCTCCGTGATAGACCCGAACGCCTGGTCCATGCTGGCAGCGTTGCGTTTGTTCAGGAGCAATCTCAGTACCTGGAAATATGGAAAAAGGTTTACTTTGGGGACGTACTGAGGTTGTACAATCGTACACACCTTCCTCGGCTTGATCCCGTTGCGTATAAGCGTGACAATGCGTGGATGGACACAGGACGGCTGCGTGACACGCTGAACGACCACGGGGGAAGCCGACGAGGGTCGCTGGGCCCTCGTGCCTGCAGACGTAGGCTTGGACGTAGCAGGCTTGTTGTATTCGATGCGTTTGAACGTCTCCCCCTTGCCGAGGCACACATAGCACTTACCGTCTTCTAGGTCGTCCAAAGATGATACCTGTACAATCAAATGTTTGTAGTCTGAAACTCTAATTTGACCCAAAATACAGTAAAAGCTCCTTATTCGCGCTTCCTTCATTCGCGTTTTCACTATTCGCGGATTAAAAAAATGCAACCCAATTCCTATATTCGCGGCTAAAGATTTCTTTATTCGCGGATCTAATCAGGAAACGTGACATTTAATTTGAAAAATCTTAGTGAAGGTTTAAGAATGGCAAATGAGCTTTGTGATTTCTTTATAAAAATTGATCCGTCTATGGAACGAAGTCTTATTTTTAAGAGGCAAATTGCTAATGCCACTGCTGAATATCAGTCTGAATTGAAGGAGCTTTTAAAAACTGCCAAGCAAGAAAAAATTACAAAATTCTTTAAATCATTGCCTAAGCCTGAAGATAATAATTAATCAATATGGTCAAAAACTTCAATTAAATTGATTTTTTTATATTGTATTTTATTTATTTTGTCACCTAGGAACGTATCCCCTATAATCCCATATAAATTACCATTCCGTATTCACGGTTTCTGTATTCGCGGCATATTTATGGAACATATACCCCGCGAATAAAGAGCATTTACTGTACTGTCAAATTCTTGTACTATCATAAATACTCATTGTCACTGAAAATGTACATTTTGCTTTTTGAAATATACTTGAAATAAGTTGGCTAACCTAACCTATAAATATTCAGTTAAATATCCTATTCAAGAGGTCACAAATATAGAGAAACTTCTCAAAATATACTGTTCAGTTCAAATATTTTTAAATACAGGGTGTGAAATGCATGGGGATTTCCTAAACGGTAAGAGTTACAGATTCGGTTAAATGAGATGAATTATTTGTAAGGAAGGAGGTGGGTATTACTACATCAAAAAATATTAATAATTGTATGTGGTTTAGGAGGTATACTCAAAAATCTGAAAATTCGGAATTTTTTTAAATTACATTTTGTGTAGAATTGATTGTTGTATTTAGAATTTTTATATGACTTTTAGTTTTCGAGTTACAAGCCCTAACTTTAGTTTTTTTATGGGCCACTATGTTGGCTATAGCATATGTGAACGTGTTTTTACTCCAAGTTTTTACTTTACTTTACAACTTGTCATATTTATTTTAGATTAGTCAAAGTACTAAATACTAGCGATATTTATAAAGTATTTTATTACAAAAACATTTAAATAGGCCATGAAAAACAAAAATTGTTAAACAAAAAACACAATAACAACAATCAAAATAACAAGTGAATATTTGAAAACAAAAATCTATTACAAAAAAAATATTCTAACTTTTTTTCGAAGGTAAGTATGACAAGTTACATATCGTTATAAAGTAGAGCAAAAAATGCTTTGTCTCCCTCCCCCCCCCTGAAAAGTTTTTTGTAGACGCCCCTGTGCATGGGATTAAAAAAATTGTAAACAAAATATAATTTCAATAATATTTGAACATAACCAATTTAAAAATTATAAAACTCCTGATAGATATTTAGAATTATATACAAGCTTAAGCTATTATTAAATAATTTAAAATAATCTTTTCGGTATAATTAATAGCATACTTGAGTTAATTTTTACCTAAAAATAGATAAAACTAACAGAAGTATAAGTTGAATGAATTCACATATGGTAATAAATGCAAATTACAACTAATAAAAATAGTTTTATGGTGTATAATTAAGTTTAAAATTACGGTCCAGTTACTTTAAAATAGTTAATTATAATTCATGCTTTTTTTATTCTTTTTTTTGATTATTTATACATTTAAATAATTATTAGTCAAATTGAAGTTAATTAATTTTGATTTCTGTCTCAAGGGTCTTTAATAAATGTGTATATTATAGTTAATACATACTTTTCGCCCCTCCATATTGCATATTGTCCAGATTCCACTCGGAAGCGTAACATGATCGACTAAAGTTTTCGTTAAATCCGTTATAAGACTTTCAAACGATCTGAAAATATTTATAAGTTTTACTTACATGTTTTTCTTCAATATCCAATCAAATTTACCTGTAGCGTTCTTGCATAACTGGCACAACGACTCCATTGAAAAACTTATCACCATTTCGATAGAATCTTATACGTTTCGCTTTCCGTTGAGGTGCACTGGTGGAAGTTGTTAATAGAGATTTCTTACGAGTAGCCTGATTTATGTTTAAATCCGATATATCATTTTCTATCCCATCGATCTCAGACGCAATACTGTTACAACTAGTCGAAGAAATACTACCGTTGTCACCTACCTCGGGATGAAGATTATTTTTAAAACTCACTGTACTGTTATTCATTTCAAATATCAGGAACTGCACCACATTTAATATATTAAAACACTAAAAACTAGAAGTTAAAATTCAACCAACCAAAACTGCAGTTAGGAATGTCAACTTTTTTTCATAAACGTCAGAAACCGTTATTTTTTTTGGAACTGAGTTTCCGAAATTCGAGATTATGCGAGGGGTGTTTGGTTTTAATCCGAAAGTGATGTTTTACGGGATGATTTAATTGAATTAAAACGGTTTTTTTATGTAACTGCTTCACCGGCCATAACACGCCCTATGTTAGGTTAGAACTGTCTGACACATCAATGAACATGGAGGTCAGTATGGCTCAGGATTGCCACCCTCCCTATCACAAATTATGATATCGCCCTTTAAAAATTATACTTATTACTGATAATCAATTTTAGCCCTATATACGTACCATTATGATACAATATGACGATACGATACTAATTCCAAAAATATTATATATCATAATACAATTCAAATAATGTATGTAATGTAATTAACTAACCTTCATATTATTTTTGATACTATTGGCAAAGCTGTTGTGGTTATCCTTTACTAACAATGGTAAAAACGCTTTCTCTTCCTCTGTCTTACCAGTAGGAAGTGGGACCACTTTCAGTATTAAAAATATTAAAATTTGACACTTTTGTTTACAAAATTGTAGCACGTTGTCTTCGTAAAAAAAATATTATTTTAATTAAATTATATCCAAGATGGTTCGAAAACTTAAATATCATGAACAGAAATTGTTGAAGAAAGTTGATTTTATTTCGTGGAAAGCTGACAATAACCTCCACGAAGTTAGAGTGATGAAAAAATATTATATTCAAAAACGAGAAGATTACACTACGTAATTATTTTATATATTTTTTTATCCAAAGACACAACCTAATTGATTTATCTTTTTAGATACAACAAAATGAGTCGAGAAATTCGAGAAGTCGCAAGAAAAATATTTAGTTTTGATGCGAATGATCCTTATCGAATAGAGCAAAGTGCTCGACTGTTAGACAAACTGTACCAAATGGGTTTAATACCAACCCGATGGGACACAAGTCTTGCTGAGAAAGTCACAGCTTCTTGCTTTTGCAGACGAAGGCTACCTGTCATTATGGTTCGAAGTAAGTACACAAAAAATCATGGGAATTAAAAGAATATTGATGTGCTAATATAATTTCAGATAAAATGTCAGAGAATATGAAAAGTGCAACGAAACTGATAGAACAAGGACACGTTAGGATTGGACCAGAATTAGTGAAGGACCCTGCGTTTATCGTTACTAGGAATTTGGAAGACTTCGTAACGTGGGTCGACAGCTCTAAGATCAAACAACATGTGATGGAGTATAATGGACTGGTAAGATATCATCGGAAGTGTTTAATATTTTTAATATATATTAATGTTTTTCTTTTTTTTTTCAGCGGGACGATTTTTTAATAAGTTGAATTATTTTGTAATGTTTTATGTGTAATTAAATATATTTTATATAAGAAATTACTGTCTTTTTATTTAATTATTACTTTCATATACGATTTAAAAATATTGTAATCATAAAAATTCTCTGAACCGAGAAATATTGATATTTGTTTGTTGATTTGTAAAGTGCTGTAATTGAAAAATAATAACGAAATAAACATGTTTATTAAAATTTTATTACAATTTTTTGTACTATACAATAAAATTAACTTATGGATACAACAAAAATTTGAAATGACCTTAAAATGTGTGAAAAATATATTATATTATTTAGATTTACTTGTAATGTCGGTTTTAGACACTCCGAAAGAAGACATAGTCATCTGCGATTGCTGCATTGATACTTCATCATCTTTAGTAATTTTGTTTACAATAGAATCGAACGTGACCTTTTCTTTACATTGGCATATCATTTCCACTAGTTGAGGTTTTTCGCTGAGTTTAAATCTGCTGTTTAATATCAACTCTGTTATCATAAGCTTCATAAAATTGATTCGATCGATCCGTTTTAAAATCAATAACTTTTCTCTGAAAAAGAATGTTGAAAATTAATTTTCACTCAAAAAAAAAAAAATAAAACTCACTCTTCTGAAATTTGATCTGTGTTTTCTTCTTTTTTCAACTTTTCTTGGAGTTTCCGAATTTTTTCTTGTTCCTGGATAATTTCAATTTCAGTATCGTAAATGTCTTTAGTGATTTTTTTTGTTTCTTCCGTAACTTCATTGGTATCTGATCCGATTTCTTGTATTTTATTCAATAAAGTCAGTAATTTTCTATAAGTATGTATACATTTAAATAAATAAATAATAGCTAATAATATATTTTCACTTACTCGGTTTGAGGTTTTAATTTTGGATCATCATCTTTCATTAACGTCAATAGATAATTCGAATCTACATCATTTTGAATTCGATTTTGTATTATTTGTATCACAGTTTCATTATGATTCAATTTGGCTAATAAGTTGTTTAAATCCTTTTTAACTGCTTCTGTATTTCCTGTAGCAATAAAATAATGCATCAGTTATTACAAAAGATGAAGTAATTATTTAAATACGTACTGGTAATTTCTTCGTTTAAACGTAAATGGTAAATTCTTGTTTTTAAAAGTTGTTCGATACTAATATTTTTTTGTATTGCTTCATTTATTGATTTAGGTGTATAGCGTGAAACTGCACCGACACGAAAATCATCCAAGCAGTTTGGAATAAGTTCTTCCTCACTCATAATTATCGATTAAAAACCACAAAAGATTTTTATCAATACTTGTGTCACAACTTGTGTTTTTGTTTTGACGTTTAATTCAAATATAAGTTTCAGTTACATCAGTACTGCCAATAGATAACATTACAAATTATAGTTCCTAATTGTGAACATTGCAGCCATTGCAGCTTTTCATTATATTGCTCATTTCATGTATATATTCATATTTGACAGATATCGAAAATCCAAATATTATATGTCAATTTATTAAAATTATATTGTTTCAATATATTTACTTTATTTTATTATTTTAAAGAACGTACATTGCTGTATAAATCAAATGTATAAATACTGAACACGTGTATACATTTAAAGGTTGGAATAAATTAAAATATAGGTTAGGTTAGAAAAAATGGCTAGTGATTTAGACTTTATACCTACTAAATCTTCTGCACTAAAACGGAAAGCAGCAGAATCATTTCAAGCTGTTGTTTATGAAACATACAAACCAAAAGGAAAGATTAAACCTAAAATATCCGACGATTTAGAAACAGAACAGCCTACGGTAAAAGAACTAGACATGAAAAGAGTACGACATGAAGTGATTAGATTCGGAATGTCTGGTTTTACTGCAAATAAAAAAGAAGAAGCGAAAGTAGAACTGGCTTTAAAGTTAGGTGCAAAACCTCCGAAAAGAAAAGCTAAAAATTATAAAGAGCTACTTATGGAAAAGAAGAAGACGATAGAAACAGAAGTGAAGAACGCACAGTTAGCTCAGTTGGGTAAAAATAGTGTAGGAAAATCGACAGCCAAAGGGAAAAGTTTCGATAGAAAACGTAGGAAGTTGAAGGATGGTATTTTGAATGAATACGGAAAGCCAACATTGAAAAAGGACAGAAGAAAATGAAACAAACAGTTATTTTCCAAAACATATATTTCAAATTCTGTTTTTTGTACATGAGTTTTGTTGGATTTAATAAAGAAGTTATATAAATACTGTTTATTTTTTTTTGTATATCGTTTTTTGTTACAAATATAGTATTTTGCTCGTTGTGGTTTTGATACAAATAAGGAAACTGAATTGATGAAAATAGACTTGTATTTTTTTACCCATTTTCACTTTAAGGTTATAAATGGCGTTGATTAATGATTTAGACCTGCAAAAATGACTCAATATGTACTTAAATATATAAATAAAGGTATTAAATAAAGTTCATTACGATTTGTTCCTATTTTAATGAAATAAAAAAATACAATTTACAACAAATAAAAATCTTAACCTAAAAAAATTATTTTATAATAAAATTAAAATCCCCTATCTGCCGTAATATTATTTAACCTAACATTATTTTAAATATTATTCTTCTTCCTATATTTTGGCATAACATTAAGCGTTTACTCTTATAAAAAGACGTTACATTTAAATATTTTATTTAATAAGGTACAGTTACTTTAAATATAAAAATATCCAGTTTCCTTATATGATCGTTTTGTGTGGGTGTGTCTTTTAAATAAAAAGTTATGACAACATAGGTATATGCAGGGTTGTTCAATTATCATTATAAAATATGAGAATTGAAAATAATACAGTAATCAATTTATTTAAACTGCCTGCCAAAAACTAGTTATTCTTTTAACAGTTGGTACACTGTTTATGATTGTTGTGAATTTTGACAATTGTAGAATTGTGATTTAAATTGATTATTGCGATCAACCCAAGGTAAGTATGTAATTTAATTTTAAATATAATAACAATAACAAAAATACGAAAAAACATCAATAATATAAATAAGTTTGCAACTAACGGCCCCAATGAGGAATGATAAGTCATAATTTCACTGGTAGTCGAAGAATGCAAACTGAATAGGTATTTTTTTTATCTTTTGATAAAAATATTAATAAAAATCACGTTCAACGTGTCAGATTTTTTTTCTTCATGTTCATGGTTACTCATTTAAATGTTTTTGCTTCATAAGTTAATATTGTCAGATATTAATATTGTAGAAATGTTCAACAATTAAAAATAATAATAAAATCACAGCACTATATGATATTTCAAATGTAATTTTTTTTTCAATTTTCGTATATTCTTTTTATATGTCCTTATTTTTATTACATGTATCAACTATCAGCTAATACACATATACTTTTTCTACAAATTTTTTTTCATATCTTATTCTACTAAAATATCAATATTTTAATAAATATCATATTTAAAAAAAAAATTATTAATTTTAATCTTAAAAATGAATTTTGGACAACATTAACAAAAAAGATCATGTATTTTGGTGTTAATAAAAATAATTTTAATTACATTAACAATTATTTATTTATTTTTTGAAAGATCTAATATTTCCAAAATCTTACACAAAATGCAGATTTAAAGAATAAAAAAATATAAGTCGCGTATCACAGTTAGGGACATGATTTTTAGGACCACTGCACTATAAAATTGTAATAATAATAATATATACAATATTTATTTATAAAATATTGCTTTTAAAATTTTAAGTCTGTTTTAAAATATAAAATAAAATATTTTGGCCCTTAAAAAGTCCGAAAGCCATTCTATAAATGGAGCTGTAGATATTTACTTTTATTCTTTAAATCTTTTCATAGATACAACAGTGTATTTATTATATCTATGTATTAGACAGCATCAGCCAGCTGATTCTAAATTGCGACGGAATGATAATGCAATACAACAATGCTAAACAACAAGTAGCCGTATTGCGTTTACAGAATCCTACCACATCGACAGTTCAAATATAGATCTCTTCTTTATCCCATTTTGAACAACATCAAAATGGCCGATCTATTGATTGTTGTCAAAGTTTTTAAATGTTTCACAAATACTGTTGGTATCAGTGGATTTATCGTTTTCAAACCTGATAGTAGTAAATCAAAATGGCTTACCATTTGATTGTTGTCAAAGTTTTTAACTGTTTCACATTATTTAATGTTGGTATCATTGAATTTATTGTTGCCAAACTTGACATTTGTGTTGGTGTCATTGGTAAATCAAAATTGCTGACCATTTGATTGTTGCCAAACTTGAAATAATGTTTTTTTTTCTATATTCGAACTGCTTTTGCGATTCTACGTAGCGAAATGCGAATAATATTTAATTAATTTACAAATCCTACAATCTGGTAACCATGAACAGTAAATTTTAATTCTAGTTGAGCTATAAAATATTTGTTACAAGTACTCTATATATAATATTTATTTTTATATATTTTTTACAGAAACGTTTTTTTAGTCAAACATAGACTGAGTTGGAGCTACTTCTAGTAGCATCTGTAAGAATACCGTTAAACTATCTGAAAACAGAAAAAGTCAATATGAAAATTATACAAAATTTAAGTACACTGATTTTATCTAAAAATTCTCTCCCCAAGTAATTATGATAAGACAAAATTTACAATATTAACTAATTTTAAAGATTATAACTACAATTATCCCATAACTTTTTGTCAGTATTTATATACTATATTTGAGAAGCTCAGGAACAAAAGGGGACTTTAAAACGTCGCTGACTTTACGGAGCACGTTTTGCGGAGCACAGTGGTAACAATTTTATTATTTTCACTCCCAAGCTCGACGTTTTAAATAAAATAAGGATTATAAATATGAATGTTACGCCGCTGATTTTACGGAGCACATTTTTGCGGAGCACAACGGTAACAATTTCATTCTTTTCATTCCCGAGCTCGACGTTTTAAATAAAATAAGGATTGTAAATATGAATGTTACGCCGCTGATTTTACGGAGCACATTTTTGCGGAGCACAACGGTAACAATTTCATTCTTTTCACTCCTGAGCTCCCCGTTTTTTTTTTTTAAATAAATAAGGGTTGTAATACATACCTAAGCACCTGAAATGAATCCCGTAATGTACAAATGGCACGTAAAATATCATGCCACCAAAGATGAACGTGGTGGCGTACAGATACTCAATCGTCGGCTTCTCGATTATCGGCGCGACAACTAGGTATACCGAGATCGCCAATACCACAACCGGAATGATTATCGGCACCTGAAAACGAACCGCGAGAATGCTTGAACCGGATCTTGACATATTGCCATATATAATACATATCGTGCGCCGATCGAGTGAACTCATCTAACAAACTATCTATCTCTCTCTATATATATATCTCCCTCTCTCTCTCCCTCCCACCCCCCTCTCTCTGTATCTCTTATTGAATGTTTAAAACCGCTCGTGTGTTGTTTATTTTTACCGGAAACAATTGAAACAAAACACTATTGCGTTTGTGCGATTTAAGTAAAAAAAAAAATGAAGAAAATAACAAAATACTACATACTGTTGTATTAATTTTAAAAACCGCTGTTTTTTTCTACTGTTAGTTATATACAGTGTATTCCAAGTTGATTAAGACATAGGAAATTTAACATGGGGACAATTAGAAGTGTTGGTCAAATTTAACGATATGTGATTGGTGCATTTTGAAATGCCGCCTCGAAACTAACTGATAAATTTTAAATAAATCAATAGTATTTTGTTTTCAACTTTAATTAAATTAAAATAATAATTATAATAATATTTTTTTTACAGATATAAATTTGAAAACAAAATACTAATTACTATTTTATTAAATTTTGTAGCGGCATTTCAAAATGCACCAATCACACATCGTTAAATTTGACCAAAGGTTGCTACAACATTTCTAATTGTCCATATGTTAAATTTCCTATGTCTTAATCAACTTGGAATGTACTGTATAACATAGGCCGACATCATTGCTCGGATTCACGACATAACTGGTAACTAACCGCTTGTTGTCGTGAATCCGAGCATTTTGCTGTCTCTACTTGAATATGTGAAGTTTTTGGCATGCTGTAACCGAATCTGTTGCCTAAATTGCACCATCACGTCAGGTTTTTGAGATAACATAACCTAAAAATACCAAAATGACGATTTTTAAGAATTTATTACCAAAGTAGATGATTTTTTTTCTAAAGTTTTTGTTCACGGTAAGAAATAGTACTATCTTTCCTCTTTAAAATAAATTTTTACTTTTTACTGTACGATTTTTTTTCGCCAAAATATACGAGTTTGAAAATAATGTTATATTTATACTATAGTAAAATCTGTTGTATCACTTGTGTCTATTCTATTAATAAAAATTAGTATCGCCAATGGCGAAATTCGACCAATATTTTACACATCTATGGTACAGTATATAACCTAACTTAACCTGATTTTACAACAAAAATGTCCAAATAAAAACACTGCAATTGAACGGAAATTGATTTGGCATTCTCTACGTTTGACAGAAACCCAACACTATTTATTTTTTACCGCTTGGTGGCGCTAGGAGTATTGGTACTCGGTAATAAATTCTTAAACATTGTCAAAATCGTCATATTGGTACTTTTAGGTTAGGTTATCTCAAAAACCTGATGTGATGGAGCAATTTAGGTAACGTCAGAAAACTTCTGAAATCACTTATTGGAATAGAGACAACAGAACAAAAGTATTTTTTTGGTCGGCCTGTGTAATCTATCAAATATAATCTACTCTATAAACAAATTTAAAATTAGTTAGTTGTTCAAATTATCTTTTAAAAAAAGTAAGTTTTCTATTATTTTAATCTACAAATACTAAGAAAATTATTGTCATAAAAATATCATTAATGTTTATCGGCATATATCGATTTTTAGTTAAACATTACTTTACAGCCTTGGCAAATAAGACAGCGCTGTAACGTCACTGCGTTAACCTAGCTAGAGAATTCAA
This sequence comes from Sialis fuliginosa, assembly GCA_961205875.1. NCBI lineage: Eukaryota > Metazoa > Arthropoda > Insecta > Megaloptera > Sialidae > Sialis > Sialis fuliginosa. The sequence goes on from OY540816.1 coordinate 23,178,302, forward strand.
ATTGAGTAAATGAATTAGATTGAGTTATATTCATTTATACCGTTTGAATTCTCAAACTGGTGTTACAGCGCTGTCTTAATTGCCAAGGCTGTAAAGTTAGTATTGTTAATGAAACGAAAAAATGTATATAATATGAAGGTTCTACTTGAAAAGTATTGGTATGTCTAGAGCTGCAAACGAGACGAGAGTTAACTGGCAGTCTCGTCTTATAAAAATTCGGTATATTTCAAATAAAAGTCGGTTAAAAATAAAGTAGTAGACATCTTGGTTTTATCCCAATCTCGAGATCAAGAAAAATCCCGTCTCTGCGTGCAGCTTTTTATAAAGTGAAAAAGTAAAAATAAAAAAAATAAAAACGGAAGGGAATTTTAACTAATTAATTAAAACAATTATTTATTAACATTAATAGTTAGTATGAAATAAAAAAAAAAAAACAATAGAGGTCTCCAAACTAAATTCAACTAATACTTTTTTCTACAGCAAACTTTTTTATTTTTCAACGGCGCCCCATGCAAATATTTAGCAGTTTGCAGACCTCGTGGCACGTTCGGGCCGCACAGTCGTTAGATGAGCTCGCTCGGCCAGCCGGCAGACTACCTCAGAGCTATAACAGCGCACGCGGTGAGCCTTGAATGTAGCTCACTCGAGTCCACCACAGTGTGAGGACGGCATCGCCTCTGTCTGTGTTTTGTTTCTCTCTCTCTTTCTGTATATATCTCTCTCACACACTCTGTACATAGGGCCAGATTAACGTTACACGGGGGCCGGGGGTAAACTGTATAATAGCTAACCTCACGTATATATATCCTATACATATCTGTCTGATTATATTAGTTAGATTTGGGGAGGTATTGGCATATATGGAATATCGTGTGTAGTGAAAATATTCATTTGTATGTACAGATACATAGGTCAGAAGCAAATGTGTTCATTTATCAAATTATAATCAATACTTTACGTTTGGGCAATTTTTTGATTGCAAACATTTCTTTTCATATTAAATATAACAATGAAATTTCCGAAATTCAAATATTTTCTTATTGTTGCGTCTATATTTTGATTGTTAAAAATTATCACATCATCTTTTTGTGCAAACAAGAATATTTTTATAATGTGTAAGTAGGTGCATAGGTATCTACTTACTGACACAATTATTTTTTTGTTATTTTTCAAAAATTTCGCGCGCGCGCATTGTATTTCAGTATGACAGATTAATTAACGAGTCTATGCTTTTCTTGTTTTTTTTTTGAAATGTAATAAAGTAAATTGTGGAACATTATCAAAAAATTACTGATTAAGTCTAAAATGACAGTTTTATGGCAGGTATTTATTAATAATTTAATCTAAAAGCAGTGGTGATTGGTGTACACCAGCTTAACATTATTACTTCTGTGAAATCTAGAAGAAATTCATAAATTTCTTTATTTTTTATAGATCAAATGTAGAAAATAATAATAATAAATCGTTTTTGTAAAATTCAACATTTTTAAATAATTTTGAACGAATATTTTCACCACTTAAATTTAACCGATTTTTATATATATTTATAAAAAACAATTAACTTTTTAACTGCAGAATCCCCAAATACAAAATAAATAATTTTTATTTTTAAATGTAATTTTAGAAGCAAACTGTACAATTCTTCTATCAATTCACATTAGAAAAATATAAAGTGAATAACATATTGAAGAAAAATACATTTAATATCCTAAAAATAATTTGAAAAATTCATAAAAATATTTTATATTTATGGAAATCTGCAAAAAACTGGCAATTGCAATTGAATTTAATTTAAAAATGGGGGGAGGGGTAAATGAAATTACATAATACATAATAAAAGATTTATGACAAATTAAATAATAAAAAATACGAAAAATAGTTAATTCATAATTTTTTACTAATATTAATTTTTAATTGAAATTTTTAAACCATTTTTTTGAAATACATAATTTTTCTTATGTATTAAATATTTTTCGAAAATAATTATGTAATTTCACCAATATATCGAAAAATGACAAACATTATTGAAAAAGGTATGTTGTAATACAAGATTAAAATTAAAGCCTATAAAAGAGCCTAAATTTTTTTATCCTACATAATATCAGGGCCTATTATAATCATTTTCCAAAATTAAAGCCTAAAATCCTACCAGGGCCTAAAGAGCCTATTTTGTTTTTAGCCTGTAAAGTACCTACCGAGGGCCTATTATTGTTTGGACTAGCATTTGATGAGAGTATAACTTTGAGGGCCTATTCTAGAGATCGGGGCCTTTACAGTTGTTAGATAAAGGGTTAATCCGGCCCGATGGACTCACACTAAGTGACGAGGCTTACCTTGTAGGGCCGCGGGTAGTTGGGCTTGGTGTACCGCATCACGAGCAGGGCTAACATCGCACCTCCATAGAATATCCACGCGGTGAAACTGAAGAAGTCAATCAAAGAGTCTATCGTTCCGTAAAGTACCATTGCTATTGCGATTATTGACTGAAAACAACAATTTTTTTTTATTAATTAAGGATGTATGGCAGGTATAAGAAATAGTTGAAATTTGGAGAAGTTACTCCTTTATAAATATTAAGTACCCACACAAAATTTCAAAAGGTTTTACAACATAGTTTCAAAGTTATTATTTTTTTAAAGTAAAAATTAAAAAAAATTAGTATGAATTTGAAAAAAACATCTGCCAAGTAAATGCACAGTGCTTCCTCGTGCTAAATTCACCAAAGGTAGTTAATTATTCAACAATTTAAATAAAAACCGATAGTGTTTATATAAATTGCCTGGAATTGGTTAACCATTTAATTTTTATACAATTTTACTAAAAAATATTAGTTCGAAATATTTCTTAAAACGCACCTGAATATTTTTTTATATATTTTTAATTTTTTGGAAATTTCAATCTAAATCAAAATGACATTTAAAACGTCAAATTGACATTTAATATATTATCCAAGCAATATCAATTTAGAAAAACAAAACACGAATTTTTAAAATAAATTGAGATAAATCTTTGTAAGGGAATATTTTACAACAAAAATATTTTACAACAAAATGCTCTACAAAAAACATTCTATAAATTTGAAAAATAGAAGTTTAACCTGAAAACCCATTAAAGTGACCTTTCTAAACCAATCCTTTTAATGCTAATTTAAACGTAACACGAAATAATAAACGTTGCACACACCACCAAAAATATAACGCACTTTGAGCGAATCTGGCAGAGACAAACATACGGTAGTGCAAGCCACTGACAGAGTGAGAACGTTATATATTGTCTAAGACAGGTTTACCCCCCCCCCCTCCCAAATAACTTACATGGAAGATGAGTCCTGGTGCCGGAGTGAACCTCCTGACATGAACATAGCTCAACACATCTAGGAGGTGACCTTCCCTGGACGCGGCAAAGCACAACCTCCCGGCGGCGAACAGAGTGCCGTTTGCCGAACCGAACGTAGAAACTGTGACAGACAGCGGCATCAGCCAAGCAACTACCCCCAGCAGGCGGTTACCGAACGTCACGGCCACCGCCTCGGAGTCTATCATCTCCTGGGGCGACATCACGGCCAAGTATGAGATGTTGATGAGCGCATAGCAGACCGTCACCAGGGGTATGCCGATTACAATCGACCGCGGCAGATTTCTGTAGAGAAAGTTCATTAATTAGTACGTTTACACAGCGCCGTTATTCCGGTTTTACTATAACCGATGTAATAAAACCGATATAACTAATCAGGTTTAGTTATGCTATTCCTCTTGGTCTACGGGAATAGCATAAGTAAACCGGAATAGAGCAGGAATAAAAATGCGTGTAAACTGCATGGACATACTTATATCTATTTAGCCAACCTCAAAAAATACAAGTATAAAGATTTAATCGTAATGTACTTCGCATTAACATTTGAAAAAGCGTCATCAGTTAAAATATGGTTAAAACACCTGAGACGAAGAGATGGAAAACAAAAGAAACGTGATTCGTAAAACGTCCAAGACTAGTTCCAGTACCTTAAATTAAATTAAAGCGAGTTTGTACTTACTTGGATGGATTTTTGATTTCTTCAGTTACATAATTGAGGTTGTTCCACCCGTCATAGGCCCAAAGGCCCGTATAAAAGGCCGTCGCAATGTTGCCTAGTGAGTAATAGGTCCCCTCGAATGGATTACGAAGATGTTGGGTGTTACCTGCAAAAATAATGTTTTACTTTTAATTAAAACTAAATTTTTCACAGAAATATTTATATAAAATTTTGTTTTTTGAAACAATTTAACAGCAGTTGGGTGTAGATAATACAGATTTCTGTTATGATAGTCGGTAAAACAGGTTTTTAGTTTTGAGTTTGCACGCTAGATGTCTACGCCAAAGAAATATAACTTCTAACGCGCGTACATATGTATAAAAAACGCAAATATATTTTTTAGCTCGAAAAGTCAAAATTACGACTTTTTATTTGATGGCGTATAACTCCGTAAAAACAAATCGGAGATAAAATCTAAAGAAAAGTATTTTGAAGCTAAAACTTTAATCTTTCGAATGGCATCAACAGATTTTGTGCATAATTTTTTTTACACCCCATATACCCTTACAAAGTTTACCAAAAAAGTATACATTTTTTATAATTCCAAAATAGAGAAACAAAAAAAAAATACAGTAAAAAGTAAAAACTAGTTAATTTACTCTTTCAAACTAAACCACAGTTCTCACTGATCAACTAGTGATTTCCGCCATATTGAGAATCCTTGCAACAATGATCCACTGATTTGTTCAGTGACTATTCACTGATTCAGTTTAAAAGAGTACAAATTCGACTTTTAAAATGATGCTACTTTGGTAAAACGTATCTAACTCCGGCCCTGCTTAAATGGTAGAATTACATCCGAACTAAAAATCAATAGCAGTAAATTTTTAAACATGTAGCTCTCGTTTCCTTGTAGATATTCCGTGAGAGATTGTATCTATGTTCGCGACAGTGTTGGCTAAAATATGGAATTTAAATTAATAATATTCGTAAGCATGCTTCTATTTATATAACCTCAAAAATAAAATGTAAATGTAACAATCTCTATGTACCTCTATAATGTTTATTTAATTTTTGTTCTTAATTTGAATCTGTCAGATTTTGCGTAGGCACTTACTTATCTTTTTAATTAAAAAAAGTAAGCACTCGTATTAAAAGTTTGTTTGACAGGATTTTTTTTACTCCGAAACATATATCGCGTTAAATCTCTATATACATGTTCGTTTGTATGAGGCTTATAGACTCGGGAATTACTGAACCGATTTCAATACGGTTTTCACCAATAGTTAGATCATTTTTCTGTGAATGTTTGTGGCTATTAATATTTTATGAACAAAATACTAAAAAATCTTTATCAAGTCGTGTTTTGTTTCCATGATGTCACAGCATAAAACTGTTACTTTAGTGTATAGTGAAGGCGCTAGAAGGAAAGAAGTGAGTGGAAATAATATGACAACCGGCAACTATGTTCAGATTCGTATACTTGAGACCTTAAAGTACTTAAAAATGTAAGGTATCAGTCGGTCTTACCTTCAGCGAGTTTGTAAGCGCCACCAATGATGACTATAAGCACAGCGATTAGTTTAGCTGCTGTAAAAACGTTCTGCACGCACGTCGCCAAGTTTACGCTGTAGCAGTTCACGAACAATATCAACACTGAAACAATAAGTCTAATTATTTTCGAAACGGTTCATGATAGAAAAAAAAATTATAAATAAAAGTTTTAGAGGGTATCAAAATCTATATTTTATGATCTGTAATTTTTTTTATATAATGAACAGTTTTCGAGATAAATAAGGTAATATGTACTGACATGACAGCGCAAGCTTGGTAGTTTACATATTCATAATTATTTTCATAGTGGTTCATAATAGAAAAAAAATTTATGAATAAAAGTTGTAGAGGGTATCAAAAACTATACTTTATGTCCTATAATTTTTTTTATATAATGAACAGTTTTCGAAATAAATCAGATAATATACTGACACTTCGGCAAGCACGGCGATAAGTTCAACAACTACATACATTCATATTTATTTTCGAAGCGGTTCATAATAGAAAAAAAATTTATAAATAAAAGTTGTTGAGGGTATCAAAATCTATATTTCATGTTCTATAATTTTTTTTGTGTAATGAACAGTTTTCGAGATAAATAAGGTAATATACTGACATATCGCAAGCACGGCGACAAGTTTGACAACAACGTCTGGCGGTTCGCATTCGTACACGAACGCCTCGACAGCGTACTTGGCGAAGCTGAGGCAGATGATCGCCATCTGCGAGGGCTTGAGCACCAACGTGCTGACCCACGAGAACAGGAAGGCGGGCGGTGCGCCGAACGCGTCCATGAAGTACGCGTACTCTGCGCCAGAACTGGTGTTCATCGTGCCCAGTTCGGCGTACGCCAACGCTCCTGAAACAAACAATACACTCGTGAAATAAACGGCAGGGTTCAGTAGCCATTCTCACTAACATTCTCTGCACGATAGTAAGTATCAAGAGCTATCCTGAAATAATAAATATACACTCCCTATTGAACCCACACCCACAAATCATATTAACATGGCCACCCTGTTCGTCTATAACCCTGCTATGATCGGCTTATTAGCAACTTCCCAATTCCTCATGTGTCCCTGTGATCCAAATAATACCTACACAACACGAAGGCCAAGCATCATAACGATAAATTATGTTATGGATAAAAAAAAAACGAAACGCATATGATAGGGTTCCGTAGCCATTCTCACTTACTTTCTCTACTTGATAATACGTATCAAGAGCTATTTTATACTGACAAAATATGTAACCTCTACAGGGTCAGTAAAAAATATGGAACATTGCTTATATTTTCTAAAATATTTATTATTTAAAAAAAAATGTTTTTGTAAAATTTTAATGAGATTGCAAACGAAAAATTTTGAGAAAAATTAGCTTTTATAATCTTAGATCACAATAACTACAACCTAACCAATTTTTTGGGTCATCAATCTACGTCCATGAGAATGGGAAGACTGTGACAGACAGACAGACAGACGAGTGAAACCATAAGAGTCCTAAATTTCTACAGAACCCTAAAAATTGACTATAATTTAAATACAAAAAAATTAATTAGAACTTCAAAAAAAAAATGTTATATTTCTCCAATTTCCATATAAAAAATATATTTTCGTATTTCCAATAAATTAGAGTTACCTTTATGGCCGTATATGTCTATAACGTATATATCTAAAGCAATAAAAAATCGAGCTATATAGCTCATATCATTTAAAAATACGGCTTCTTATTAAAATTATTTCGAATATTTGAACAATATAAAATATATATTATACCCTATATAGAAACCTATCACGTCAATATTATAATTGACTTCTATTGTTCGTAATAAAGGGGAGGGGGTAAAATTAAAGGGGGGGGATAATGTATTCGTTGAAAAGTCATTGGACTGGAAAATTTATTGATAAAAATTTATTTTTTGGTATCTTCAATTTATTATTTTGCATTTACGATTTATGTTTGAAATGGCGGGTTGGGGATGAGTGGGGGTTTATTAAGTTATAATCTGGATTTTTAATAAAAACAAAAATCGATTTTTAAGTGGTTTACATATTTTTATTTAATAATAAGTACCCACATACAATTTTTAATTTTATATGGATAGTAAAACATCTTTAATTTGAGGGCTTACTGTAATATACTGTAATAGGTAATCACAAATTAATTTGACGATTAATTATGAAAAAGATCGATTAATTAATTAATTTATTATCGTACAATTATTATTTTACTATTTACAAAAATACACGTGATTTTGTAAATAGTTTAATTTAATAAGAACTTACATAATATATACATATGTATATAAGCGAAAATGTTATAAAATCAATATAATATGTATGATATGTTATATATGTATGTATGTATGTACTATAATATTATGTGGAAAGGCAAAGTAATGAAATAATTCTATTTTGGACAACTTCCAAATACTTCTATAGAAAGTTTTGTACAATAAAACTTTTTGAAAAGACGTCTTAGTATTATCAAATAGAAAAGATTAAATAAAAAAAAACATCTGCCAAGTAAATGCGCAGTACTTCCTCGTGATAAATTCATCAAAGGTAGTTATTTATTCAACAATTTAAATAAAAACCGATAGTGTTTATATAAATTGCTTGGAATTGGTTACCCATTTAATTTTTATACAATTATTTTACTAAAAAATATTAGTTTGAAATTTTATTTAAAACGCACCTGATTATGTTTTCGTATATTTTTAATTTAGAAAAACAAAACACGAATTTTTAAAATAAATTGAGGTAAATCTTTGTAAGGGAATATTTTACAACGTTGTAGACCCATATTATAGGAAATTTAATGTTCTACAAAAAATATTCTATAAAATTTTCACGTAACATGTGTCGTTCTTGAGATATCTTGAAAAAATAAATATTTGAGGATGCCACCCCTCCTCCTTACTCACGATTTTGATGATTTTGAAATGGGACCGTCCTCAAGACAGACCCAACCATCCGACCAAGTTTCAATAATATCGGTTCAGTGGTTCATGAGTTATGCGTGTCAAAATGTATATATATTAATTAATAGAACAAGACTTTATTTTTATACTTTTTTCTAACCCAAAAATGCACCTGTTACTGGCTTCAAACGTACTTCGGAATCATTATGGGAAACACCCCTGTATATCTTGACCGAATTTTGTTTGAAATCTCCACAAAAATAATGATTTTTCGATATTATTCATATTTTCTTGAAATGAAGAAGCAATTTTCCATATATATTCAAATTTCTGTTCAATCGGTTCTGTAGTTTTTTGTTACTTATGTTGATAAAAAGCTAGCAATTCTTTTCATAAAAAAATAAGAATTGTTCACATATGAACATAAGTTTAAAGTAAAGGAAAGCTGTCTTCTGTAATATGGAATATGGTTGTCTGTTGTCTGATATGAGAGACGTAACTTTCTATTCTATTTCGGACAGATGTAGGTCACAAATCTACTCACGACGCCGACGGGATAGAATTTAAATTACGTTTAGAAATACGTTTAAACTTTGGCCAATTTTTCTTTTGGCAACAATGTTTACAAATTGTTTTTTAGTTTTCTGTTAATTATATAATATCTATTTTACATTTATATACATATCGACGCGACGGTAGAATGTTTTAAATTTTACAGGTAAGACGAAAAAACATTTTTTTTCAGTTTTTTTCATTTTTAACCGATGATTAAAAAAAGTAGGAAGTTTTTTATATATGTTAGGGCATAACTCCGGCAAATATGCACCGATTTAGATGATTTTTGTTTGTTTGGAAGAGTATACTACTAAGGTGGTCCCATATAAATTTCATAAAAATCTGACCATGGATTTCGAAAATATGCGACTTAAAAGGAAAAAATAAAAACCTTAAAAAAGCACTGAAAATTACACTTAATAATTAAAACTTAATAACGATTTTTGAAATCGATGCCAAAGTCATAAAAAACTTTTTAAAAAAGAAAAAAAGAAAACTGACTTCAAGTATTTTTAGTTTTTTTATTTTATTTTCTGTACTTATTGTAAGGGTTTGTTCTTTCATGGGACCCCAAACAAATTTAAATTTAGGACCCCATGTATAGTATTCAATTCAAACATTTTTTCTTCGGCAGAAATTTTTTTCTAATGTTATTGAAGTTGTCAGCTTAAATTAACGTATTTACTTCATGAGCTTTTACAAATTAAACAAATTTCAGTATCACCCGATTTTAATTTAAAAATAAAATAAAAAATTCTTTAGAACCTTCCAGAATCTAAAAAAGTAACTGAACAAAAAAATTAAAAAACAATTTTGACCTTCCTTGTAACCCCAGAATGTCACATTTACCTTTAAATAAAGACATAAAAATGAAAAGTCATTTTCTAAAATAAACAGAAATATTGCAGTAATTTAGAATTTAAAATTAGACCCTAATTAAATAAATCTATTTATAATTTACAGCAAATTTGAGGAACAATGCAAGTAACATAATTAACACCTTTCTAATTACATTAAAATATTTGGCATGACGGGTTAAGAAAACAATAAATACAATGAAAATAGCAATTAAAAATTATACTTTATAAATATAAAGCTCTTGCAAATATGCATTGTTTATAAAAAGGTACTGGCACCAGCCTAGCCGCTTTAAGAGCAAGGTTTACTGTTTTTTGAGATCGACGGGTTTTATATTACTAATATAATAAAAGTCCGCAAATATAGCTTTTTTTTTTTTTTTTTAAATTATAGCCTTTAATTTTGTTTATGTTTTTTCTCCAGTAATAGACAAAGTAAAACCAGTAATGAGCACGCAGTGATGGATACTTGCTAATGATAAGTACTACGACACAAAAGATATAAAAGAAAGAATCGTTAAATTTGAAACAATGTAAAACAGTTGCTATGATAATATAATAATTAATAAATAAATTAGTTTAAATGTCCACCATTTTGACAGCTATTGGCCTCATGTGATCAAATCACGCTGTAAGACAGTTAAATGTATATAGATTAATATTCAGAAATGGTAGTAATCAAATATCAACAAATATTTCTAAATTAGTACATTTAATTAAAATTGGGTATTGTCCAAGCACCTTTTTGTGTGATTCATTATTTTTATAAGAAAAATACATTCTAAAGAAAATCGATGAGAAATTAAATATAAATATAGAATAATGAATAATCAAGAAGTTTTTTTATTTTACTTTTTTTTTGGTTGACGGAGTCGATTAGTTTAAAAAATTCACAATTTTTTTGACGTGGAATAGGTAATTAAGTTGAATATTGAATATTTAACTAACTTGGCATATTGGAAATGTGAATTTTTAACATAAATCTAAAAGGAGAAAATCCAGTTGACATAAAACCCATGAAGAAGAAGAAGAACATAAATCTAAATTAAAGTCTAAATACAGAAATATAGTCAAGGGCGTTGAGATCGATTTGTAGTATTATATATATATATAACCACCCTAACATACTTTTGGTTAAAACAGTGGTTGTCAATCAGTTCAACATGACGCGTTTTTTAATACCATTTTTTATGTAGGTATAAAATTTTTTTTTGGTCGAGCGGGGTAAATATGAAGCACCAAAAAATTGGGGTAAAAGTGAAACAAGCTTGCAACTAAAAAACTAATTTGTTTATAGGAGAATTATAAAAACTGACATTATCATTAAAGATTTGTTAATAAGTGATGTGTGACCCCTACAGATTTCCCTGTTAGTCGATGTCAAAACGTGTGAATTAAATTTTAATTCCTTGCACATAACTTTCTGTATAGCTCAGATATTAATTAAAGTTACAATTTCACATTGATATGCCACAAAGAAGATAAATCAAAGTTCCAAAGTAGCTTTTCTTTTAATTTTTCTACAAATATTTTCCATTAGAGGCCTGTTTCACTTTTTCCCAAATTAGAGGTTAAAAATGAAACACACTTTTTTTCATTTTTAAAATCCGTGTTATATCGTACAGTTCAAATGACGTAAGTATTTAAAATGGTTATTCATAAGCGCATCTAGTAGAAAAAAATTGAAGTATGAATTTGTATCGTTAACTGTCAAAACACATGAAAGATTTGTATTTTGTTTCACTTTTACCCCTACTAAATTCGTAAATATAGCTACTTATTAAAAATGTCCAGCTAAATATCTATCTGTCCATCTTACACACGCGTCATGTGGTGTGATGGAATTGAATATATATATGCTATAATATAATGTCGAGTTAGACATTCACCTGTCCGTCTTACGCGCGCGTCATGTGTTGCCTAATGAATGAAAGCTATAGATATATACATAAAACAGGAATATCCGTATGAAGTCACGAAACATACATAAATGTGTGAAAAATCTGTAAATAACTACGCCGGACACATGGTCTAGCTAGAATAGTCTGGATGTAACATAGTATTTGATAACATAGAGAGGTCACGTGCCAAATTGAAACGAAAACAAATCTGACGCATTGCCCGAGTTACTCGCATTGTTTAGCTGGCAACGTGCCAGATATTGGTGTACATGTACTTGGTGTTTTAAACTTTACCCCCCCCCCCACCCCCCTTCTACCCCCCCTCAACCAAACCTCACAATTAGGCTAATTTATTAGTCGATAATACATTCTTTGATATTTGTTTTAACTTTATTAGAGACTAACGCATTTGACCTGGTGTTACTAATTTACTATTTACCTCTCAGACAATTAATTTACACAAATTATATACCTAAACCTTCCTCGTGAAACACTCTATTCATTAGTGAAAACCGGAATAAAATCCGTTCAGTAGTTACTGAGAAAATCGTACACAGACAGATGCGGCGAAAGATTTTGTTTTAGTTGGAGTCTTTTCCAAGACTGGTGCCAGTACCTTATTTATAATCACCTTTAACATTTCATGGCATTGAAAAAAATGCGAAAATTAATGAATTGTCAGTTGATTTATTTTTGTTTAATTTTTCACAATGCTGTTTTTTTTATATAAATAGGTTGTCAAAATTGAAATCGCTCCATGTAACTTGAAATGACGTAGAAAAATCTGCAAAAATTGTCCACGTGTTTTCTAAATAAAAACTTTAACCTTGTCAAATTTACAAGACAACAAATAAACTATAATAAACGTATGCGCAAAAAAAAATTATGTTTAACGTGAATCTGTCAGTTTTATTAAAAAAAATTATTTGCAGATGGATTTATTTCTTAGATCTATTTTTAAAAAGTTTATTTTTATAACAATTTTTATATTTATTAATAAATTATATTCAATTTTTTTCTCCCGGTAGTTAAAATAAATATTTCTTCTTCTCCCTGTAAATAGATTGCGTCACAAACCTTCAGGCGCGGATCTATTTTACAATTTGGAGGGGTTATGGTCTGTGAAATTACAATTTGGGGAAATGGAAAAAAAAGTTACTTTTGTACATTAAATACGCATTTTTCTATATAATTTGCTTAAATTTTTTAGGTTTAGGGAGGGGGGAGTAATGAGGGTATCACCAGGTTCAATGCACTATATAGTTTTTTTTTATAGAATTTGGGGATAAAATTTTTTATATGTAGGTATATAAAAAAAAGAAAAAAAGTATTTTAAAATTAAAATCCATTTAGAGTAGAGATTTTCACAAATTAAAAATTAAATCATTTTCCATAGATTTACAAAAAGATAAAAAACACAAAAATACAAATTTTTTTATAAACTTTCGTGTAGAATTTAAAAAAAAATAACAAAAACTCTTACTGCCATTTAAAAGCTTATAGTATAGACTTTTTTTACCTAGTAATATTTTCTTTGGATCTTCCCCCCTCCACAAAAAAATGAGCTAAACAAATCTCAAAAAAGCATTTTAAGATTAATGAAATTTCGTCTAAAAAAATTTTATACCCCCTAAAAACTGTTTTTTTGTTTGCTACGTATGTAAGTCAATAATTATGAAAGTATGCCAACTCATAAATATATATTATTGATCGAAGAATGCCATGTAAACATCAGATTCCCAGTTTCAAAGTCCACTAGATCCCAGACAAAGTTCAAATAAATAAATATAACAATCGTCAATTGTTTATAACTGTCACAACAATCAAACATTTAAATTGATTCATTACTTTGAAGGTGGCAACCATGAGTTATCTAATTCAACACGTACGCCTCGAAGCGGATTATACCGGAACTAAAACGGGTCCTAACCATGCTAAATTACTTTTGGTCGTTGTTGCTAAAAATATATACAAATCCAAGCTGCCTTCGATCGTATGTTTCATTTGTCAAACAGAAAAATACACTGTTTTATATTTTGTTTTACTGCGTAGAATTTGTTCTACACAGACCCGGGCTTAACAAGTCTAGCCCCTTAGGCGAGATTTAGTTCTACGCCCTCTTTCCCCCTAAAAAAATCACCGAAGTCACCCTGGTTCGCCCCCCGCTCTCCCTAAATCCAACGTTGGATAGGTACAAACTTTTTTTATATTTAAAAGGGCATGTGGTATATCCATAAACCCGGAATAACTATGTCTATCTATCTGTCCCGTAATCCCTTGTCACACGCATAACTCATAAAACACTGAACCTATTTTTATGAAATTGGGTTTAATAGTTTTATAATTGGTCCCATGTAAAAATCATAAAATTCAAGTGATATCCTAAAATTTTTTTTTTCAAAATATCTCAAGAACGACGCTTTTTACGGAAATTTTTTGTGGAATCATTTTTATAGAGCATTAAATTTTCTATAAGAAAGGTTATTATAAGTTTTGTAATAAAATATGAACTTACAAAGATATGCCACATTTAACACAAGGTGCATGGTACATTTTTTTGTACCTTGCAGAATTTTCTTTGGATCTTCCCTACCCCCCTAAAAAATACTAAAAAATTAATTTTTAATATTTTTTAAAGTATTCTTTTTTAAAGAATTATATTATATAATATCGTATAAATATATACATATGTCAATTTTATCTATTATTTGTATTACAAGTTAATAAACGTAAATGGATTTTATTGACGATCGGAAAATTTACGGTTTCAGTGAAAATTCTGTGGAAATGTACGTATAGATTTCATGTACATGACGACCTGTCAGTTTTTTATGTACGTTTGTCATTTGTTGATTTATTGAGGATTGTCAACGAGTGGGTGCAAAAAAACGATCAACCAATATTATTGGAAACCTTTGTTGACTATACAATTATTTTTTATGAAATCTGGTTACATATCAATCGATATTAAATATGTCCACTATCCATACCTTCTATTTGTGATCATTGTGTATGATATTATATTAATGCCCGTTTTCACAAACAACAGATATCTATAGATTTATTTTAAAATATTTTATGTAACGTATAAAAATTAAATTTAACAGTTTTTTAAGTCGGTTTTATTTTATTCTTTCTTATAAAGTTATTTATTGGGTTGACACCGACTTCAAAAACTGTTAATTTTAATTATAATATATTTTTTAAGTTTTCATAAAAGTTTTTTTACTTTTCCTTTTTGAGTGACGTATCTTCGATGGTCAGATTCTAATAAAATTTATATGGGACTACCTCAGGAGTATTCTCTTTCAAATAAACAAATATACAAATCGGTTCATATTTGTCGAAATTATGCCCGAACAAACATACATAAAAATAATATTGTCGTATTGAAAACCTCTTTTTTGAAGTCGGTATTAGATTCAAAATTACAAATCTATAATTCTGTCAAATAGATGTTTAATAGTTATTGGAGGGGAGGGTTGGGTGGGAGACATTTCCGGTGACGGTAAAACGTGATTCAATTTCAACAAACTGTTTTTTTCATATGTATATAACTTCGATATGTTACTATAGTGTTAGGTATATATGTGTTGTATTATAGAATGTTAGTGAGACAGGAGCGTATACTAACCTAATAGTGAGAGGAGGCCACAGGCCATCCAGATGACGAAACTCATCCCCACGGAGCCGGTGCGAATCAACAACCCCGAGGGGGAGACGAAAATTCCAGATCCTGAAATAAAAATACAATGCTAAAAAATATATACATTTATAATATTGCTTCCTCGCAATATCGAAGATACGAGAAGCTTTGTGATCGTTTAATTGTGAGAGCCTTTTAGACGTTCATTTTAACAAATAAATCACTTAGAAGAATGTCTGTAACTTTTGATACGCTGAATTGAGGGGCATGATTTTGTAGACAATTTTATCTACTACAAAATGATATCCTTAAAAAATGTTCAACAGTTATCATGAATCAGTAATACCAGCTTTAGTACTAAAGAATCATTTCCCCATGTTATTTAAATGAAAAACGGGCCCCCTCTTTGCAGTACCTCTTAATTAAATCGAACTACAGTAGAACTCCTATAAGTTCTAAGCTACGGGACCTAAAATTCTGGGAATTAGAACTTATACAATACCGATCTAATGAAATGAGACGGGAATAGCTTTCTCTCTCTCTGTCTCTCTCTCGCACACTTTATTCAGAGCAATCTAACATAACCCACGTGGATGACACTCTGGTGGTAAAATTGAAAAGTTATCTGACAGTTCATCATTTGTAATAAATGGCGTCTTCAGAAAAATATATAGTGACTATATTTGAGTTTTATTTGAATACTATGTAGGTAATTTGATTACATATTGTTTTTTTTTCGTCTGTTTAATATCGTTGTACGTATATTTTTATTTATATAATTATGAAACCACTTTAATAATAATGAAAAGACGGTAAGAAGTGAGGAAAATAACTTCTCCTTCGATGTAGGGGAATTCTAACTTAAATTACCTACTGTACAGGGTAATACTTCGGCGAGGATTTATTTTAGGTCCATTTTTTCCATGCAGTATCTCGCTAAATAAGTTGCACGTATCCTATGAAGTAAGCCAACGTACCTATCATAGTTCCAATAATTAGAATACCACATTTGTGTTTAGCAGGACAAAATTCATGATCTCGCTAGATAAGTGTCACGTATCCTATGAAGTTAGCCAACGTACCTATCATAGTTCCAACAATTAGAGCCACCCCACTGACGAGTCCCACCCGTCTCTTGAGGTGAAGAGGGTCATTCGCAATTGTGCCCGGCCCCGCCAGCTGGTCTTGCCCTGCTCCGCCCGTCTCGGGGCCACCCCCGCTGCTGCTCCCCCCATCCTCGCTGTCCCCCCCTCCTGCTGCTGTTGCTGTTGCTGTTGCTGAGGTGGGGGCGCCGTGGAGGGTTGTATTACTGCCGTTACACAGCACGCCGTTTGGTGTAGTGTTGCTGCCACCGTTGTGTTGCTTCCAGTTGTTGTTGCCCACTGTGGACGTGCCATTGTCTTTGGTGCAACACACATTGTTGTTTCCTGAGGACACAAATATTAACCCATTAGTGACCAAGATAAACAAAAACTACATGACATAGAACTCGGGAACTATAAATCATACAGAATTCAGATCAGTCAGTTGTTTCCTGAGGACATAAATATTAACCCATTAGTGACCAAGACAAACAAAAATTACAATTTAAATGTTTGGGGACATAGAACTCGGGAGCTATCAATCATACAGAATTCAGATCAGTCAGTTGTTTCCTGAGGACATAAATATTAACCCATTACTGACCAAGATAAACAAAAACTACATTTTAAATGTTTGGTGAAATAGAACTCGGGAACTATAAATAATATAGAATTCAGATCAGTCAGTTGTTTCCTGAGGACATAAATATTAACCCGTTAGTGACCAAGACAAACAAAAACTACATTTTAATTGTTTGGTGACATAGAACTCGGGAACTAAAGTCATACAGACTTCAGATAAATCTTAAAAGTATACATTATATAGTCTTATTATACGTATTAAAATTATAAATCATTCTGATAATAACTTAACTCATTATTGACCAAGACAAAAAAACTACATTTATAATTTATAAAATGTTTGGTCACATAGAACTCTGTAACTATAAATCACACAGACCTCAGTTTAGTTTTAAAATGTGAATTATATAATCTAATTTTACGTATTAAAATTTCATATAATTCTGATAAAAACTTAACCCATTATTGACCACGGCAAACAAAACTGCATTTAAAATTTATAAAATCGTCTCATGTGTGGTGACATAGAACTCGGGAACTGTAAGTCACACAAAGTTTAAATCAGTCTTAAAATGTCCGTTATATAATCTAATTTCTTGTGTTAAAATTTCAAATCATTCTAATAATTACTTTTTTAATTAGAGCTCTTGATATTTTAATAAAAAAAATTTTACGAAAAAAATAAAATCGACTTAAAAAAACCTAAAAACACTGAAAAGTATATTATAATAATTATTTTTAACAATTTTTGAAGTCTTTTTTCATAAAAATAATTGGCTTGGCATTGACTTAAAAAATTGTTAAATTTAATTTTGTTGTATATTTTTCAGTGCTTTTAGTTTTTTTTTTAAGTTTTTTATTTTTCCATTTTGAAATCCATGGTCAGATTCTAATAAAATTTATATGGGACCATCTCAGAAGTATACTCTTTCAAACAGACAAAAATTGTCCAAATCAGTGCTTATTTGTAGGAGTTATGCCCGAACAAACAAACCACCTCCTTTTTTTAAATTGGATAAAAATACGTATTTTTCGCATTGATATTTGAAATTTTCCCCTATCAAGAAAATCATCATAAAACAAACAAACAATAGCGGTATAAAAAACATAACATTCTTTAAATTTTCCATTAATTTTCTTTATCGGAAAATACCAATATGTACTTTAGAGAAAGAAAAATGAGTATGAAGGCTTCTTCACATCTAGATAGCGCTGAAAACGATCGATTTTGTGTAAACATAGTTCAAAGGTCACATTGCAGTGAGAAAGGTGGTGTTTCTTACCCCCCCCCCCCCCTACTATAAGAGTGTGAGCTACCAACATATAATTATGGTTACAGTCGGTTGTAATTGAATAATTAAATAGGGGTGATAATTTTTATTTAATTGGTAACCGTGTCTAAATGTCTTAATTTGATACATTATTTTAATTTAAGAACTATCAATTTTTTAATATTTTTCTGAATTTACTGAAATATAAATTTTTCTTAGTTTGAAAGTAGGGTCTATCTAGTAGACGGTTTCGTATAAAAATCATCAAAAACGTTTGAGTGGGACCCAAAAATTTTTATTTTTATTCTTCAAAATATCCCAAGAAAATTGTATAATTTTTTTTTGTAAAGTAGTTAAAAATATGATTTATTTTCATAAAAATACAAAATGCTTTTTTTCTATCAAACTATTTTAATTATTTTTAAATTAGTTATTATGTATAGTATTACAATAATGAAAATTTTCAAGTTTATAGTATTTAAATGCCTGATATACATATATTTAAATTGTAAATATCTTTTCATAAAAAATTTTTTTTTCAAATTAATTGTTTATAATAAAATACTTCTAGAAATAAATGTAACCTAATGAAATTCAATTTTAATTAAAAGTTTCTCAAGTTATAATTATTTTGTTTATTCAAATTAACACATTGAATGTAAGAAAAAAATAAAAAAGTTAAAAATAAAAAATAAGTGGAATTCGAAATTACACTTTAACATTAAACTTGAAAAACAGAATAATTTATATATGAACCTTGATGTTTTCAGTTGGCTTTGAAACAAAAATAATACCTCATTGAATTTTGTTACTATGCACGGTTTCACAAACGACAGTTATCTATAGTTTAGGTCATTTTTTCCCTCGTTAATAATATCTTTATTCATAAGTTTCGACGAGCAATAATTTGTAATTTAATTGTTAAGACATGATTCTAGGTTCCTGGTAAGAAAACTTGGTCTCGTTCCGTCAAAATACCGAGATAAAACTTACCCACAGGAATCTATATTATCAAAATACAGAATTATCAGGAAAAATTAGATTTTTTGGTTGATATATGTTTTTTGATCAATTGAGAATGCCAAGGAATTTGTAGATAGTAAAAAACTGTGAGACTTGATTCAGAAATAGCCAGAACTAATACACGCTGAGCTAAGATGCGTCATTGAAATTGGTTAACTTGTATCATTACTAGTTACATCATATCTAAATCATAAATATCTATAGAAAATATAGCAAGATTTATATGTACTGGGTGTCTAGAAAATTCGTATGAATTTTAAAGGTAGATTATGTTATAGAACACGATTTATTTATAACACAGGTCCAAAAAAAATGATCTTGTACCCTAAACTGGACTATGTTCGTCTTAAAAATTTTTTTTTTTGTTATCGTAAAAAAATAGAAAATTTTGAGTTTTATGAATTAGATTTTTTTTTTCGATTTTATTTTTTTTGTATTGCTGAGTTATTTGCGACCAATAAAAAAATCCAAGGGCAGAATTGGAAAGTTGAAAGTCAAAAGCCATTTAAAAATGATCAAATTGATATAAATTTTCTATTTAAAAAAGTTTGGGCGTCAGTAAACTTTTTTATTGTAAAATTCGATATTAGCGCTTTAAAATACTTGGGGGGGGGGGGAGTTTTTTTACAAGATCTGTTATAAATAATGGAATTATGATAAGTTGATATCTATATAGGGCCAATCAAATTAGATTTTTAAATAATTTTTTTTAAATCTTAGATTTTATGAAAAATTAAATTATCTGTAAGAAAACTTAGGTCAAAAATCGATTTAATTTGACTGGCCTATAAAATACTTAATAAATTTTATAAACGAATATTATTTAAATGTAATAAAGCAGTTGAAATTAATAAAAAAACGTTAAAGAACAACTCACTTAATTTCTTAATTCGTTGTTAAGATGCAGAAAATCACGATAAACGTTTAATTTCATAAAGTAAAATTTATAATAAAAAATATTTTTTTATACAAATATTTGGATAAAACCAGAATATTTTTAACCGAATTCTAATTTTGAGAAAAAATTTTTTTAAAAACTTCCCTCCCTAATTTAGAAATAAAAAAAAACACTAATTTTAAAAGCACACAAAAAAAAATTTTTTTCAACAAAACTTAAAAAATATAAAATAAAAAAAACATAACACGATCTTGAATTGAACAAAAAAAAAAAAAATGAAACAAAACACAGAAATAATGTACCTAGACTGTTAAATTCTGTAGTTGTACTTTGGCGGTTGTAGAATGCACAATCTAAAAGTTCTTTAATTGTATCTAACATATCTGTAAGCTCCCGTGTCTCAATCTATACTGACTGAGCGACTCGTAAAAGCTCTCTACTTTAACTATAGTGGCCTCTATTACGCAACTCTCTATGTACAAGAGCGTCTGCCAAAAGTTGGCGAGTTTTACATAGTGTTAAAAGTAAGAAAACAGCTCAATGGGTTAATAAATTGTTTACTTATATGTTTCCCTGTTTATAATATTGTATATATATGTACAGTCACCTGCATTAATGGTCTTGCAGTTTGTATTCCTGGGACAAGGATAAACTCTACGACGCGTTTGTCAGTTACAGCCACAAGGACGAAGATTTTGTTGTTGTGAATACCAAAGTAAGTAAAAATTAAGACAAGTGGAAATTAGTGTTCCGTGCCATTAGCCCCCCATTGAAAATTATGAAAAATGTGTAAGGACAAAAGTTGTTCCTTACATCATGAGAAATATTTTTTGTCTAAAAACTTTTTCTCTAAAACAAATGGTTCAGAAGTTATAAAGAAATAAACAATTGATCGCGCTTGATAATTTTGGCTCAATGTACAGTCACCTGCATTAATGGTCTTGCAGTTTGTATTCATTTTCGTTTATCACAAACTTAGTAGGCTCCTCCCATTTGTGTAATTATAATATTTAAATCATTTCTCCATGTATCAAACAAAGACAGATATTTTTAAATTCATTTGCTAGATAAATAGTACATAGGTACTCATATATATTTGTGCAATTAAATTATTATGTGATCTATTGAAAATTATATACGTAAATTTTGTGGCAATAAATATTTGATATTCCGAATTTTAGTATTTAAATATATTAAACTTGATAGAAAAAGATAACCGATGATGTTTGTCTTTAAATTTAGAATCTGTTGTAAGCGATTCTAGCCTTTAGGGTGCCAGACGAGTTCTGCAGGCGACTGTACCTAAAACTTATAAAAAATTTGAAACATACAAGAAATAACGAGATATTTGTTGAAATATTTAACTAACGTTGACGTTAGTTCTGACTTTTCTTCAGGGTTCTGCAATGTGTGACGAGACGTTAGCCGATAACACGACCAAATTGACGCGACTTACACCCAGAAGCCAAGATAAAAAATATTTTTTTAATTCTAATTTAGAAAACCTCTGTGGATAGGTTGTGTAGATATATAAATACATCAAATGTTTACCTGACGGATATAAACGGGTAAATAGTCATTTGAGGCCGTTTAAATTTACAACGAAGCTTGCTATCGAAATAACGTGTCGTTACGTCATCATACCACGCCCACTAGACCGGCCTAAAGGTCTGTAGTAAGCTTTGACAACTCCATTCATTTATTTTTTATTTACAAACATATAGAATCAATATATTATTAACTGTTCAGAAGCAAAAATAAATAAACTTGTATAATAAACAGTCGAATAATTTGTTTAATGTTTTTTTTTACTTTTTAATTACTTAGAATAACTAACTAATTCTTGTTTTTTAGTCGATATTTGTATGACGAGTTGAAGTTCACTGCAGGAAATTTCACTAAAAAATTTCGAATTTTTGATTTCGTTAAAAGTATGTTTGTTGTATAGAAAATGACGTGAAAAGTTGTTTGTGACAAACCGCAGGTCTGTATCTCAAACCGTTCTCGAGATATAGCCTCTCAAAGTTTTAGTTTTTTCAAATTTTTGGAGAAAAAAGGCCATAACTTTTGAACGTGTGATCGGAATTGATTTTAGTTGACGGATTTGAAATCAGCGTGTCAAAATCTATATAATGACATGTATAATACCTTAAAACTCGGAAAAAATAATTTCGCGAAAAATCGAAAAAATTCAAAGGGGTATACCTTAAAAAAATGTCGATTTTTGACCAAAATTTTTTTGTCGGATTTTATAGTATTATACATGTCATTATATAGATTTTGACACGCTGATTCCAAATCCGTCAACTAAAATCAATTCCGATCACACGTTCAAAAGTTATGGCCTTTTTTCTCCAAAAATTTGAAAAAATTGAAACTTTGAGAGGCTATATCTCGAGAACGGTTTGAGATACAGACCTGCGGTTTGAAACAAACAAATTTTCACGTCATTTTCTATACAATAAACATACTTTTAACGAAATCAAAAATTCTAAATTTTTTAGTGAAATTTCCTGCAGTGAACTTCAACTCATCATACAAATATCGACTAAAATACAAGAGAATAAGACGTAGAATTATTCATTTAATGAAATTCGATTTTTATAAAGATTAGTAAAAAATCTATGTAAATTTAGCACCGAATTAAAACTTTTTTTAAGGTTTGGCTAGATACACCAACATAAATTCTTACAAATAATTAATTACAGAATTTTGAATTAAATAATATAATGTATTTATTATCATATTAAGAGAAGAGAAAATATTTTGTATGCATCTGGAAAAACATTGATTTCCCTATGTACCGTTGTAAGATTCTACACTGGAGTATTTTTTAATAAAAAATATCCACAAAAACCTTATATCTAATTCCATCAAATGTCTGCGACGTAATTTCATTTGAAATATATTTTTTTCCTCAAGAGGATGAATCGGATGTAATTTTTTTCCCTACATCATTATTTTCTGCTTGAGAAATTTAAACTGAGAATAAATATGTGATTTTTTTTCAATCCACAAAGAAAAAAAAAAAAAAGGTAGGTATTTTATCCTGAAATAATACAAATAACTAAAAAAATATATTATTTAAAATGTTTAAAAAAATTTCAATACCTACATTTATTTTTTTAAATATTATCAAGTTAAATGATCCTTTAACTAACTGCCATTTAACTTCAATCTACATTTAAATTTTGTATCGTATTATAAACAAACTCAAGGATGATAAAGGTAGTGGCACCAATCTTGGCAAGGACCCCAGTAATGGCAAATTTTTTAATTAAATGTACTAAATTAGAAATATATGTTGATATTTGATTACTGCCTGTTCTGAATATTAATCTATAGACATTTAACTGTCTTACAGCGTGATTTGATGACAGTCGGCCAATAGGTGTCAAAATGGTGGACATTTAAACTAATTATTAGTATAATTTATTTATTAATTATTATATTATCATAGCAACTGCTTTACATTGTTTCAAATTTGACGATTCTTTCTTTTATATCTTTTGTGTCGTAGTACTTATCATTAGCAAGTGTCCATCACTGGTTTTACGTTATAAATTACTGGAGAAGAAACATGAACAAAATAAAAGGCTATAATTTAAAAAAACAAACTATATTTGCGAACTTTTGTAATTAAATTGATTAAATAAAAAGTTACTTGTTTTATTAGTAACATGAGTTCATAAAAATTACAAAAAACAAGCCCATTAATAAAAAAAAACGAACGAAACTTATATATATTATATTATATGACAGATATTTTTAATTTGTAAATTGCAAACACTTTATATTTTATAATAACAAAGGTAAATGACCGTTAAATTCTAAATTTAACACATATCTACATGCATAAACACATTTTTAAGGCAACTGGTATAATAAATACACTTTAATTAAGTTAAATCAATATAAAAATAGATTATTAGAAGACATAAACCACATGAATGTACAATTCCCATTAGTGCGAGTGAGAACGGTCTAGTTACGTACAACACAACAAGTGCGAGAGAGGTGGGTAGATAGAGTGTGACGTCAGAGCGGGAAATCCGAACGCTTACGGAAACATACGAACCGAGCTTGAAAAGTAATCGGACACCAAGCACGTGGTAATTCTTGATTCTTTTTGTAAATTTAAGTTTTGTTTGATTTTTATGTTGACAATTTTGGTAATTTTAACATTGTTTGTTTGTTTTTTTCTCAATGGACGCGGTAAATTGAAATTTTTTTTTATGACATATTTATTTTAAATATAATATTTTTGAAGTAAATGTTTTACTATCGCATTGGATCAGGTGTTACCCGGGGATATGAATTTAATCTGTAATAAACCTATTAAACATTGTTTTCATACGAATTTATTACTCCCCCCCTCCCCCCTCCCTACAGTGTTATAATCAACGAGGGTCGAGATTGTTATACTATAGTTTAATATATGTAGCCTCGATTTTTTTGCCCCCTCCCAAAAAAATACTGAAATGGGCAGGTAATTTTACATATAAATTAAAAATTTCAACTCAATCGGTTCAGTAGTTTTTGAATTACGCTACGGACGGACGGACGGGAAAAAGAGCGTCGATATTAAATAGTAATAAAAATTATATTCGACATTAAAAAATCCAATTAATTATACAATCGACCCCCCCATTCCCCCATGAAGTAAAAACTTTTAAATAAAAATAAAAATTATAAATTTTCAATTCCTAAAAAACATATCTCATGAGTATCTAAATTATTTGATGGGGGGGGGAGGTAAGTAAAACTGATTAGCTTATGATTAAAGTTGGACTAGTATCTACAGTCCTGATGTCCTGTGAAAAGTTCATGAAAATCTGTTGAACCGTTTATGCTCAAATATTGAAATAATAATAAAAATAAATAAAAGTACATTTTTAGATGTCCACTGTAATGTGTGACGAAACGTTGGCCGATAATACGACCAAATTGACGCGGCTTACACTCAGAAACCAAGATCCATATCTAAATCACCGCGGAAGCCTCTAAAATTGTAAAATACGTTTTTTTTATTTATGTACAAATTTATTTTTGATTAAATTTCAAAATGCCCCTCCAGGAAGACAGATAAATATAACATATGTACATACAACCAAAACGAATTTAATATAAGCTATATACTATGTCTTTTTTCTATAGCCTGAAGCTAAAAGAAAAAAAAATGTAAAAAAGTTTGTTTCGTGAACCTTGTAAGAAAATAACATCCACAGCATTTTTATTTCGGTCCAATGTTCGGTATTCGACTAATAATAAACAACAGAAAAATGTCTCTGTGTCACGTGGTACCTTCACAATAATCACGAGCTGTGTTGACTTGCGAATTTAGAAACTGTGTAAGTAAGTATGTAGTTAGTTATCACAGGGTTGAACTCTAGACATGATGTTGTCACTATATTACGAAACCACAAATTTTTTGTTACTTAACTATTTATAGATTTGAAAATAATTTTACATTTACTACAAGCAAAAAAAATATGTATATAAATATAGTTTACACAGTCAAATTTACCCCCCCTCTATAAAATCAGTCGTTTTTATTAGGGTTCCAAAAAAACCCTATTAATCTCACTTTCTCGTATGCCCTTTTCAGTCAAAGGAAAATATTTCATAAACTAAACATTTATAGATTGCAAAATAATTTTACATTTACTACAAGCAAAAAAAATATATAAATATAGTTTACACAGTAAAATTTACCCCCTCCCCCTCTATAAAATCAGTCGTTTTTATTATGGTTCCGAAAAAACCCTGTTAATCTCACTTTGTCATCCAAAATAAAATATTTCATAAACTAAGTATTTATAGATTGCAAAATAATTTTACATTTACTACAAGCAAAAAAATATATTTAATATAGGATAGAAAAATATAGTTTACACAGTAAAATTTACCCCAACTCCCACCTCTATAAGACCAGTCGTTTTTATTAGGGTTCCGAAGAAACCCTATTAATCTCACTTTGTTGTCCGTCCGTCCGTCATTTTCAGTCAAAGTAAAATATCTCGTAAACTATATAAGCTAGAAACTTGGAATTTTTCCTGAACATGTAAAATAATATCCTCTAGTAAAATATGTACAATTTTTTTGAAAAAATAATTTTTCAGAAGGGGCATGCAGGGGCTAAAGCAAGACAAACCAAATATATACATGTGGCACGTCAAAATTGACCCTTTCTCTTATTTTTTTCCACTCAAAAATAGCGCCTGTAGGGGGCTTCAAACAGTAATTTATTTTGTCCACCCCCCTTCCCCTCTAACTCGGTAACTACTGGTTCAAAAAATCTGAAAAAAATTCGGTGGGACTACCAACGACAAATACTAAAGTCAACAATATTATTTCTAATTTTTGAGAAATAGGGAGGGGCGTCATAAATTTTTATTTTCATAATGTATATCTTGACCGAATTATTTAAAATCATAAAAACCCATTGTGATAAAGTTATGAAATAAATAATTTTTTAATTAATATATAATTTAAAAATCAGTACACCTTGATTTTAAAGCGGCCTAGTCTGGTGTTAGTACCTTATAAACTAAACAAGAATCTGTCAAATTATAACCATATTTACCTGTCATGACTATCAAGTTACAAACAGAATTACTTAAATGCTAACGAAACGTGGAGCTTTCGAAGCCGCGGGCCTTTGTTATAGCGGAGCGGGAAATCTCTTTCATAAACGTGTCTGATGAATTTTCATACACAAGATATTACCGGAAGTAATCTAAAGCAATTGTGACAAGTGTACCTACACTAGAAAATGCAAAGCATTTACATTACTATACATTTATTAGCACTGTTTTAAAATCCCGAGCAAATTCATAAAGATTTGATACCTCGCAGATAACGTTAGCGTTTTACATAAAAATTTGCAGATTTATTTTTACTTTCAAAAAGATATTTTCTCAGAAATCACGCGCAGTTTTCATGAAAAGAATAATACGTAATAATACTATCCATAAACAAATGTGGAAGTGTAAACAATTCATCTGGAAATCAACAAAACAAATGTGTTTCAATTTTATTTATGTTTTACAAAATTTAAATTGTATTTTTGTTTATTCCGATTTTCACTCAACACGTAAACATTATAAAAATAATTGTGTATTTTTAAATATCTAATAATTATTTATAGAAAAATTATTTATAATAATTGAATAACACAAGAAAAATCATTTTTTTTTAAACAGGGTTTCGTAAAATATCAAAATGTTGGTACGAAATTTTAAATTTATAATTTTTTTACGTAAAAAAATTTCAGCCAGATTGTCCTAGAATGACATAAATATTTCCCCTATCCCCTCAATTTTTTTCATCGATTAATTTCATAATTAAAAATTATACTTCAAAATTTGCATTTTTTCAAACAATTTTCGGGGGGTAACTAATTTTTTTAAGGTATATTTTTGTTACCTAGTTTATAATAGCGGACATTATTGTAATATAATTTACAATGATAAATCAACTAATAATTATTCGAATTATAGTACATATATTAATTCAATTATTTAACATCTTCAAATAAAGTATTTAAAATAAAAATACTAATTTAATTTTTTATTTTTAATAATAATAAATACACAATATTAATATCTAGTATCGCCTATGATCGAATTTCGACCAATATTTTACCTGCCTTAACGGCAATATACACACATGATTTTTTTTTCTAACCTAACCAGCTTTTACAACAATTTCCAAATAAAAACACTACAATTCAACTCGAATTGATTGACAGAAACCCAAAACTATTTATTTTTGCCGCTTGGTGGCGCTAGGAGTATTGCTATGCTGTTAAACGATGTGAAGGGAAATAAACAAACAGCGAGAGGGAAAAAACGTACGACGATGTTGACGTATTAATATATAGATAATAACGTTTCTTTGTCCAAATACAAATAAATAAAATTCAATCAATTTAAAAAGTTTATTGCCAAAATAAAAGTTTACAAAAGGTACCTACTTGATTTTATTTATTATACGGATTGTTTCACCTTCTGTTGATATTACATCCTTTTACTTTATTTTCGTATAAAACAATACATTCTGATATATGTAATGTAAAATATATTTTATGTTTATTCAATAAATTGTGGGTTCTATTACAGTATGACATGTCATAGCATATTATACTATATGTATGTACAGTCACCTGCATTAATGGTCTTGCAGTTTATATTCATTTTCGTTTATCACAAACTTAGTAGGCTCCTCCCATTTGATTATTATAATATTTAAATCATTTCTCCATGTATCAAACAAAGACAGATATTTTGAAATTCATTTGCTAGATAAAGTTTATAATAGGTACTCATATATATTTGTGCAATTCAATTATTATGTGATCTATTGAAAATTGTATACGTAAATTTTGTGGCAATAAATATTTGATATTCCGAATTTTAGTATTTAAATATATTAAACTTGATAGAAAAAGATAACCGATGATGTTTGTCTTTAAATTTGGAATCGGTTGTAAGCGATTCTAGCCTTTAGGGTGCCAGACGAGTTCTGCAGGTGACTGTACATTTATTTCTATTATATGTTTGTACAAGTTATTTGAATAAAAATTGAATTGTCATTACATATATATTGACGTATATAATTTTTATACTATAATGATTGATCGTGTAAGTTATTGGGCACCAGTCTTGGCCGCTTTAAGAGCAAGGTATACTGTTTTTTTTGGGAGTTGATGAACTTCTTTTTAGTAATTTTCATGAACTCATGTTACTGATAAAACAAGTACCTTTTTATTAAATCAATTTAATTACCAAAGTCAGCAAATATAGTTTTTTTTTATTATTATAGTCTTTTATTTCGTTTATTTTTTTTCTCCAGTAATGGGCACTTGTTAATGATTACAAAATGATAAGTACTACGACACAATTGTTATGAAATAAAATTTGAAACAATGTAAACCAGATGCTATGATAATATAATAATTAATAAAATAAATAGATTACACTAATAATTAGTTTAAATGTCCACCATTTTGACACCCATTGACCGATTGTCATCAAATTAAGCTGTTTTACATTTAAATGTCTATAGATTATGATTCAGTAAAGTGTCCAACACTGCGGTATGTTCCTAGACTGGTGCCAGTACCTTATTTCTCATGGTTCGCTGTATAGATAATAGAAAAAGATAAAAATTGCGCGATTCGTAAAATTTCTTAGAAAAAAAATTGAGAGTTAGCTCAAATTTTGTAAATAGTTGAAAAAAATTATAAGAAGCTCCATTCTTGATATGATTCTATATCTGTTAGCGAAGATTTTTTTAATACCGTAGCACAGTGGATCTCAAACTTTTTAGCATCGCGTCCCACATTTTTATTTGATTTTATTTAAATTTACGTATAACAAATTTTGAAACTAAACTAATTTTTTAAATAATTTTACAATATATAGTATAAGAATAACAACAAACAAGAAGAAGAAAAATAAGAACAGTCGTTCGAAAACCAATTAGAATCTAAACTTTCATAGAAATAAATAATTATTTATGTTTTCCTTTATTATAAAAAAAAACTTTAAGTACATATTTTTAATAACTTTGCAGGTTCCAAATCAGTGTACATGTTTAGAACCGCTGAACAGAGCTACTTAACGACCTTCACGTTAGCGGGGAAATGTGAAAATGAGTCACCCAAATTGTAATTGGGAACTTCTGGTACATATTTAAAACAGCTGCTACCGCTGGCATGTTGTCGTAGGTCATAGTTCACTAGATTATATAACACACACACACACACACACACGCACGCACACACACACGTGACCTTCGGGAATCCTTCGCGAGTTTGAACCTCGGACCTTGAGGTTGGAAACTGAAGCCAATGAATTAATGGAGCACGAGCCTATTTATTTATTTATGTTAGTTTAAATACAATAATATGTTAATAGTTATGTTTATTGACCTCAATATTTGGGTTGTGAATCATTAATATATCGTTCAGAAGCCAAATTGATGTATATACTTTAAGTTTTGCTGATGTTAAAAAAAAAATAAGAAAAAACTGAAAATAATATAAAAATTGAATTTAACAGTTTTTTATATTTCCCTTTTAAGTGGTGTATCTTCAAAGTCCATTGTCAGATTCTTACAAAATTTATATGAGACCACCTCGGGAGTTTACTCTTTCAAACAAACAAAAAAAAAAACATCTAAATCGGTGCATTTTTGTCGGAGTTATGCTTGAACATTACTACAGCCGAATTTTGGTTAAAAAGAAGAAAAACTCTTAGGTCACATTAATATTTACTAGTATCGCCTATGGTTGAAATTCGACCAAAATTTTACCTGCCTTAACGGTAACATACACATGATTTTTTTAGCACATTTATGGCACAGTAACTTTCCTAACCTAACCTAACCTGCTTTTACAATAAAATTTTCCAAATAAAAACACTGCAGTTGAACGTAAAATGAAATCTCTATACTCATTTTTTACGTTTGACAGATACCAACACTATTTATTTTTGCCGCTTGGTGGTGCTACTTTTTTCTATAGAAACGAATATTTTGAAAACGATTCATTATATCGAAACATTTTTTTTATAATAATATCCTCTAAAAACTAATATAAAAATAAAATAGAATTCACGTATTTTTTAATTAATAATATATTTTTTTAATAATTAAATAATCGAGAAGAGTAAACATCCGTTTCAGCCAGACAGACAGAAAGACGTTGCGTTTTATAATATGGATGTATAGATATAAAAAATAACAATCTAAGTGGTAGATCGCGATTCTAGGATACGTCTAATATCGAATAATATTTATTGTGAACTATAGAAAATATGAAATTAATATTATTGATTCTCCACAACAATTTTGTAAAATTTTATTTTATTTATACCAAAAACTTTTGTCAAAATTTGATATGTATCATTTTAACACAGATGGTAGATATTTTATTATGTAATATTAAATATACGTATAAGATTCACAATATTTCAATTAAATTTAAAATTAAATCAAGGTCATCTATAATAATATATATTTAAACGAATAATTTCTATACATATTTGTTCTTTCTAATTTGCAAACAAATATCACATAATAATAACAGTTACATATATAAAATATAAAAGCAAATAACTGAAAATCGTAATAAATCGATTATTACCGAATAAACCTTGAAATAAATTAGATTTTATTATTATTACTTCAGTGGTTTACTAAATATAAATAATATTTTTATTACCATTTGTAAATAAATATACATAAAAGTTAATTTTTGGTAAATAGTGAAATTTTCATGCATTGAAATGCATCTTGGCTACTGGGTATAAGTCACGTTGTTTTGGTCATAACCTATCCTCAAATACCCAGTGGTGGACTAAGTGGAAGGATAGGAGGGGCAATTAATTGTAAGATATTATAAATATAAAACATAAAAAAAAATTAATTAAAAATATTTATCAAAAAACGGTTTAAAAAAACAAGGGGTGTCATAACTAACGTTACAGTTTTCCTTAGTCCATCAATCTCTACCAATATTTTGATGCACGTTTTGAGATAACGACTGAAATGACAAGGTTTTCACCCAGAAGTCCAGATTAAAAAAAAAGTGGAATACATATGTGATATTTAAGATTACACTACGAGACGAGATAAGGTTATATTTGAACGAGACGAGACATTAGAATTTACCCCCACTTTACCTTATAATTTAAAATGAAAAAATTAAAATTTACTATTTAATTTTGATTCACTTTAATTTATTTAAGTAAACTAATATTATAAATACTGTCTGTCTGTTTGTTACATTTTCACGGCTAAACCGCTGAACCGATCTTGATGAAATTTGGCAAGCAGATAGCTTGTATCCTGAGGAAGGACATAGGCTACTTTATATTAGAAAAAAAAATGAGTGTGTGACATTTGTACGCGCGATAGATTATACTTTTTTTGGCATAGACATCTAGCATGCAAATGCGAAACTAAAATCCTGTTTTATCGACTATCATAACAGAAATCTGCATTACCTAATCTAAATTCCACGCGAACGAAATATTTTATAATTTCAATATGAAAAAAAATTTTTACGAAAAAAATTCGTACGAGGAGGGGACGAGACAATAGTTACCTAACTCTCGTATCATGTGCAGCCCTAATGTCACATACGTAACTGAATGATTACGTTTTTTCATTAATTAATGGTTTTAGCTTTCGTTCAATTAGAATAGAAATACATATTGAAAAACATAAAAATGTCACAAAAAAATAAAAATAAAAACGATTTGGCACAGGATTGACAAAATAAAGCTCATCCCACTTACTTACTTACTTATTATACAATAACAGAGACAATGTCTTATTTCTGACCTAGAGTCACATGAGGCCCGTCGTCACACCAGTGGCGTAGCAAGTATAAACAAACAGGGGCAGAATTACGACCACTCGGACAATATTCGATTATGAACTTAAGCCCGCCGCACATGACGCTAGATTTGCTGCTGGTTTGCTTGCTGGTTGCTGTGCTGGCAACCGGGCTTGTTTCAGTGATAGAAATGACGCCACTGCTTGCTACGCTGCGCGCTATCATACTAGATTTCAGAATTAGAACCGGGGCTATTTTTCGTGCTGGATTTGCTGCTAGATTTGAGCAAGAACCAATCAGAAAATATTATAATGTCACGTGAGCATAAACGTCATAAACAAACATGGCGTCATAGCGTATACTTTTGTAACAGCTGTTCGTACAAATCATAAGAAATAATTATGTCCATTTTACAAATATTCAAATGTGAGTTTTATTAAACATACCTTATAAGATCGATCCTGAATGTAAAAAATAAATGTGAGCAAAACTGAATTGTAGTGAAATTTTAAACTTAGATCATTGAGTTTAACTGTTGAAATTAATAAACATTAATTATATATTATTCACCCAAAGGATTTTTTTATTTTCATAAACCATATCCACTACAGTATTATGTTGATATTAGAACTGTCACTTTGCACGCATCAAAACCATCTACAAAATCAAGGATCGTGTGAAGCCAACACACATTGACACCATGACAACAATCCAGCGCCGAAACACGCTTGAAAACCAGCATTGAATCTAGCAAACAAACTAGCAGCAAATCTAGCGTCGTGTGCGCCGGGCTTTATGAAAGTATTGAGGTTTCCGCGGTGATCTTGATATGGATCTTGGCTTCTGGGTGTAAGCCGCGTCGATTTGGTCGTGTTATCGGCCAACGTTTCGTCACACATTGGAGTGGACAACTTCAGAGCTCTTCTGAAGATATCCACTGCAATGTGTGTCGAAACGTAGGCCGATAACACGACCAAATTGACGTGGCTTACACCCAGAAGCCTACGAAAGTTATGCCCGGTATTATTAACAAAATTTGCAAGCACTTACAAATGAGGTTTCAAATCTATCTGACAGTTCCCCTTGAAGTTTCATGAAGTGTTTGACAAGTTTCGCGTACGCGCGGTAAGTAAACAGTATTAAAACAGTGGTGATATTATGACAATTTTGTACGATCCGAGTCGCCAACTGTGTTACAATAAGTTGAAGTATCACTGCTCAAAATTCCATAGCTAATCCATAGATACTAGTACAGAATTAATACCCCATTTGAAAGTGCTTGCCAGATAGCAGATTTAGCTAAAAGAAGTAATAACAAATGGTACAGTAGTAAATAAATAGTAATGAGTACGCAGTGATGGACACTTGCTAATGATAAGTACTACGACACGAAAGATATAAAAAAAAGAATCGTCAAATTTGAAACAATGTAAAGCAGTTGCTATGATAATATAATAATTAATTAATAAATTATACTAATAATTAGTTTAAATGTCCACCATTTTGACAGCTATTGGTCTCATGTGATCAAATCACGCTGTAAGACAGTTAAATGTATATAGATTAATATTCAGAAATGGTAGTAATCAAATATCAACACATATTTCTAATTCAGTATATTTAATTTAAAAATGTGCCATTACTGGTGCCATTGCCTTATTTGTCAGTGTTTTTGAGGTTTAAGTTTTTTTTAATTAATAAGAATTTTTTGTAACAAAAAATAATTAATTACAGCTACGCTCATGAGTTTAGAGTCACATGAATTTTATCGTTAGTGTATTGTTTTCTGAACGAAAATAACCCGCCAAAGATATCGTGAGTGTGTACGTGCAGTACATGTGTCACGACACAACACGACGTAACACATAGCGACATAGCGCCGTCTTCACTAATTGAAATACTCATAAATAATGCTTTTAAGATGTTTATACATACACTTTATTTTTCTTTGTTTAATTATAATCATGTGTTCAAAAACAGGCCTGTATTGGGAAGATTTTAATTCTTTGGTCCCTTTTACAACTCGAGGTACTCGTAGGTACTAACTAATTTAATTAATTAATTATGTACCGTCAAAAAATCGTGTCCGAGATTGTCTACCTTCAAAACGTAAAGAAAAGTTAGTAGATTTTTTTTTAGTTCACGATAACTACTGTAAAAATGCACCGATTTGAATTGTTTTTGGGGAAAATGTTTGTCTCAGTGAGTACTCCAGGTCTATTGATTTTGGTGCTAATCGGATTAGGGGTTTTGGAAATATTTGAAATTTTGTAACTTTTATTATAAAGTGAATATTGCGAGTAATATTTCACTAATTTTGATAAGACTTGGTCCATTTGTAGTTCAACTGAACCTAAAGGACATTTATTTTTTGTACGTGCCTAAACAGCTATTAAAGGGGTGAAAACCACTCTAAAATTTGAATTTTAAATACTAATTAATACGTCATTAATTCATGTTGACTTGGAAACAAACGCAACTAAATTCAAATTGTTATTCAACGAATGTGTATTATGTTTTTGACATTAGTATATTAGAAAATTAATATTTATAATAAAAAAGGTGAGTTTTATTTCTGGCAAATCCCATTGAAATTTTTCATGTATTAAAAATTATTTAAAAAGATATTAAAGAACATGGAAGTCATGTATGGTTCTCCATAGCGAAATACTTTATAATGTTATTAGATTTATAAATCATTTAAATATTCATAAAACGAATAGAACACGAGTGAATTTTTATAAATTAAAAAAATATTGTGGTGGCCACAATTGTGTTAGTTAGTTAGTACACAGCAGTGCAATGTATGGTTCTCCATACCGATATTTACTGTTTACACTTATTAATTAATTTAACATAATAATATGAAACCTAAATTTACTCTAGAAACGAATATGTCGTATAAAATACTGCGTCTTAATTTTGTCTCAAGACAATTAACCTATGGTAATTGGTAATATTATGTTATGCATAAGACAACTTTATGTTCAATTAAATATCTAATAAGTTAATTGGATTCGTTAAATTTGTTATTATTATTGTTAATGTTTAATACAAAATACGTTGTCCTCATTTTAGTTCATGAACAACACCGGAAATGGGTTTTATAAGGTAATGGCACCAATCTTGGACAATACCCCATTTGTTTAATTAAATGTACTATTTATAATCTATAGACACATAACTATAAAACAGCTTAATTTGATGACAATCGGCCAATGGGTGTTAAAATGGTGGACATTTAAACTAATTATTAGTATAATTTATTTATTAATTATTATATTATCATAGCAACTGCTTTATGTTGTTTCAAATTGTATGATTCTTTAGTTTATAACTTTTGCGTCGTAGTATTTATCATTTTGTAATCATTAGCATGCGTGTCCATTACTGGTTTTACCTTTGTCATTACTGGAGAAAAAACTTGAACAAAATAAAAGGCTATAATTTAAATTTGCAGACTTTGGTAATTAAATTGATTAAATAAAGAGTTACTTGTTTTATTAGTAACATGAGTTCATGAGAATTACAAAAAACAAGCCCATTAATCCAAAAAAACCGAAAACCTGCTCTTATAGCGGCCATAACTGGTGCCTTTACCTTACACAAAATTCCTACACCAAGTCAGCCGTATCGAGTAACAAACACTGGCACGTGGAATGAACTACCACTGGTACGGGGAGGGGCACCCCCCAAGCTGCGTAGTGAGGGTCGTGCTTACGCCAGACTGTTGAACCACGCCGGCACAGTCCGTCCGTCTGTCTGTCTGTCTCCCGCCAAAAACATAGCACACGCGCAAAAACATTGATCCTAAACCTTGGTGCCGGCCGGCTTATTGCAAGCGGGGTGTTGTGAGGGGGGGCGGTCGGATGCAGCTCCCGGAGGAATCCGGCATGTATTACTACCCGGAGTTTTACTTTCTCTTTATTACATCTATGTATAGAGTCAGTTATGTTTTATTTAGAATCGTTTTTGACTAAATTTAGATTGTTTGTATCTAATTTTGTTATATTTAAGAATGGCGGTCGGATGCATCCCCCGGAGGAATCCGGAATTTATTATCGCCCGGAGTTTTACTTTCTCTTAATTATATACAGTGTATTACATGTCGATTAAGGTGGCTATTACACTATCAAATAAATATGATAAAATTTCTTTGATCAATGAAATATGACAGTGTAATAAATCAACTTTTATAATATTTATCTTCATAATATTTATATGATCATAGTTAATGGCAGTCTCTTATATTTGATCAAAGTTTTTTGACGTCAAAAACAAAATGGCGGCTACCAAGTTATCACTGACAGTTACAGTTTATACTAGATAAAATTATAATAATATTTTTTGACAGATATGAATTTGAAAACAAAATACTAATTACTATTTTATAAAATTTTGTGGCGGCATTTCAAAATGCACCAATCACACATCGTTAAATTTGACCAAAGGTTACTACAATATTTCTAATTGTCCCCATGTTAAATTTCCTATGTCTTAATCAACTTGGAATACACTATATATGTATACAGTCAGTTATTTTTTATTTAGAATCGTTTTTGACTAAATTTAGATTGGTGGTATTTATTTTTGTTATATTTAAGAATGACGTGTTGGAAGGTACTATAAAATAACCTATTTATAGGTCGGCGAATTACTTTTAAATATACCGGAAGTGGAATTTATCTACGGTGTACGGGAAATCAATAATATTTTTTGTGCATGTAAATATTAGTTTCTCTGTTAATTAGTAGATACAGTGGAATATATAGGTAAAATGGGCTAATTCATTCTTACATATTATAAAACGCAACGTCTTTCTGTCTGTCTGTCTGTCCGTTAGTGACCTTATAACTCGAGAACCACTTATCCGATTTACGTGTTTTTTTTTAATTCATAGATATGTTCTCTGGCGAGGTTTTAGTATATATTTTGTTACGTTAGGTTACATAAGGAATAAGCAGTGACCATAATAGTAAAAATTTTGACACCAGCGCGTTCTTTTGCAATACGCTATCTACACCGTTAAATATAGAACAATATAATGCAGTAAAGAATTGTGTAGAATAAAAAGATAAAAAATAATTCAACTATAATTTTTTGAATCCTAAACAATAATTCCGAAGTTTACGCGAGCGAAGCTAGTGTAAGATAAGGCCGAAAATTCGTTATACAGTTGTGGAGCATTATAACTTTATGGAACCCCAGAAAAAATTGAATTTGAGAATCCTATTACTTAATTTTTCGAGAAAAATTAAATATTTTGATTTATCATTTTTTTTAAATATCCTATTTAATACAATTCCCTTTTATTACAGCTATAAATCTATTTGTTGTATTGCACTATCCAATATAAGCCTCATGGAAAAATAATTTTAATTAATGTATGAATTCAATGCCCGAACTAATTAAAACTTGTCCAATGACTATAAAAAATTACCTCTCACACACGTGCGTCAATTCTCATTTCACCGCACGATAAATTATGCGAGCTGTCATAAATTTACAACATACCGGATTTTAATAATCGATGCGATGACATAACCTCGAAATTCATGCAGCGAAAACCCTTGTGCGGTTGTACAACGTGCCCGATCGCGCATGGCGTACACGCTTCACGTCCAAGGCCACCCGCGAACAAGTGCATGCGCTTACAAACACACTTTACACTTGCAGAACCGTGTAGAGAACAGTTGTGTATAATGTGCCTGATAGCGCATGACACACACTCTTCACGTCCAAGGCCACCCGCGAACAAGTGCATGCTCTTACAAACACACTTTACACTTGCAGGACCGTGTAGAAAACAGTTGTGTGTATAGTGTGTCTGATAGCGCATGACGTGGACGGTTCACGTACGCCAGCCGGTGCATGCACGTTACAGACGTACTGTAAACTAAGCAGGACCGTGTAGAGATAGCGCATGGTGTTATAAAAGCTAGGGCATGCACGTGCGTGCGGACTGTACAGTTATGTTTGGTTAGGTCATTTAAAGGGCAGAAGCTTTCCGGTTTTTGCTATAGTGTGTTTTGTGAATGATTTTTTTTGCATGGAAAAACGATCTCGAATGAAAGGATTGTTATTTGGTCTTTAGATAATAATATTCAGTTTGAGCGGTCAGATATAGGTGATGAAATATAACTTTAGTAAAGTTTGTGTATAAAAAAATAGTTTGAAAGTTCTTTCCATTGCTTATTTTAGGTACTGTACAGAGGATGAAAACCCCCCCACCTCTTTTCTGGAAGGTAGAATTTATACGAAACTAAAAATTAACTAAACCGATTTTTTCAGAATTTGAGATTTTGATGGAAATATCTATTTTGACTATTTTCCTCATGATGTTAGTGTGTCTGTCGGTCTGTAGATAAAAGATAATTCATGAAAGGGCGAAATTATAAATTTAGGATAAATTTTTTTTCAAATAACTTATTTAAAACCGGAAACGGATATTTACTCTTGTCAATTTTTGAATATTTCGATTTATTTTGTAAATGATGCGAATTAGAAAATAATATTTTGAATAAAAATTATAGATAATATTATTATCTATAATTTATGTCTCATTATTATTTTTTATCAATTGGCCAATTGTTTTATATGAGTAGATACAGGTATACTGTATATATTATGTATAAGAAAGTCCTGTGGTACATATGGCAACTTTTTATATTCATGATAAATGATTTTTTTTCAAAACGGTACCCCCTGAGACCATTCTGGTTACACCCATGGACATATACATATATTCCCTTAACCATTTATTGTATTTTCGTTAATTAGCGTATATGTAAAATAAATATAAATATTGAACAGTGTTGATATTTTTGATTTCCTATCGTTATATTTAGTTTAGTAGAAGGACAAAATGTATTTTTGCATTCTTTAATACGTGATTGACATTATCGATTTTAGATTTAGTATTTGTGAATATATCGAAACTTCGATAAAAATTCAGAGGGTCATTTAAAAGTCAAATGCAATTTATTGTGTATTCATAGGCATTGATGGAGTGCTCCTTACCCCCCCCCCCTCCCTCCACATGTTAGAAAAGTGTCAATTATATTTATTTCATCAAAAAATGTAACAAGCAAATAAGTTAATTTTTGCTTTCCCCCAACCCTCTGAATAAAATCATCGGTACGCCCATGGTGTTTGTTATTACTCACTTCTTTATGCAAATATTCATATCGATTTTGTATTAAAATTTTAATAGAAACAACATTTTATGAATTAATTTAACAGTATTATGATTTGAATCAAAACAATTTTTTTATTCATTTGCCAAAGTGTGTAAGTCTAATTTTTGACGAGTTTATTAAGAGAACTAAGTCATATTGGCTTCTGAACAACTCTTTTCTCCTTAGCATAAGTTTTGACTATGAAAAAAATAACAGAAAACGAATATTTTTGTTCTGAACTGAATTTTTTTTTCAGTTTTTCGATTTCTG
Organism: Sialis fuliginosa; assembly: GCA_961205875.1. Taxonomy (NCBI): domain Eukaryota; kingdom Metazoa; phylum Arthropoda; class Insecta; order Megaloptera; family Sialidae; genus Sialis; species Sialis fuliginosa. The sequence continues at coordinate 23,218,403 of OY540816.1, forward strand.
TTGTAATTTTCGAACTATTCGTGTTATTTATGACAATATGTAATCACACATTTTAAGGATGCTGTAATGTATGAAGAAACGTTGGCAGAATGTGTAATAAGCCGTCTTTTATCTAAAAATCCCATTATCCAAATTTAAGTAATTTTAAATTTTGTGTGTATTATTTCTTACGTCATTAATTTAAGCTAGAAGTTTTACTTCAACAATATATGGGTCGATGGGGGGGGGGGAGTATAAAGGATCAATTACCCCTACTTACTGGTTTCTTTAAGAGGTTAAAGAATTAAATTTTGTTTTAAAAGTATTCGTCCACTTTTTTTTGACACATATAAATTTTTATTTATTAAATAAAATTTCAAATTTTTATCTAAAATTCAAATTCGTAAGAACATTGATAGTTTTCAAAAGAATCTAACATCATTTTTTGAGCGTTCCATTTAAAAACAAATCAAAATAAAAAACAAGTTTTGTTGAAATTGTCCTGTTCTATTTTAAAACTCATACTAAAATAAATCGCAAAGTATTGCGTGTTTTCAGTTAATCTAGCCCCTTAATAACGGTCATTAGCAGGGATACCACCTTTAGAAATGCACGTAGACACACCCTGACTCCATTGTTGTCGTAGATCAACACGATGATAAAATGGCGACCATTTATTCAAGGTCAAGTGCAAAATGGAGCCGGAGCAAACAAAGTTATAAGTATACATACATTTGCCATCTTATAATATTTATTTTAAATTAATATAATTTTTAATTTCCGACAAAAGAAATGTCAGCTGTTAAAAAATTAAATTCTATCTATTTTCGGTATTACCGGAAGTAAAAATTAAAATAACATATTCTTTATTTAGTAGCTGATACCCGCGGCTTCGCTCCCATAGATTTTATGGTATTTTTTCAGCCGGATCGAATAAAACTAATTACAACCCTCCATATGTAACAGGGGGTAAAATATTACATTTTTATTTTGTTTTACTTTTTATTCATTGTACAAAATTGCAAATATTTCGACTCCTATGCCAGATAGGGGGTATTTTATTTAAATTGAATAAAAATTTCGAAGATTTTGCTTGTAAATTGTTTTTATATTCGTACAAATCTTAAGAAATAACTAACTATATTATACAATACTACTCTGTGTTTTATTTAACCCCACTTTCACGTAATCACGTCACTCCCTCGACTGTGCATCCCGATACAACGTGTAATCCTGTATAAAAACCACTGCTTTAAATTTACAAAATGATTAATACCTCGCCATAAAATAACTTTTTATTAAATTTTTTATCTAATCCCCTAAAAAAAACTAATTTAACTTTAAAACGATGCAAATGAGAGCACCCAGAAAGAAAAATGGAAAAAGAAATAAATAATAAAAAAAAACTAACAGCCTAACCATTGATCACCATTATTGCGCAAAGACGGCGAAACGGAAGTCTCAAGGACAACGGGGGGGGAGACACAATAGCTAACATAAGCGAATGGAAGGGTTTAGTGGTGAAGGGGGTGTAACGAACACTAGAAAGGGGTTAGCAGAATATGTCTATAGGTCACCTTAGTATTTTCGCATAGTGATTTCAAAACAAAAATAATCTTATGTCCGGTATTATAAAGGAGCTAGCAAATTAGCTAGCTAGCAAGCACTTTCAACTGAGATATCAAACTTATATGACAGTTCTTTTGGAGTTTGTTGATGACTTTGACAAGTTTCGCGCACGCGTTGTAGGTAAATACAAACGGTAGTAAAACAGTGGTGATGTTATGAAAATTATTTTGTACGGTCAAAGATGCCAACTGTGTTACAATTAGTTGAAGTGTCACTGCTCTAAATTCCATAACTAATCCATAGATACTAGTACATAATTAATACCCCATTTGAAAATAATTGCTAGCTAGCAAATTTTGTTAGGTCCTTTATAATACCGGACATTACTGTAAGATAATTTTAAGATAGAATGAGTCATTTGGATGTGATTTAAACAAATATACCTATATACAAAATATAACAGTGTTTTTTATATCGACCAAGACTGGTACCAGTGCCTTATTCAAATATATCGATTTTTTATTTTTTAGGATTCCGTAGAAAACTAGGAACCCTTATAGTTTCGCTCTGTACGACCATCTGTCTGTCTGTCTGTCGTTTTATCAATCATCCACCTCTACTCTCTACCTACTCATTAATACAATTATATGTGACAGAGATTCGTGTAACAAAACCTTGCTGTAATTCGTTATATTTAGGATAACGAATAACGAAATAATGACAGCAAAACTTTCTTCTCCAATTTCGTTGAGTGCTTCTGGGATAAGAATTATTTATTTCTAAATAAAATCACTACAGCAAATGTTATTATGTGTTGTTTTTCTATAAATACAGAAAAACTCAAACATTTTAACCAAAAATAGCATTTAATATTAATTTACACGCTCAGTTATAAAACTATAATACCTCTACGTCTTATTTTCTTGTATTGTAGTCGATATTTGTATGACGAGTTGAAGTTCACTGCAGAAAATTTCACTAAAAAATTTTGTATTTTTGATTTCGTTAAAAGTATGTTTATTGTATAGAAAATGACGTGAAAAGTTGTTTGTTTTAAACCGCAGGTCTGTATCTCAAACCGTTGTCGAGATATAGCCTCTCAAAGTTTAAGTTTTTTCAAATTTTTGGAGAAAAAAGGCCATAACTTTTGAACGCGTGGTCGGAATTGATTTTAGTTGACGGATTTGGAATCAGCGTGTCAAAATCTATATAATGACATGTATAATACCTTAAAACTCGAAAAAAAAAATTTCACGAAAAATCGAAAAAATTCAAAGGGGTATACCTTAAAAAAATGTCGATTTTTGGCCAAAATTTTTTTGTCCGATTTTAAAGTATTATACATGTCATTATATAGATTCTGACACGCTGTTTTCAAATCCGTCAACTAAAATCAATTCCGACCACGCGTTCAAAAGTTATGGCCTTGTTTCTCCAAAAATTTGAAAAAACTAAAACTTTGAGAGGCTATATCTCGAGAACGGTTTGAGATACAGACCTGCGGTTTGAAACAAACAACTTTTCACGTCATTTTCTATACAATAAACATACTTTTAACGAAATCAAAAATTCTAAATTTTTTAGTGAAATTTCCTGCAGTGAACTTCGACTCGTCATACAAATATCGACTAAAATACAAGAAAATAAGACGTAGAATCATTTAGGATGGAACTATCCATTTTTACCTTCCTTAAATCCATTCTGACTATTTTCGTCATTATGTCTATAGAAGCTGTAACTTATTAGTCTAGTTATAAAACTTACGTTACCATTTTTTATTTGATGTCCAGGATTATAAATAATTTACTCACAAAAAATACATCAACATCTTTTTTCGGGGTACCAAATTATTTTTTTGATTTGAAAACACCCTGTAGAAATATTATGCTTTGATTTTTACGAAAGTATTGTTTATATTTGATTTTTCAAGGACAGTCTTGGATATACAAATCAAAATAAAGAAAGCTGGTGCAACCGGAAAGGACAAAAGATATATTTCAAGGCGATCGGGTTTGATTTACATATAAAAAACGCGAGTTGATGAAATATGGGGGAAACATTCTCTGCCAAGGGACGCAGAGAGTGTTATATATTACCCCCACTGTTTCATTTCTGATTCCTTTTTTTCTTTTTGTTAAAGTTAGACACTAGCTGTATTATCGGACGTTGCTCGGGTTTTTGTAATTTATAAATTTAATAAAATACTTTTACGTTTTGAAGATATACTGGGTGTCCCATTTTTTAAATATACGGCCGAATATTTTCACAAATATAATGTTTCAAATAAAATTTGTAGGAATTTATAAGGGCTATTTAACGCTGTTAAAAAAATCCAATTTTATAAATTTTCTGGACAATGAAAAAATGCCATTTTTTTTAAATAGGAAAAATCGGATTCAAAAAATTTACATGTTTTGAAGATATACTGGGTGTCCAATTTTTAAATATACGGCCGAATATCTTCAGAAATATAATGTTTCAAATAAAATTTGTACGAATTTATAAGGGCTATTTAACGCTATTAAAAAATCCAATTTTTGGATAATGAAATAATGACTTTTTTTTAAATAAGAAAAATCGAATTCATAGTATATTTCAAAATCTGTTGACTGTTTTCTATGGATTTTTGAACACTTAATTAAAAAATTATACGAAAAATAGTGAAAAATATGTCACCCAGAATTTTTTTTTTTATAATTAGTTATGTATAATTTTCATTTTTTATCTACTATATATTATATATTGACAAATTCGGGAGGAGGGGGTTCTGACCCCAAACTCTTCCCTATGGGTGCGCCATTGTAGTAAGTTATGACTTGACTTATTATTTTATTATATTTTATTTCTATAAGAAATAAAAATTTTAAGAATAAAATTTTACTAAAAATTCTAACAGCGACCGGTCATTTTTTCCCAAATTTCAAAAAAATTAAAAATTTGAGAATCCATATATCGATTTTTATAAGAAAATAAGAAGTAGAATTAAAACTAACGCAAAAAAATGATATACATATATACATACATAATTTTTATCAAATTCTTTTTTATTTTTTAAATCGTCACTGTATTTTAAATCAATAAAAAATAATATAGGTAATACAAAACTACTAAATTATAACAGGTGTTATAAACATACTACGTAACATCTACAATAAATTATGTAATAATCCGATAAACATGATAGATAACGAAAATATATTAAATATTTTAAAAAAACTATTCAATACACTTTAACACATATAAAAAAATCCTCCTGTTTAGCGACATAGAACTCGGGAACTATAAGTCACACAGACTTCAGATCTATCTTAAAATATTCGTAATATCATCTAGTTTTATGTATTAAAATTTCAAATAATTTCGATTAATCGTTTAGTGGACATAGCCCTTTGAGTAAAGTAGGTACATTAAAATAATCTATATACATATATAACAAAAATTTTAAGGCTGATTTTAAATTTGGTCGGTTAATAATTCCAGAGTACTATGTCGCGCTTTTTTTTGTTTGTTGTTTTTTTAAATTCATATTACAAAAGAGTATACCGTTTAGTCGAATATTAAAAACCGAAGACAATTTTTATATTTTATTTCATAGAGAGGTATTTTAAAAAATGGAATAAAAACGTAGCAAGATTTAGTTTTAAGAATCTTTTTTAAAAAGAATGTGGTGAAAAGGTTGTTAGTTATTTCAGTCATGTTTAGTGTTTTTTTTTGTAAAATTGTTGTCACAAAAAGTAATTGCCTGTCAACACGCGGGTGAAATACTAACAGAGAAAGAACTACAAAAATATGAAGTATTTTATAGATTATACAGAGTGAGTCATATCAGGTGGAACAAACTTGAACCATGAATTGAGAAAAATATTTTAAGCAAAAAACATTATATAAACATGTGTCCGGAAATTTGTCATGAGGGGGCTACAGCCCTCCAAAAATTTTATTCAAAATTAGTTTTTATTTAATATCTGGAGAACCCATTATGCTAAATTATAATTGGTTAATAGTGGAAATCAAGAATACTTGTTAATACTAAACCTCCTATCAAATTTCATAACTTTAGCATAATGGGTTCTCCAGATATTAAATAAAAACTAATTTTGAATAAAATTTTTGGAGGGCTGTAGCCCCCTCATGACAAATTTCCGGACACATGTTTATATAATATTTTTTGCTTAATATTAATATTTTTCTCAATCCACGGACAAGTGTGTTCCACCTGATATGACAATATATACTACATGAATATAAGGTACTGGCACCAGTCTTGGATCATACCCCAGTGTTGGACTCTTGTTTAATTAAATGTACCATTACTGAATCATTATCTATAGACCAGCTTAATTTGATGACAATCGGCCAATGGGTGTCAAAATGGTGGAGATTTAAACTAATTATTAGTGTAATTTATTTATTAATTATTATATTATCATAGCAACTGCTTTACATTGTTCTTAATTTAACGATTCTTTATTTTATATCTTTTGTGTCGTAATACATATCATTTTGTAACCATCACTGGAGAAAAAACATAAACAAAATAAAATACTATATTTTAAAAAGAAAAAAACTATATTTGCTGACTTTGGTAATTAAATTGATTAAATAAAAAGGTAGGGTCGAGCGGGGTAAATATGAAACACCAAAAAAATGGGGTAAAAGTGAAACAAGCTTGCAACTAAAAAACTTATTTGTTTATTGTAGAATTATAAAAACTGACATCATCATTAAAGGTTTATTAAAGCGACCTGAAAATATAAGTGATGTGTCACCCCTACAGATTTCCCTGTTAGTCGATGTCAAAACGTGTGAATTAAATTTTAATTCTTTGCACATAACTTTCTGTATATCTCAGATATTAATCAAAGTTACAATTTCACATTGATATGCCACAAAGAAGATAAATCAAACTTGCCAAAGTAGCTTTTCTTTTAATTTTTCGAATAATATTTTCCATTAGAGGCCTGTTTCACTTTTTCCCAAATTACAGGTTAAAAATTAATCACAGTTTTTTTATTTTTAAAGTCCGTGTTGTATCGTACAGTTCAAATTACGTAAGTATTTAAAATGGTTATTCATAAGCGCATCTAGTAGTAAAAATTAAAGTATGCATTTGTATCGTTAACTGTCAAAAAACATAAAAAAGATTTGTAGTTTGTTTCACTTTTACCCCAGTTTCGAAAATTTTACGAACACGCCTCTGGAAAGAAATATAATAATTAATGTCTATATTAACATTCGTAACAGATCTTAAGAAATAAAACAAGACGACAAAAGTGCGCGTTAAAATTGAGAAGGGGTGGGGGGGGGGGGGAGGCACGTAACAAATATGACGTAGTGTACCAACCGCACAATCGACTAACTTACAAATATGATAATTTATTCATCTTAAGACATAGACTTTAATAACTACGCGTGACATTAAGGCTTAATTGTTATTAAAGCATTAGGTCTAAATACTGTTTGTGAATAATTCATATGACCTTCATTCGACCTTCATGTGACGCCATCTTGTATTATCTACGATACAAGTCATAGACTTATAGAATGGACTGAGCAATACCTTCGCAAAGTTGACCATTCTCTTGAAAGAGATAAAGCGACTGCTCGAACAATACCTGTCTCATTTCTGATGCCTAATTTTTAAAAACTATTTTATGAAGATCTTACGTGTCTCCTATTTCCAAAAAAATACTTATTTCTGCAGAAAATAAAGGTTCAATACCTAAAATTGACCCTTTTAAAACTAATTTGAATTTGACGCCAAAACGCTCGCAGGTGTCATGGCGTATTTGTGACGTCACGCCTATGTAAACACTCCTTGTCAATAATAATAAATCCTTGTTCCATCGCTAACGTTTCTCGGTTTTAGTTTTGGTAACACAGAACTGAGCAAATTGATAATTTAAAACCACAAAATAATTTATAAACAGTGCAGATATTAATGAAACAAAAATGATGTTTACGTAGGCGTGACGTCATTCACTCTGATTGGTGTTTTAGCTAACATGGCGGATTGCTGTATTTTGTGTTTTTATTTTAACAAAAATTATATTAATCTCGCTTTTAATATAAAAATAAATACATTATATAGAATCTTTTTAACCTATTTCATTATTTAAAATCATAATTTCAGTGATACTTTGTTACTGGCATCATGCCTATTAAAATTCTAGAAAAAGACAGGTATTGTCCCAACAGTCGCTTTGTCTCTCTCACACTTTTTCGCCAGTATTTACTAAACAGCTGCTCAGTCAATTCTGTAAGTCTATGATACAAGTGTAGTACAAATTGTGCCAACATGAAAAAAAATGAATCAATCTATTAAAAAATTGTATATACACAATGGATAATTAAAATGACCTTTTTCTGGCGACCATTTTATATTATCTTGTTAATCTATGGGACAACAATTAGAATATGCCAACGTGGAAAAGAAAAAAAAACGATTAAATAATTGAATAATAAGTGCAATGACTTTCTTGAAGTTTTTTTTTATTTCACATTAAAAATTAACATCACTTAAATTTTTACTTTTTTATGCATACATGAAATTTACTGTATTATAAAGTATAGTGAAAAAATTCAAACTCATTGAGGGTCCCTGAATCACGTACGACAATTATCTCAATGACGTCTATGTGTCTTTGAATCCTCTATAGCCAAAACGGTGAGACTTACAAACATGAAATTTTAAACTTAAGATGTGCACCTCCTATTTTTTAAAGAAGTTATTCGTTTTTTATCTTTCATTAATGTATTCGTTATTTTAGTCGAATGCTAGTTATCACGAGAACCGAGTGATCATTGTTAACTTTGTTATTATTTGAACTAGAAGATCAGTTAATTAATTAAATAAGCAAATTATTATTATTATTATTTTCCGGGATGAACAATGGTGGTTTAAGAAATTGATTTTAGAGATAGATTTTAATTTAATTTTTTTAAATAAAACCCTGTATTGGATTTTATAGCTGAGAATGTTCTCTTTATAAAAATCTAATACAATTAAATTAAACAATTAATTATTCCGCTTATAAAAATAATTTAAAGATATAATTTATTTGCGACTAACCAAAAAATAATATTTAAGAAAAACATAAGAATAAAAACTTACCAATATCTTGATTACATTTTTTTCGTTTAGCCATAGTTTAAATATCTTTATATTTGAATAATATTAAATATAGCACTAAATTCATTATTTAATTAGTAATTTTAATAGAAAATATACTTCTGGATTACACAACATTTTTAAAATTTATTATTATGTTTGTTTAGTTTTCAAAATGAACAATATCTTCTGAATGCTAACATATTATTATTATGAATAATTTAAAATTCTATTTTATGATCTATACTTAATATATGTTGTATAAAAAGTACTTAAGTGATAGAATATATCATTTAACACGTAATTACTTAAATTTATTTCTATGTAACTACTAATTGTTAGCATACATTATTTTTATTATATTCATTTAAAAGTAATGGCAGTAATAAACAGTTTTTATATAAATAAGATTTATGTCTAGAACAGTGGTTTTCAATCTGTGGTCTACATACCCCCAAAGGTCAGCAAAGTATGTTTATAACGAAATGATTCTACGTCTTATTTTCTTGTATTTTAGTCGATATTTGTATGACGAGTTGAAGTTCACTGCAGGAAATTTCACTAAAAAATTTCGAATTTTTGATTTCGTTAAAAGTATGTTGTATGTGTATAGAAAATGACGTGAAAAGTTGTTTGTTTCAAACCGCAGGTCTGTATCTCAAACCGTTCTCGAGATATAGCCTCTCAAAGTTTTAGTTTTTTCAAATTTTTGGAGAAAAAAGGCCATAACTTTTGAACGCGTGGTCGGAATTGATTTTAGTTGACAGATTTGAAATCAGCGTGTCGGAATCTATATAATGACATATATAATACTTTAAAATCCCACAAAAAAAATTTGGTCAAAAATCGACATTTTTTTAAGGTATACCCCTTTGAATTTTTTCGATTTTTCGCGAAATTTTTTTTTTCGAGTTTTAAGGTATTATACATGTCATTATATAGATTTTGACACGCTGATTCCAAATCCGTCAACTAAAATCAATTCCGACCACGCGTTCAAAAGTTATGGCCATTTTTCTCCAAAAATTTGAAAAAATTAAAACTTCGAGAGGCTATATCTCGAGAACGGTTTGAGATACAGACCTGCGGTTTGAAACAAACAACTTTTCACGTCATTTTCTATACAATAAACATACTTTTAACGAAATCAAAAATTCTAAATTTTTTTGTGAAATTTCCTGCAGTGAACTTCAACTCGTCATACAAATATCGACTAAAATACAAGAAAATAAGACGTAGAGGTATTATAGTTTTATAATTGAGCGTGTTTTACTTAATATTAAATGCTATTTTTGATTTTTGGTTAAAATGTTTGATTTGCACACAGTGAGGAATATTCTAATAATATATTTAAATTATTTATTAACTGAAAACACAGATTTGTATTAATTTACCCAGAAAGTAAGGGAAGCACTGCTTCCCCTGCTTCAATGGACGCTTCGTCACTGCTACTTTCTCATTAATAATAACGGATATATTCGCGATCGATTGGTAATTATCAATCGACTTGTTAGCTACCCCTGGTATATAACAAGATACACATCTGGTAAAGCAGTGGTACCTAACGACCACATACAGTAGTCGCGGTCACAGCTGAACTAGAATCTTAAGTGAATCGGTTTGCAATTGATGGAATATAACTGGAGCGGAAAATTGCCAATTAGAATTTATAAAAAATATGTTCACGTTTAATCTGATTATGCGTAATTTAAAATTTAAATTTAGAATGCGAAAAAAATATTTTACCTCTGCGACAAAATTAATTACATATCTACAACCAACCTGAATTCTTTTATATTCATTATTGGGACCAGTCTTGGACAATACTGCAGTGTTGGACTCTTGTTTAATCAAGTTTACTAAATTAGGGGGAGGGTAAAATGGGGTAGAAGAGTTTTAAGAGGCGTATTTTTTTTTTACTAACAATTTTTTTTTATTTTCTCCGAGAGCACAGTGCAATATAATGTTATTCATTACCTCGTAGAAAGATTTTCTCTACAGATGCCTTCTGTTTGGATATAATATGAGACTAAGACATGGGTTACACTCAGAAGCCCTAAATGTTATTTTTTTAATTAATTTAAACACATGATTTTAAGTTTTTTTCTTAATTTAGATATTTTAAAAGCAGCACAATATATTTTAAAAATTATTTCAGATTTTATAAATGAAAAAATATCTAAAATTTTATAATTATTTTATATATATATATAGGTAATTTAATATTATTTCAACTCACCCTCTTTTAAAAAAAATACTCAAACTTCACAACACGTAAAAAAACTTACAAATGCTTTCTAATGATTATAAATAACAAATATTATAGAGGGCGCAAGTATCACACAATTTATAAAATAAAAAACATGTTTTTCCACTTCACTTCACTTGTTCACACAATTTCACTAATTGTTGATAAATATAAACTATAAATAACTGTGCATCAAGTTCAAATTTGATTCATATTGTAACAATTGAATCCATAGATGAAATAAATAATAAAAGTAAAATTGATTTTTTTTGTTTTCAACAATTAAATAAACAAAAAACGATTGTTTAATTTTTTAACCATAGAAAATCGGGTATGGCTTTAACAATCTATTATTTATTATTATCTAGCCCATTTTCGTTATAAATAAAATAGACACATTTTCAACAATCAAATTTGACTTTTAACCGCTAAAACGGGCGTTAACATTATGTTTTACGATCATCCGATTGGTCTAAAACTTATCGAGCGCATTTCTGGATAAAAGTGAGGTTATATTAACACATTTTTATAAATAAATAAACAAAAACATATTGTTTTCTATTTTTATAAACATTACTGATAAAATTGAGGTTATATTAACACATTTTTATAAATTAATAAACAAAAACATATTATTTTGTATTTTTACCGCTAAAACTGGTGTTGATTTTCTATTTTTACGACCATCCGATTGGTCTAAAACTTATCGAGCGTCTTTCTCGATAAAAGTGAGGTTATATTAACACGTTTTTATAAATTAATAAACAAAAACATATTATTTTGTATTTTGACCGCTACAATTAGAGTTAATTTTGTATTTTACGACCAACCGATTGGTCTAAAACTTATCGAGCACATTTTCGATAAAAGTGAGGTTATATTAACACAATTTCAACAATCAAAAAAACAAAAACCGATCGTTTTTTCTATAATTTTGTATATTTGAACCGCTTTATTTTTTCGAGCGCGTTTTCGCATACAAAAGTGAGGTTATATTAACACAATTTCAACAATCAAATAAACAAAAACCGATCGTTTGTCTATAATTTTGTAGATTTCAACCGTTAAAACTTGTAGGTACATTTTATCGAGCGCGTTTTCGAATACAAAAGTGAGGTTATTTGTAAAACCGCCCGTTAATCGAGCGTTTGTATGATGATGTTGTGTACTAACCGTTAAGTAGAATCTGCTTATTATTGTGCGCGGTTTCATACTGATACATGTCTTGTACAGAACAGATGAGGCGGTGTTGCGTGTGTTCGGCCGCAGTGCTAGCATGTCACTGCCGCTGTGGTAGGCCTGGAGGCAAGCCGGAGCCGCCCCGGAGTAGTGCGCGTCTCTCTCCGGCTGTCCGCAATGCGCGTGCGTGCGGTATTGTCGTGCAGACATGAGCGTAAACACCGGAGGGGAGTTTAACTGAAAATTAATCAAAAATATATACTTTAGAAGTGCCCTGAAGATGTCCACTGCAATGTGTGACGAAACGTTGACCGATAACACGACCAAACCGACGCGGCTTACCTTGTTCTATATGGTATTTTTTTAAGGGGGGGGGGGGGGGTAAGGTTTTAAAATGCATTTTTTTTTAATTTTTTTCTGAATGTACAACATGTCGAGAGTATTGTGTCAAAATTTCAAGTAAATCGGAATAAAACTAACGAAGATACAGCGTTTCAAGCGACCGACCCTCATGCTTGATTTTTATACGGACAAACTGCACGTACAAGTAAAGAGGGTAGAACCCAACTTAGGCAAAAGCAAAAAGATGCATTGGACATCCTGAATGACAGTGTTTCACTGTACGAAGCCGGCATTTGATGATTCTGTGTAATTATAAAAAATTATACCCTTTTATTGATGCTTAATTTTGGATGTTCGAGTATAATAAACTTTAAATCGATTTTCTCGCAAATGTCATTTTTGAAGTTCGTGAACATTATAACTCAAAATCTACTTGACCGATCCGTTTGAAATTTTAAACACTATTTCTACACATAAATCAACAGGTAATCAGAGAGAGTTTTTTTTTTTTACCATTTTTTTCCATTTTATAATAACAAATTCACCGAAATTTTTAGCGAAAATCACGTTTTTCACTTTCAAATGCTGCCAAAAATAATTAAAATCGAAAAAAAAAAAACTCTCTGTGACTACCTAGGGAAACAAATCACCTTTCAAGCACATTTCGATTTTTTTGTTTTACATGATCCGGTAACGAGTTATGGTGTTCACCGCATAACAACTTTTTTTCGAGGCGCCTCCAGAGATTTGCTGTCATGGACTTATTTTTTGATATTTTTAATTGAAAATTTTTCCAAAGATACTTTAGATGTCATACTATAACGTGTATATGAAATAAATAAACCAACATTATTCATATCTTCAAAAAAAAATCATGAAAATATGCTTTTTTTCGCCTTTAAAACCTTACCCCCCCCTTAAGAACACCTCTACTTATGGACCCTTGGTGCGGCCCGCGAGCATAATTTAAAAAAATAAATAAATTTATTGATAATAAATAAATTTATTGATAATAAATTTTCATTGAAAATAGTATGTACGACTAAAAAAAAAAAAAAAAAGGTCTTCCTAATCTAACTCTATTTATATTACATATATAGGTATTTATAATAAAACTAGGAATTGAAACTGACGCGACCAAAAAAAAAAAAAAGGTCCTCAGTTGTTATAAACTGCGGCCCTTAGTGAACCAATAAATAAAAATTTTATTATGCGGCCCGGAAGGTTCAAAAGGTTGGACACCTATGGCTTACACTATTATCTTTAAGAGCATCACGCACTTAAAGACCTTCGCGTGCTCCTTCTCTTTTTAAAAACAAGTTAAAACTAAAAAAACAAATTAAAACTCATACGCTAACAAAGAAGTAAATTGAATAGTTAATATCTCAGCTTGGCGCGATCGAAGAGACTCCAGTTTTTTTTTAAAATGTAGCTTACACTATTATCTTTAAGAGCATCACGCACTTAAAGACCTTCGCGTGCTCCTTCCCTTTTTAAAAACAAGTTAAAACTAAAAAAACAAATTAAAACTCATACGCTAACAAAGAAGTAAATTGAATAGTTAATATCTCAGCTTGGCGCGATCGAAGAGACTCTAGTTTTTTTTTAAAATGTAGCTTACACTATTATCTTTAAGAGCATCACGCACTTAAAGACCTTCGCGTGCTCCTTCCCTTTTTAAAAACAAGTTAAAACTAAAAAAACAAATTAAAACTCATACGCTAACAAAGAAGTAAATTGAATAGTTAATATCTCAGCTTGGCGCGATCGAAGAGACTCCAGTTTTTTTTTAAAATGTAGCTTACACTATTATCTTTAAGAGCATCACGCACTTAAAGACCTTCGCGTGCTCCTTCCCTTTTTAAAAACAAGTTAAAACTAAAAAAACAAATTAAAACTCATACGCTAACAAAGAAGTAAATTGAATAGTTAATATCTCAGCTTGGCGCGATCGAAGAGACTCCAGTTTTTTTTTAAAATGTAGCTTACACTATTATCTTTAAGAGCATCACGCACTTAAAGACCTTCGCGTGCTCCTTCCCTTTTTAAAAACAAGTTAAAACTAAAAAAACAAATTAAAACTCATACGCTAACAAAGAAGTAAATTGAATAGTTAATATCTCAGCTTGGCGCGATCGAAGAGACTCTATTTTTTTTTTAAAATGTAGCTTACACTATTATCTTTAAGAGCATCACGCACTTAAAGACCTTCGCGTGCTCCTTCCCTTTTTAAAAACAAGTTAAAACTAAAAAAACAAATTAAAACTCATACGCTAACAAAGAAGTAAATTGAATAGTTAATATCTCAGCTTGGCGCGATCGAAGAGACTCCAGTTTTTTTTTTAAATGTAGCTTACACTATTATCTTTAAGAGCATCGCGCACTTAAAGACCTTCGCGTGCTCCTTCCCTTTTTAAAAACAAGTTAAAACTAAAAAAACAAATTAAAACTCATACGCTAACAAAGAAGTAAATTGAATAGTTAATATCTCAGCTTGGCGCGATCGAAGAGACTCCAGTTTTTTTTTAAAATGTAGCTTACACTATTATCTTTAAGAGCATCACGCACTTAAAGACCTTCGCGTGCTCCTTCCCTTTTTAAAAACAAGTTAAAACTAAAAAAAACAAATTAAAACTCATACGCTAACAAAGAAGTAAATTGAATAGTTAATATCTCAGCTTGGCGCGATCGAGGAGACTCCAGTTTTTTTTTTAAATGTAGCTTACACCAAGCTTGTCCAACCCGCGGCCCGCGGGCCTCATGCGGCCCTCGAGGACCCTTGGTGCGGCCCGCGAGCATAATTTAAAAAAATAAATAAATTTATTGATAATAAATAAATTTATTGATATTAAATAAATTTATTGATAATAAATAAATTTATTGATAATAAATTTACATTGAAAATAGTATGTACGACTAAAAAAAAAAAAAAAGGTCTTCCTAATCTAACTCTATTTATATTACATATATAGGTATTTATAATAAAACTAGGAATTGAAACTGACGCGACCAAAAAAAAAAAAAAAAAAGGTCCTCAGTTGTTATAAACTGCGGCCCTTAGTGAACCAAATTAAATAAAATTTTTATTATGCGGTCCGGAAGGTTCAAAAGGTTGGACACCTATGCACTAATGTATCAACGCAAAATAAACTGCCCTCGGTATTTCTATTGGCCAACATTTCGTAGCACATCACAGTCGGGGGATTTATTGAAATTTAAATTTCTTATGTATTATTTTTCACCGACGTCAAATAAAGAGGAGGTTCTTAATTCGGGCATAACTCCAACAAATATTAACCGATTTGGGTGTTTGTTTGAAAGAGTATACTCCCGAGGTGATTCCCTATAAATTTTATCAGAATCTGCCCATGGATTTTGAAGATATGCCACTCAAAAGGCAAAAACTTAAAAAAAAAACATAAAAACATTGAAATTTAACAGTTTTTTAATTCGACTTCATCCTGAAGATGTCCACTGCAATGTGTGACGAAACGTTGGCCGATAATACGACCAAATCGACACGGCTTACACCCAGAAACCAAGAACCATACCTGAGTTTTTTTTTAAATAATACAAATTTGATATTCTATATAAGAAAAAAAATTTCACACGAATTTTCTCGATCTACGAGATGAGACTGGAGACGAGATGGTTTTAATTTTCACGAGAGAAGACTGCCAGTTAAAAATTTAACCGTGTGTAACTCTATATAGTTACCAACTATAATTTTTATCGATGCAAAAATATATTCCTGCGTAAAAAAAACTACGTGATATTTAACACTGTTTATCTAATAATTATCAAATGTTACAGATATGTTAAACTAATAATCTATCTGTACATGTGACTGTTTATTTTGTACGTCAAGACTACGTATCAATAGATATCAAACTGATTGAATTATCTCGTTTTAATAAATTTGTGCATATGGTCAATTTTCTACGAATTATTATAATTTAAAAATAATTTATTTCAAGCGGCTATGTGGTAAATTACAAGTACAAATATGTACCTATGTACCGCATTGGACCCGGTATTACCCAGATAAACATAGATGTTTTTCAAAATTTTGAAAAATATTTTTTTATTTCTTTATTAAAAAAAATTATAAAAAAAAATCAAGAGTCGTCATTTTGTAAAAAAATATATATTATATCGATATGGAGAACCGAGAACGTATGATTTTTTTTACTCAATCAAACCAGAAGAGTCGCAAATTGCCTAGCCCCCCCTCCCCTCTCTATCTTGGCCTGCGTACGTCAATCGAGACGTGCTTTTTCCCAGTAAAATCTAATTGGTACGGCCATGGTACATGTTTAACTTCACCCCAACAAGACGGACAATTAATTCCCAGAGATTTAGAGTTAGACAGTTAATTGGAAGAATTGCAATCTATTAATAGATACATTTACACCAATTTTAAACACTATGTTCCACGCACGAGAGTTAATGTGTTTCTCTTAACAAGAGACCATCTGTAAGGGTATAAACTATAAATGGATATTACCTTCCAGGAATGGTGCGAATAATATTATAGAACAATGAACCTACCATGAATTAATTATAATAATTAAGGAATATACATGACAAGGTTACCTTATCTAGGATAAGTATATAACACTACAAGACTGGTAGAATATCATGGGGTGTTTATTATTTAAATCCTTCCCTCCCCCCTCATAATTAAGTTTTTATGGAAAAGAAGTTTTTGTAGAAAATTTAATGCTCTTCAAAAATGAATCTAGGGAATTTTCATGTAGCATGCGTCGTTTTTGAGATATTTTGAAAAAAAGAATATACCATTTTTTGATAATTTTTATATGGGGTCATCTATTAGCAAACCAAGTTTCATTAAATTCTGTTCAGTAGTTCATGCGTGTGACAAGAATTTAGACCATTATTTTACTTTAATAAAACATTACCCCCCTCCCCCCCCATTAGATCTAAAAAAAGTAATTGAAATTTTTAGTAAACATTTTTTATTCAGTTTTTTTTTCGATTTTCTTTCTGAATAATTTGAATTAGAGATACTCTAATAAGAGTTATGACATCGTCGCCATTTTTATCCAAATCGGATTTATTCAAAAATTCATTTATGTATTTTTTTTAACATAAAAAAAAAATCGGTCTGTCACGATTTTCTCAGTAACTACTGAACGGATTTTATTCCGGTTTTCACTAATAGATAGAGTGTTTCACGTGGAAGCTTTTGATGTATAATTTGTAGTTATTTATGTGTTAGTGATAAGTGAAAATAATGTTTAATAATTTTTTTACAAATTCAATTTTTATTCCTGGGTACTATTAATGTAATAACATGAAATATATTTAATTATATTTATTGATAAAATCAGACTTGGTTATTATAATCAATCATAAATCAATTCTGGCTGTCAGAACTCTTACTATGAGTGACTCTAATATAAACCAAGGTTTAAAACATCAATATGTTAAGAATAAACTGAAAAAATTCAGGCGTATGTTTTCTATTTTTATAATGATAAATTATGAATCAAAACTTGTTGAATCTATTTCTATCTCTCTTTGTTTTCGTATATCTATATACGTCTCTGTCTAGCACAATGTATGTGTGCATCGAATCGTAAAAGAAATAGAGAAAAAAACAACAAGAGTGCTGCAAAAGTCGGTCGATATGACAAAGAAATTTGTGATGATTTAAAATTTTTATTAAAATTAAAATAACACAAAAATCAACGATTTCTACGAAACGAAACTATTAATTTCAAATGATCAATTTGATTTGTGACACATAGTAATTAATGGAGTGGGGGTATAGCTCAAAAATGTTTTTTTTTTAATCTTCATTGTGCATTAATATTTTATAGTTTTTTAATAGGGCAATTTTTATATTTATTTAATGTTTGGAATGAATTAAGAGGGGGGGGGGGGGCGTAAATGATTCGTTGAAAATCATAAAATTTATGTTTTATGAAATAAAATTTAATGAAATTTTGAAAAACTTTTTTTGTATTTATTAATATTCAAACGTATTTTTGACGCATAAACCGTATACAATATACTTATACAACTAACGCATAACCGACGTAAAGTGACTTGTATACATCTACTCATCACTCATTCACCCTCTTTAGCGTTTCATCTTGAAAACCTGTCGTATTTTAAAACGTGTCGAGGTCACTCCAGTTCACTAGCTAGCTTAAGAAGTTTTACTTAAAAAATTAATCAAAATAAGTGTTAATAAAAATCAATGAGGCTTTTGCGGTTATTTTAAAATGATACTTGACTTATTTTTATCGTATTATAATTAATTTTAAAAAAATTATTAAAGAAAATATTATGATTTTCAAGAAATATTCAAAAAACGGTAATTCAATTGTATTGTATTTTTTTTGTACCATTCTTTATAATATGGTATACAAAGATTGTGTGTATTAAATAGATAAATGTCATTCAATAAGAAATAAGTGGTCGGTTAGTGACATGAGGTGTAAAATTGTAAAAGTAAAGATAGAGAACGTATTCCTCTACGACGCATTAACTTACTTACTATCATACAATGTATTTATATGTATTATAATACGCAGTAGTTATTGAGTTACAGCATCTACAGACAGACAGACACACAGACATCATGGCAAAAATAATCAGAATGGATTCAGGGAAGGTCAAAATGCATATTTCATATTTTCATCAAATCGAAAAAATCAATATTTATATTAGTTATTGAGTTACAGCATCTACAGACAGACAGACACACAGACATCATGGCAAAAATAATCAGAATGGATTCAGGGAAGGTCAAAATGGATATTTAATATTTTCATCAAATCGAAAAAAATCAATATTTATATTAGTTATTGAGTTACAGCATCTACAGACAGACAGACACACAGACATCATGGCAAAAATAATCAGAATGGATTCAGGAAAGGTCAAAATGGATATTTCATATTTTCATCAAATCGAAAAAATTAATATTTATATTAGTTATTGAGTTACAGCATCTACAGACAGACAGACACACAGGCATCATGGCAAAAATAATCAGAATGGATTTAGAGAAGGTCAAAATGGATATTTAATATTTTCATCAAAATCTTGAACTCGAAAAAATCAATATTTATATTAAAATAAAGTAAAATAATATTTCTACCATGATAAAATGAGAAATTTAATAAGGAATTATCGGAGTTCTTACCACCAATGGTGTAGCAAAGATTTTTTAGAGGGAGATGAATTTTTTATGGAGGGTCCACTCACATGTAATTTTCTGGCTCCCCTGGTCCCCCCTTATCATAAAAAATTTGAAAACACTTTCTACGAGGTTATATCTATAAACAACACAACACATTCGATACCCTGTAAAAAGATTTTCTTATGAAAAAAAAATTATTAGAGATAGAAAAAAATACCTGTATATATTTTTAAATTTAAATTTATTGAATATGTATATTATGGTATAATAAAATTAAACTTATAAAAATCATAACAATTTCATAATAGTTTCAACAAGAAAAAAAATTGACTAGTAAATAATAAAAAATAAAACAATAACAACAATAAAAAAAAATCAGTATTAACTATTTACATACAACTATAAAAATAATACGTAACTTCACTTTCACGTAATTTTCTGTTAATTCATATAAAAAAGTAAGAAGTATTTACAATGTGTACAATGCAGATTTTTTTAATTATCAAGAATTCAATTTAATGAAGAATTTAATAACAGTTATAAAATTTATTAAAATTCATTCATTCGGAACATTTTTAAAGTTGTCTTAACTTTCCTCGATAACATGAACGAATAAGGTAAATCACTACATAACTGGTCGAAAGATACAGACAAGGTAAATAAAATAAAATAAAATTCTACAAAAATCAGCTCTTAGGACTATTAAGGTAGTTCTCGTGCAAACGTCATTTCGATAGAATTTAAAAAAAAAATCAGGGTATAAAAAGAATAATGATATCTATCCAATCGTGAAATTTTAAAGAGATCGACCGTTTTAAACTCGAGATAATTGTCATCAAAGTTTGCCACTTTTGTACGTATCCGCTATATCAAGTTCATATTATATGTCCATTTTCATGACCAAAACTTCGATAGATTTTGATAAAAAACTATCAAACAATAAAGGTTTATTATTCTGATATGTGATAAAAAATTCCTAATGATTGACCTTGTATTTCAAAAACAAAATGATTGACCGTTTCATATTTGAAATTTAATTATATTTCAAAAACAAAACGGTCAATCATTTTGAATTTTTTATCACATATCATTATAATAACCCTTTACTGTTTGGTAGTTTTTTATCAAAATCTGTCGAAGCGTTTAGTCATAAAATAAAGAAAATATATTCATAGTATGATTGTGTTTATAATAATCTGTATAGACGGCTTTGGGTATAGACTTGATCAAAAATTCTCTGTAGCAACGCAATTATTTTCGATATTTTACTATGGTATTATGAGCGTAACTTTTTGTTGGTACTGTAGCACGAGAACTACCTTAATTAAAAGTTATATGTCCTCTAGACGATATCAGTTAACTGTCAGATATGTCTGTTAAATAAAAAATCAGGCTTTTACAAATATCCCCTTTAAAACTTTAGTGATACCCGTGCATTTCATGACCTCCTATTTCGATATGATGACCTCCCCCGTGTCCCCCACCGAAACCACCCCCGTGTCCACCTCCGTGACTTTCAAGCCCACCCCCATGTCCTCCCCCGTGACCTCCTCCGTGACCTCCCCCGAAACCTCCTCCGATGTGACCGCTGATGCTTTCTATGTGACCTCCGAAACCTCCACCGCCGCCGCCGTGACTAACGACGTGTCCTTCATCTATTCCCCCGCTATAGCCAAGGAGGTGGTGACCTCCATCGTCATGGCCGCCCCCCTTTACGTGCTTCACGACCGTGTGCGTGTGGTGGATGTTGTGGATTTTGTAAGGTACGTGAATTATTACTTTCTTGTGCCTGGAAAGGAGGTCAGATTATTTAATTATATTTATTTATTTATGTAATATCCCCCTGTCAAATTTCATCAAGATCGGTATTTTTTCCCCATACAAACTTTTCCACACCTTATAATCCCTTAGGGGTTGTTTTTTCGGGATTCTAAGTAGCCTATGTCCTCTCTCAGGGTGCAAGCTATCTCCCTGTCAAATTTCATCAAGATCGGTTTAGCGGTTTAGCCGTGAAAAGGTAACAAACAGACAGAGAGACAGACAAACACACTTTCACATTTATAATATTATATACATAAAAATTAATGTTCGGTTGTATGAGGCTTATAGACACGGAATTACTGAACCGATTTCAATGCGGTTTTCGCCAATAGTTGGATAATTTTTCTGTGCAGTTTCGTGGCTATTAACATTTTATAAAAATTTAAGATTTAACATCAAAATCTTGGAATAAAGAATTCCTATAATTTACAAAAATTTACGGTTTCAATATTTTATTTTATTTAAATCACTATGATCTATATTGGGTGGGAATTTTGAATATTTTATATCACTATGATTTTGTTTTAATTACTTAAGTCCGCAAATATAGTTTTTTTATGTTTTTTCTCCAGAAATGGACACTTGCTAATGATTACAAAATGATAAGTACTACGACACAAGAGATATAAAAGAAAGAATCGTAAAATTGTAAACAATGTAAAGCAGATGCTATGATAATATAATAATTAATAAATAGATTACACTAATAATTAGTTAAAATGTCCAATTTTAATACCCATTGACCGATTGTGATCAAATTAAGCTGTTTTAGAGTCAAATCTATATAATATCAAATATTTAGTACGTTTACTTAAACAAGTGTCCAACACTGGGATATTATCCAAGACTGGTGCCAGTATCTTATATATTTATCAAGCAAATTAAACTATTTATTATTTATATGTAGAGGAATTCTGGGAAATGATGTTTGAAAGAACACGTAGCAAACAAGCCCCTTGAATATTTAACTATGTATGTATCTATTATTACCTACATATAATATATATATATGTATGTTCTATATAATTAATTAAATACATAATTAACTCACTTTCCTCCTCCACCCCCGTCAGCTTGACAAAGGGTAATTGATGCTATTAGAACAATGGCGAAAATCATCTGAAAAGAAGTTAAACATATGTTACTTAATTAATAATTATATATGTAGTAATTCATTTCTATGGTAGTCAACAACAATTAAAATATCTTTAATTGTAGTTGTTTGTCAGTATCTAAAACTTAACTGTATATACAGGGCCGTAACAAGAAATCTTTGACCCACTATACAACAAAAAACTAAATTATAGATGGAAATAAGAACTAATAAAATTAAAAAATGTTTGTTTATTAAAAATATATTTTGAAAAAAATTTGAGCAAAAATCATATTATGATGTATGTAGTTAAATCTCAATCTCAAAATGTTGGGTACATAATACTATTATGTAGTACTATTATGGGCTAAAATTTCAGATTTTTATCTGGTCCCACGCCAGAGTTATTTAGCTTTGAAAAATGCCATTTTCTCGAATTTTTAAATTTTGAGTTTTTTTTTTAAAAAAGGGGAGCAAGTCTCAGGGTTGAACTTAAGTGTGTGAACAAAAAAATAATTTGACTTGTTAACTTTTCCCCTTCTTGCAAAAAAATCCACTTGAAAATGTGATTTTTTCAAAAAAAGAGCTAAGAATTAAGGCGTAAATTTCACCCTTTAAAATTACATTTAGGTTGTAGCCCGTTTTTTTCTGAACAATTTGCTTTTAGTCTCGTATTAAAAGGTCTGATAGAAGCTGAGATATTCTAGTTTCCTCAAACCCTTTAAAGTGTAAAAAATATTGCGAAAACAAAAAAACAATAAAATTAAAATAAAAAATTACAGACAAAAAATATTTTTTTAGAATGGTCTGGACCACTTACTATGGATTGACTCTATAACTTTTTTTAAATTTTTTTAGAAAATTTGAGTTGATTTATTTTATTTAAAAGACAAAAACGGGATAGAAAAAAAATCTACATACCGTTAATCTCGACACGACCATCTTCTTATTCTTCTTATTCTTCCAGAACACACAAAATTACTAAACAGCTGAATGCATAATGATTTGGTAACCATCAATTCGCTTTTATATATTAAACCTCACCCAAGAGTGGTGGTTGAATTTAATATTGTTAAAAATCAAGAAGGCGTTGAACGTTTAAAAGAAAGCACTCACCGGACCATAGACAAGGTACGGTGTTATCTCTGTCATACAGTGCACTGTATTACCGGCGAATGAAAGCGAAATTCACGGATATCCGTGGAATTTCGCGGAAATGCATCTCACTAATAAGATATTAATTATAATATATCATTATTTATGACTTGAGATTGGATAATTGCATTATACGTAACTTTCAGGCTTGGCGAAAACGGGTTATTCTAAAGAGGTTATAATTACCGCTGTATATATACAGGGTGTCTCGTAAATATTTCAAAAGTTGTCAAGGATATTAGAACAATCGATTTTTGTTAATAAAACTATGTCCGAAAAAGAGCCGTTTTAGCAGTAGAGTAAAAGAAAGGACCACGTACAAAAGCAATCCTTAATATATGTCTGTCTGTCTGTTAGTGCGTTTATCACTCGAGAACCACTTATCAGATTTACGTGGTTTCTTTTATAATTCATAGGGACGTTCTCTGGCCAGGTTATATTTTGTTACGTTAGGTTAGCAGTGATGATAATAGTAAATCAAGTCGGAAAAAATTTTGCCATCAGCGCGCTATTTTGCAATACGCTGCCTAAGCCGTTCAATATTAAACAAAATAATGTATTAAAGAATTGTGTAGAATCAAAAGATCTATAATAAAGTCCGCGACACCATATGTCTAATTTTTGTATTCAAGCCACAATGACTGCTTTTATGTTACAAAGAAAATTTAAAATATTTGGGTTTTGTTTACGTGGACTTATGACCTGCAAAACATTAATCCTTATCGAAATAAATTATTTCATCGTCATAAGTACTTAATGTAGATATAATTTGCCCTTTACAGCATCCAATTTGGTCGTATAGTTTAGAAAATATCGAAATATACATACGGGAACATATTATTCGCGCGTGTTTTAAATTTAAATAGAACAAAAATTATTTTTACTTTTTGTTCTGATTTGTTTTTGTTGGGTAGGTAATTTAAGTGTTGTTTGGTTTTTATTACAATAATAACTAATCGTGTTTGTAATTAATCCAACTATATATTTTTTAATTCCTAAACAATAATTCCGTAGTCCACGCGAGCGAAGGCCCTGCTAGTAATATAATAATAATAAACTATATGGAAACAATTATAAATAATCAATATTCAATACATGTTGGCAAGTTGATTGTGTGGACATAAAGGGTCTCACCCGACTTGTTTTAAATGGAGTTATATCATTTAGCTTCAGAACTAATACATCTGTATCTAAATAAATGTTGTATTTAAGATTAATACAAATTAAACATTTTTCCTTTCACTAAACGTAAATAAAAAAATTATTAAAAAAAAAATGAACAGGTTTTCGATACATATATTTTTGTTAAAATGAGTTTTTTCCCTTTGAAATGTTACTAGCGGTCAAGTGGCAATGACTTTCAAAAAAACAAAAACGAATCGCCATGAAACGAAAGTGATTGGTGAATGTAGTGAAGTAATCAGTGCAATCTTGATTCTAATAAGAAATTTAATTCACAAAAACAATTCGGAACAAGGAAGTTATGTATAGACAGTGGCGTGGAAGATACAATTATTTTATTTAAAAAGTTATTAAAAAATACCACGGGAGCTACGGGACTTTCTTATACAGTATACATATTTCTAATTATATTTAAAAAAAAAAATTAGGTTAATGAATTTTTATCTGAAATATTTTTTTTCAAAAATATGAGTTTTTTTTTACAGACGAAAATTAGTTTTATATTTAAAATTTCACCCTTCTATGACACACAGACATCATAGTGGAAACAGTCAGAATGGATTCAGAGAAGGTCAACAAAATACATAGATATTTCTATCAAAATCTAGAATTCGATAAAAACTTTCACTTATAATAATATCCCGAATAATATACGATATAATAACCAAATATAAATATATCAAGCAGTAAATAAAAATGTGACGCAAGTCAGAGAAAAATTACCTATACATTTAATGATGCGATACGCTGAGTAAAGCAAAATATTCTATGAATGTATAATTTTTTTAATTCACATAAAAATGTTCATCTCATAAGTATAGTTATTATACCTTTTACTTTATATATATACTTTTACTTTTTTTACTGATAATTAAATTTATTTTCACTATCGCAGTTACGCTACTGACTGTTTTTTTAATAAATAAAAAACAGCTGTTATTTATTTATTGTCAATTTAATGTATTCAACTGCCTTTTAATAGCTTTGATTTTGATTATTAGCAATGTTATTTGTAAAACCTTGTACTTCAAAATACTTTAACAATAATATAACTTTTACAATGTTTTTTATATTATTTTATAAATTTTAAGGTCATTAACGCAAAATGAATTTCATTTTATGTATTAAAAAAAATTTTAAATGATTTTTACTATATAAGTTTTGCTTCCTCGCAATATCGAAGATACGAGAAACTTTGTGATAGTTTAAAAATGAGAAAAAAAATTGTTTTCCGATTTCAAAATTGATTTTTCCGTTTCAGATCAAGACAAACACTTTTCGTTCCGTGTCTATCTGTCTGTCCCCTGAATCCTTGTCACACGCATAACTCATGAATCAGTGAAGTGATATTAATGAAACTTGGTTGGATGGTTGGGTCTGGCTTGAGGACTGTCCCATTTCAAAATTTTTAAAATCGTGTGTGTAAGGGGAAGTGGTGATATCTCAAGAACGACACATGTTACGTGAAAATTTCATAGAATCTTTTTTGTAGAGCAGTAAATTTCCTACAATATGGTTCTACAACGTTTGTTGTAAAATATTCCCTTATAAATATCTATCTGTTTACTTTGACATATTAAATGTCATTTTGACGTTTAGATTGAAATTGTTAAAAATTAAAAAATACACGACAAAATAAATAAATGGTTAACCAATGACTGTTCATGAAAATCCAAAATCAGTATTTATTAAAAAATTTCAATAAATAATTAACTACCTTTGGTGAATTTAGCACGAGGAAGCACTGTGCATTTACTTTGCGGATTTTTTTTCAATTGATTCTGAAAATGTCGGAAAAAAAGGACAAAGGAATTAGTTATTTTAATTTTACAGCAATAAGTTTTGCTTCGCCTTGACGCAAAAACCACTGAACCGATTTTGATGTGACTTTCACTGTTAGAAAGCCTAAGACCTAAGAATTAGTTGAATGGAATTAGAGCAGACATTTTATTTTTTTTATTAAGAAATCTTGCCAATCTAATTATAGTAATTTTTATTGATAATAATTGCAGAAGTGTACATTTAGTCATTACATATCATACTATAAAATATTCATTATAATAACTAGTATTCGTACAATCACCAGTGGTACCTAACAAGTTAAATATATAAGTCACAAGAATGGATTTATTTTATAACAGAGAGCACATAAACCACAAGGAATATTCATTTATTTAAAAAAACATGACAGTGGCATAACCCAATCCCCCCCCCCCCCCCCCTAACCCATCTCCAGATTAAATAAAATAATTTAAAACAAAAATAGGAAAAAACTTAAAAATAATTTTTGACAGGGGGAGATCAACTTTATGTTACTTCACTGTTTTCCCTTATAAATTTTTTTTTTTGTGAATTTTGAAGGAAGGGGAGGTCAAACTTTATACCCTCTTCATTACACCTATAAAATAGAACAATTAATAATTCAATGAAAAAAATTTGGGGGGGGTCAACTTAAGAGTATACTATTTCTTCAAAGTATGCATATATTGTTTCAAATTATACTTAGGGAACAATTTGATTATTTTGGGGGGGAGGGTAATTTAAGGTTATGCCATTTTAAACGTTCGAAAAAATCCACCCTAAATGATTTCTAACCCTAATCTAAACTGCTACAAAATGGTATAAAATATTTTATCAATAATATAATTGTTTGTCCCATTTACCAAACAATATATTTTTGTAATTAAGTATTTTTTTAATACATTAATTTCTACATGTCCCATAATATACGAAAAAATATCAAATACATATATTGTATGCATGCTTACATAGAAATAACAAAATATATATAATACGTTGTTTTAAGTTATTTTATTTTGATAATTTTACAAAAGATTAATTTTCAAATGCTTTGATTTTACTAAAAACAAGTTGTATGTATTGTACCTATATATATTTTGTCATTTTTTTACATAACCTACATTTAACACAGTTTTTTCTTGTCAAATTAATAATATAAAATATATATTTCTATATCAAATAAACAAAAAATAAAATAATATATGGAATATAACAGTTTCTACTAACCTAAATAGAATATTGAGAATCAATTTCAATAAGATCATAATTTAATACTTCATAAACTTCAAACTATAAAAACTACAAACCCACTAGTGTATTTTTTTTTTTATTAATATTTTCAGTTTTAATATTTCAAGGTAAGAAAAATAAAAACGATAACCCCCTTATTATATAATATATTTAATCAATTAATTTTACTAGGCCATAAGGAAACTCATTGTATAATTAATAATATATAAATATTATCGAATTTTAACTTTTTAATTTTAAGATTTAACAATAAAGCAGATAAAAAATGTATTCTAATGTTTTCAAGTTTCCAATTGTTGTACACCTGTAATACTTAAACGTGATTGGTCCAAACATACCAACAATCAAAATGGCGTTTGCATTCTATTGTCAAAATTACTGTTGAAAAATACCAACAATAAGTGCTTTTATAACTCTGTTTGACTGAAAAATATTATTTAAAAGTTTTATTCATTGTAGTGGATTATTTGTGTTATTATTTCTTTAAAAATCAACAATCAAACAGTGAACATTTCATTACATTATATTGTAAGCATAGAGATAATGTACAATAGAGGTGAATAATATAAATGTAAACCTAATATTCGCATTTTCAACTGCCACGTTTCCTCTACGTATATTATTTCTATTAATAAAGCACAATAAAACAACTTTATTTTATAGTGTTTTAATATTTCTAATTGTTGAACACCTATAACGCATACTCAAAGATGATTGGTTCAAATTTACCAACAATCAAAATGGCGTCGGTGTTCAAATTGTCATGTTTACTGTTGAAAAATTCCAACAATTATCGATGTTTTGATAAGTTTATTTGACTGAAAAAGATTTAAAAGTTGTTTTTAAAGTTCTGTTCGTATTAGTGAATGCAGTGGACCGTTTGTGTTGTGTTACAATATTAAAAATCAACAATCAGTTAATTTTTCATCACATCATACTTCAATTGATGAAAACTTGCCAGAAAATAAAGAAAATGCAGCAAAACATCAAGTAAGTCATTAAAAATTCTTACCATTAGCAATTTATTCAAAACACATTAAAATTTATTTTTATTTCAAAACTTTATAACAATTAAATAAACAATTTTTCCCCGGTACCAAAAATTTAAAAAAACATCATTCAAATCAACTTTTCGATGACTTTATCGATATGATAGTTATAATATATTAACAACTGGATATTTCTGTCTATATTATCGAACCCCATTTCGTGCAAAGCTCTCAGACATGACTGCAATTTAATATCATTATTTAACGGATTCGGCATTGAAGTTTTTGAGGTCTCGCCTTCATTCCTACTTACATTTTCTGTAGAATTCCCGACCTTATCTTCCTTACTTTCATTATCATCTACCTTCACCGGAGGTGTGTACAATTTAATCGGAGAATCAGCATATTTCGAATCATCATAACTTGTCGGAACCGGCTCTTTATCTGTACCATCAAACACGTATGAATACTTTGAACCTGGCCGTCTTTCCTTCCCCTCATAACCCAGCCCGTCCGCCGTGAAAACAAATCTCTTATCAAAGTTTTCAATACCTTTGAAAATCCCATCAAACACCTGATTTATGAAATTAGGGGCACTCGGAGGTGGGGGCGGGTGATTGAACAACTCGTGAGGCGGAGGCGGTGGAAAGGGCACGTGCGGGAGCTCTGCACCTTGTACAGGCGGCGGGACAGCATATGGGGCTGTAAACGGAGCTTGAGGGGGTGAAAACGGAACATCAGGTCCCGTAGCTCCACTGTCTGTCGTCAGTAAGTCATTCTGTGCTCCATTTCTCCAGTAATGAGGCATATTCGGGAATGGGTAGTATCCAGCTGGGAACCTAGGTCCATTTGGGCCCTGGCTGAAATTTGGATCACCAAAAGTCGAATGCCCGACACCCACGTAAGCGTGAGACTGATATTTCTCATCTGGGGTCTTAATGTCTTCAGTTTTCTCGCTTTTAACCACATTTTCCTGTTTAGACTCGTTATTATTATTATCGCTGCTTTCTTTATCGGATTCTTCTGAATCTGAAGCGACATTCGCCGCAGCCTTCTCTCCTTTCAACATTTCTTCAGCGTACTTCCCAATTTCATCTGGAACAATCACGTAATCGCTGTCGTCCGAAGAGGCCTGACTTGTACCAGAAATCACAGAGATATTATCAGAATCGCTATCCTTTCCCGAAGACTTGTTACTCTGGCTCATGTTCAACAAATTACCCGTCGGAACGTCATTGTTTTGTTTAACTTCCACAGTCTTTTCAGGTTTCGGTAGCAGATCTTGCAAATCAGGATAGATGAAGTTATCTTTGAACCTCGGTGAGGAGGGTTTAGGTGGGGAGGGTACAGGTGAGACTTGCTGTTCCAGCTTTGTCGGGGTGGCGCTGCTGCTGACATTCCCAACTTCGTAAATGCACTCAAGCCACTGCCCGAAACGCACATCGTTCTGGAAGAACTGCCAATGTCCTTCGTAACGTCCATCAGCATCTGTAAATAAATAATTACATACAGTTGGAGGTTATCTCAAAAACTACTGGACAGATTTTGATGAAACCTGCACAGATGGTTCAGAAGTCCTTTAGGGAACAATTACATTACCTGGCATTTGCACAGCTATCTCTACGACAGCTGTCTGGCCTGGTTTGAGAAGGGGGCACTTGTATGCCTTCTGCAGGGGCATCAGGGCGCTTGAACCCCAGGAGAACCTCATCTCTGTGCCTGCCGGCCACTGATACACTCCACTGTTCATTATTTCCCAGCGGGAACGCACTATCTGCCCGCGGCTTGCGACCTGTATAATAAAATAAATTAATTAAACATTGATTCCCCGAGAAATGTTATCATTATTTCACAGACCTCTGTTTTGGTTTGTTCTGATAGGACAGAAGAGTTGATGTCAGGTTCAGCAATGACAGCTTCTGGTGCTGCTTTAGGTTTCTGCTTCTCTGAAACGTTGGGGCTTGCGTTCGCCACTTGTACCATTTTCACAATTTGTTTGTGAGATTTCTCGACTTTCGTGCTTTTTATTGATGCCATTGCTTCTGAAGGCGACTAAATTAAATATATTTAAATATTTTCTACAGTAAAAGCAATAGTATTGACAAAAAATAGAAAATCTGCTAGTTTCTATATCTAAAAGGGACCATCCATAAATTACATCACACAAATTTCATGATTTTTTTTTACCCCCCTCCCTCCTCAAAAACACAGCAACTAGAAACGCAAAAAAAGTTGCAAGCTAGTCTCTATATCTTAAAAGGAAAAGTCCTCACTAACTCATATATCAAAAATTCTTCCACTTTCAAACAAGCTGAAAACCTGATTTTTTAAATATATATTATCTGGTCAAACACTAAAAAAGTAAAGGCCAGATTAAAAAAAAAACCTTTTTTTACCATTAGTATGGATACAATATATGATATATGATAAATACCTTGATACAGACGATGCTGCCAGACTTGGCCTGAGCCACAGCGAGTGCCTGGTTGTATCTAGCAGGTTTCTCGCAGCGATTATGAGTCTGCCTGGTTTTCTTGTCAAGCATTCTGCGTGCCTTGTGCTCCAACTTCTCCAATTTTGCTTCGTATTTGCGCTCCAATTTCTTCTCATGTATATGCAACTTATGAAACTTATGCAAGATCTTTTTATCGCTGGAAAAATAAATGAATAAAATTGCATTCTGTTAAAATGTAAATGTGTTAATTTACATGTAAAGCTCTTCGGGGTAATCGGAGAGCTCTTCCTCAGAAACGCTCTTTTTCTTTTTGGTTTCTGGTTCCATGGGTTCGCTCTTTTTGGGGGGAGAGTCAGTCTCGTTGCCTTTAACGTAGTAGTGTATTATATCAAACATTGTTACCAGCATTTCTTCTTTGAACTGCAATAAAAAAATAACTTAACATGCTAGTTTTTAGAAATTAGCAGAATCTAACTAACCTCTTCCATATATTTTGTAAACCAAATCGGGGGTTCAGTAGAATCATCTTTAGTTTCATTATTTTCATCGTAAAGGTAATAATGTTTTCCATGTTTCTTCAAAGTTTTCTTATGATGGTGTTTGGCTTGCATTTTAATATAATCCCTCTTCTTCTTCTTGATTTTAAGTACAATAGTCTGCCCTTTACGAGCCTGTTTCCTTGAATACTCTAACGCAGTCTGATAATCTCGCTCAGATCTGATTCTAATTTCGTCTCCTTCTGCGTCAATATAAGCAACAGTTATATCGTCACTAGTTCCGATATTTTGGATCTGAAATACACGTTTTAAATCAAATAAAGAACACACGGTTGTTTAACATTGCATAATTTAAAACAAAAATTAAAAAGAATGAATCATAAACCGGAATTCTAAACAATTACTTTTGTATATTTTTACATGTCATGTGTTTTTGACAAGTCAACAGTCGCCCAGTAAAGTAGTGCGTATGCGTGGTATATTAAAACCATTGTTATTTAATTAGAGTGTTAACTTGGTTGATTTGGTCGAATATATAAACAATTAAAACAAATTCAATAGTTTATTGAGCGATATCATTTTCGATATGAAATGTTATGACTAATTCAAATTAAAATAAACTTGGCCGATTGGTTTTTTTTATTGCATGACAACACGAAATTATCATGGCGTATTTAATTGTATTGTTTATTTGAATTCTAATAAGAAATGATTTTAATTTATATATGTACATACTAAATATGATTTAAAAGCGGCCCAGTTAGCACAAGTATCGGAATTGTCAACAATTCCCATTATGTCATCACCGCCTCCACTCAAACTGTTTTCAATATGTAATTCGTAAACAATTTCCAAATCGTCCGCTTCTGCCATAATTATGTATTTCGAATAATACACTGTTGGATAAACACGACCACAATGCACGAATTTAATTTTAACTCACAAATACACGTATGATAAATTAGCGTGTATTTACAAACAATGAAATTTACGTACTGCGTAAAAACACTTATTACAACAGCTGGTCTATTGCGGATATTGCCGGTAGATGTCTCTGCGGTCAGTGGAAAAATTTGGCATTTCGTTTGAATTTTTTTGTAAACAATGAAATTTTTTTTATTGATTGTTGTAATTGAAATATTTTTGAAACGGGTGTTGTGGCTATAAAATTGGATTGAAGAGAATAAAACAAGGTATTTACAAGTCTATAATTCAATTTATTTCATCGAACATATACAATAATAGCATGCGAAACATTTTGAAGTAACATACAAGTTGTTTTTATTTTTTACAGTAATATGCAATGTAAGTTCTATTTATTATTGATAGTGTACTAAACAGTCATATAAGTTATATTTCTAACACATTTTCAATTTAACACATACATTACGATTAAACAGCTCTAATAATTATTAATTACACATAGAAATAGAATATAACTGAAACTTATTAAGTGTTAAAAAAATTACGTCTGAAGTTTTCAATTCTACAAATATTAGTTACGTGATGTTAGTTAAAATAGTAGGAACATCAGATATTATCTTTCCAATTATATCGAAGTTCTATGACCTAATATAACATAATTATGGTGTTTCGGTCAAAATTTATTAATATATAAAGAAAATCATTAGATTGAAATACCTATACAAAATAAAATTTTAAAAAAATTCCAATGCAACAGTTCTAACCATCATTTTTTTTCGTTTCATTAGTTTTGACAGTCCATTTATGGTCCCAATTATTATCTTACTGTTTGAACTGTTGCATTTTCTAATTGATGATGATTTTAATTAATATCTCAGAACTTACTGATTTCTTTCGTAATTGAAAATTGGTAGGCACTAAAAAAGGCAGGGGATAATATAAATTCAGTCGAGTTACAGTTATGAAAAATGATTTTAAACATCGGCAAGCATATTATCAAATATATAAGTATATATATAACGTGATTCATCCAATATTATTAAATATGTATACTGTATACAGTTATATATATACTATCACATGCAAAAGTAACTGACCCTCCTAAAGTGGTTTTTACCTTTTGTTCTTCTTCCAAACCGTTGCCAAGTAAAATATAACTGTTACTTTTGCACGCGATAGTACTTTTTATAAAATACGTGCATAGGAAATATCAAAAAAAGGATCCAAAATAAAATTTAAAATTAACTAAAATATAAAATAAGTTAACTAAATTTATAAACAACCATATTTTTGAGTGCCCCTCCCCTCCCCCCTTCATTTTTCACGACCCACATTTTGAGAAAGGCAGGTTTTTTTTATTATTTATCTTTTTAGCGTCCAAATTATTTTATAATGAATGTTTTTTTTATGTCTCATTGTTGCAGTCAATATTCCAGATGTCGAAATTTATTATAATATGTTCGAAAAGTCGTTATTTAAAAAAATACAATCAAATTATGTTTTATTTTTAAAAGTTTTTAAATTAAATAATGTTTAATTTGATATTTAATTAAACATTTTTACGTTTATTTGAATTTAGAATATTAGAAAGCATAGATAAAAACGAATGCAAATGTAAAAAATAAAATAATTTGGGACGCTAAACCGATAAATAACCGTTTTTTAAAATAAATATGCTCACCTGAATAGAAAATTCACATAAAGTTTTCATGATATGTTCACTCTATTTTTTATAAGGCTATTTGAAAAAAATAAATAAAATGACTGATTTTTTTAGGATTTTTCAATACATTTTTTATCTTCAAATCGGATTAATTTTATAAATGATTAAATATATCTATAAAAAATAATACATAGAAGAATTTTAATAAAATATTATATCAAAACAAAAATAATGTATTTAAATGATAACTTATTTATTTGAAAAATTTGTTCAAATTTAATTTATAAACGCTACAACTATTAATATAAATATCTGTAACATACAATAATATATATGTGCATAAGTAATAATAATAATAATTATACTTACATTAAATATTATTTCTAGAACATATACAATGTATATTTAAATATCGGGCAATAAAAAAAAACATCTCCTATTTGACATAAAAATATAAATGCAAAACTTCAGATTTGCCTTAAAATGTTCGCTATATTGTATAATTTTATGTATCCAAATTTCAAATCGTTTAGGAATTATAGCCCTTTAAAATCATTCTGAAGTTTGTGTAATTTATATTTTCAAAGTTCTATGTTACTAAACAGGAAAGGATTTTTTTTTATCCACCCGGTATATAATATTTACTAAACATCACAATATTTTAATATTACAACACAACCAACTAAAATATCAATATTGCACAATATCAAACGTAATATTTATAAAAAAGAATTGATAGAATCCAGATCGTTCAAATAATTTCACAAAAAAAATAACCACCCGTTTGGTCCCACACATCATAATTCCCAAATAAAAATACTATAATATTGTGATGGACAATTTTTTTTTAAATATCTGTGTTCAATATCATATAAAATTCATTTATAATATTTATTTTGAATAATTTCAATAGAAAATATCATTCTACACATTTTATCTTCTTATATTTTTCACACCAAGACAATACTTTGTGAGATATAAGCAAAAATACCACGTTTCCAAGATGGCGTCAGTTTATCCGCCATCTTAGATAACCAATATAACCTTACTTGCAAAAATTCTACGTTTTTCCAAGATGGCGCTTTGTAACGAGTATAACCTCACTCTCAATATGTCAAAATATACCTTTTATAAATGAATTTTACCGTCTTAAACTAAAATTGTGTTTAATATTTTGAATAAATATAAAATTGTGCACAACCTAATTTTAGAATTTCCAGTATTACGCAACATATTAAATTTAACTTCATTTAAAGATTACTTATAGACTTATTTACATACATCTCGGCAGTTATATAAATGAAATTAAACTTAAGAAAACTAAAATCAATGATTAAAAAAATATTTATAGAAGCAAATAATATTTACATTTTTTTTTAGGTCATCAAAAAACGTTAAACATAAATTAGACTATATTTTAAAAGCAAACTGTAAATTATTATCATTTAAAATTAACAATTAGAGTTACCAACTATTCAGACAGGTTGGCAAACCTAATAACAATATAATAAAATGCAAAAAAATTAATATATTTGAGACCTTTGAATAAAAAATACTTAAAAGAGGTAATAATAATATAATATACAAAAAACGGTTTTTAAAATCATCCAACCCCTAAAAGTTTCATAAACGCTTTTAGTAACAACTGCCCCCTTATTTTAGGGGGGTGGGTCTAGTCTGAAAAATTGTCAAATTTAAAAAAATCGTGATACACGTGTATTTTAACACCCTTTTCCCCCTCTTCGGGGTTGAATTTCAGAAAATCCTTTCTTAGTGGGTGCTTACGTAATAAAAGGAAACCACCCTTAAAATTTTACGTTTCTAGATCCAAGTGTTTGGGCTGTGTGTTGATGAGTCAGTCAGTGAGTGAGGACGAATTTTATTCCTATTTTTTGTATTCTTCATTCAAAGGATAACAAATTGTTTTTATTATAAAAAGGGTGTCGTGTGTATATTTGTTATACATAATATAAATATTATTTTTATATTAAGGCCTATTAAAAATTATTTTCTACACTATTATTAAATACAAGAAGATTTTTTTTATATTTAAATTACATTTAATAGTTAACCATTCAATTTTTGGAGTATTTTGTAGACAACATGAATAGACACCTTGGAAATGCAAAAATAGTTTTATCTATATTTACAATAATTGGGTTTAAAAAATCGGACATTTTGTTGCAAACTAAAATAACAGTTCAAATGCAATAAACAGTAGCAAGCTAATTCAATTTTGAGTCACTTCAGTTTGCTTTTGTAAATTTTTATTACAAAATATTGCATTTTTGAATCATTTGGTTAAAATAGGATATTTGAATTATACAAAACATTACCAGGGCTAGACGAAAAACTGAAAAATATAGATTTTTTTAATGTTATACTTATTTAGACGCACGAAGTAACGCTCGGAAATGTTCGGAAAAACTCGTTTTTCTTATGAAAGTTAGCTGAGTAGTCATCGATAACAATAAAAGAGTGCGACTCAGGGACAGACAATGCGTGCGAGTGCGACACGAGAGTTATCGAAGGTATAGCGTTTATAACTATATGAACTTGTGAGAAAGAGACAGTAAAAAATTTGAAAGACATTTACGCAAATTAAAGGGGGTATTCTAGTCTAAAAATTTGAAAAAATAAATTCATTTTCTAAAAGTATAGACTCTTAAAAATATGTCCTGAAAAGGAAATTTTAAAATTTTCAAAACTCGTGAAGTTATAGCGATTTGAATTTTTCGAAACTACTTTTTTCAAAGTGTTTGACACAATATCTCAAGTTCTATTTGACCGATTGACTTGAAGTTTGGTGTGTACCTTTAACATATGTTGCTTTATGGTCCGAACCTCGGAAACTGCTAAATTGTTATTATTACTATTTTTTTTTATAAAAAAAAACATTTTTCAGACAGTCGCCATTTTGTTTTTTCTCGTTCTTTTTTAATTTTAGTCGTTTTTTCAATAACGCCTAAGAAGTATATCTTCTAACGTGTATACATTGATAGCTTAGTTTCGATTTAGTTACATTTTGACCAGCCCTGGTACAAATCACATCAATTTTCCTTTTCACAAATATTCAGGCTGAATTTAAGTACTGCCCTTTAATTGTGTGGAAAATAAGTTGTTTTGTTTTTTTTTTTTTAAATAACGTTCGGTAAATGCTGATATACTAATATTTTTAATATTATTAAAATGATAAATGCAGGTTACAAAACTTCATTAAAAACTTTAACCCGTTGTTAATTTATTATCGTAAAATGATTTTATTGCTACCCCAAAATATACAAATTGTCCTCAAAGTGAAAAATAATAAAAAAATAAAACTTTTTTTTTTTAATTTTGATACATCATTATCCAATATTATAAAGAAATGCCCCCTAAATAATAGAATGATATCATTAAGATTTTTTTCGAGTTTTCTAAAAAAAAAAGATACAGCAATCCACAGATTCTAAATTCCCCGACCACTAGAGGCTCGGGGGGCCCGGGGCAAGAAATGATCGAGGGGCAAAAATAAAAAAATAAAATAAAAAGACCTTTTTTTTGCTCGTCAATTTAAATTTATACACTTTTTTATTTTTTAATTGAAGTTGAGAAGCAAAAAAAGGTCATTAAAATCAAAATTAGTAATAAGTATAAAAGCACTGCCCCGACTGCCTTAGAAAAATACCTGACTTCCCAAAATTTAAAATAAATTCCCTGACTTTTCAGGATTTTAAATAAATTCCCTGCTTTTCCCTGACTTTCCAGAAAGTGGACACCCCTTGACGACCTAACGTTTATAATTTTTTGAATAATTTTTTTTGTGGAACCAATTAACCACGTAAATTGAGGGATTACTGTACCTTAATGATATCATTTTGTCTGGGTAGTTAGTTTCAATACTATGTACAATCCACATACAATATAACATTGTTGGCACCTCATAAACACATTTAAATTCAGAGAATTCTTTTTATAATACCAGACACTGTTTTATTCCATGATCCAGAACTTATCGGACAACCTGTAGATAGTAATATTGATTAAAAATTCTGTACTTATTTGGCAGAAGTGGATACGTCACATTGTTTTTCAGGAGATACATTATAAAGATTAACGTAAAATACTTGTATGGTTCTTAAATTGGAAGGAGGGGGGGGGGGGTATTTATTTATATATATTTAAAAGTGTTCCGCCTTCTTCTGCCATATAGATACAGACACAATATCAAATAATATTGATATAAGGTGGTGTACCTCGCTGGACTTTTTGTACGTTTGTACAATTCAAATATTTGAGAGTATAATAGGCATGGAGGTAACGCTGGGGACGGGACTAGTTGGCCGTGCTTTGGCCGGTCACATGTGGACCGTGGCTGCGGTGTAACGGGCCTCACCTCGCCGCCAGTTCCAGTGGTACGGACGGTACTAAACATAAACACAAACAAACGCTCCTGTTACAAACAAACAAACGAACAAGCGTACAAGTCGCAACTGTCACTTGTAATTATACTGTACATATTCATGTTATATTCATTGTTAGATATCTTACTAATGTAAAGTACTCATAATTTAATAAAACCGCCCAGTTTCTAAAATTAACAATGAAATTTCAAACTTTGGTTGTTATAATATTTCAAAAGTTTGAAATGTCATTGTTAATTTTAGAAATACTTTTGAAATACAACAATCAAAAGTTTAAAAAGTACAGTTCATTTATTTTAACGTTTAAAGGTTAACTTTATTTTGGTGACAAAATTGTTTTGTAGAACTATTTAACTCCAAGTTTCACCAAAGTCATTTATTTCTAACAGCCTTGTACTAACGTTTAGAAGCTTACTTTCGATTGGTCGATTTGAAAATTTATATTGCTGTTAGTTAAAACTAACAGAGATTGGTGAAACGGGGAGTTAATTCATTGAATTTATTTATTTTATACAAACCTGGGATAAAGAACAACATGTTCGACCATGCTGCATTAAAATCAACAAAAACAAGTTAAACAAATGAATTAATATAAAAAATTATGCCTGGTTTCATAAACGATAGTTACCTACAGTTTATCTCAAATTGTATTGATATTTAAAGTTAAATTAAATTTATTTAAATTTACATTAACTGAAAATCGATTTTTAAAATTATTATGAATATTTATTTTAAAATCTGAATTATACACCGCTGATTTTACGGAGCACATTTTGTGGTGCACAATGGTAACAAAT
Organism: Sialis fuliginosa; assembly: GCA_961205875.1. Lineage (NCBI taxonomy): Eukaryota > Metazoa > Arthropoda > Insecta > Megaloptera > Sialidae > Sialis > Sialis fuliginosa. The sequence goes on from OY540816.1 coordinate 23,258,038, forward strand.
TTAGGCAAATTAAATGATTGGCAATCGTTTTATTTTTAATTACTATTTTTATTATATTTATTTTAAAATCTGAATAATACGCCGCTGTTTTTACGGAGTACAATGGTAACAAATCAAGGTGATTATAAACGTTCCACATTTGTTCTTTTTATTAAAACCAGGCATTAAATCTGTAAAGAAAAAAATAGATCACTTACCCTTATCAATAGTTGTCCGCTAAACGACCTCGGATTAGTATACGCGTACGCGACCCAAGCGCCGACGGCCAGCACCAGACCGACGCTCATGACGCCTACGACAGTCCCGGCTACACCCCCGCCCCCGCCGCCGCCGGCACCCTGCCTCTGCTCGTCCCTGGCGCCGGTGTCGACGGACGCCGCGTTCACGGTGTTTGCCGCGCTCGCCATGCGGGACGCCGCGTCCTTAGGCTCGACAAGCGGCACCGCGCGACACTCGGCGCTGTTCAGAACGGGCGTCGCGTCGCAACCCTTGTGCAACCAATCCTGACGGTAACGGTCCATACCGTTAGAGCAGCGATTCGTCGCCGAGCACCATGCGCACTAGAATTCAATTATAATAATAAAAAAAATAAAAAATCCATTGACTATTTAGGTCCGCCATATTGGGTTTAGAATAACGTCACATAGCTTATCGTATTCTACTCGTAAAACCATTTCATTTGATACCCATGTCAAGGGGATTGTGAAGAAAAAGGTAATCATCCTTTTTGGGATGTCCGCTATATCGGGTTTAGATTGACATCACATAGCTTATCGTATTCTACACGTCAAACCCTTTTATTTGATACCCATGTCAAGGAAGTTGTGAAGAAAAAGGTAATCCGCCATCTTGGAATGAATTTATACATATGTGCAAAATTTCAAAGCTCTAGCTTAGCTAAAACTAGTCGAAATTTTGATTAGAATATTTGACCTAAATATAAAAACTGAGATTTGGCATAATTATAATAAATGATTGACCAACAATTGACCTGAATTATAAAAATAAAATTAAAGGGGGGCAAATGGGATACTATTATTCAACCCCGGCGAGTGGGGTATCAAATGAAAGGTAATAAATCAAGGAATTTAAATATGTAAACATTTTATTTTTATTAAAATCTTCGATAAACTTTTAAAAAAAACATCGTAAAAATATTTTGTTCAAAAGAAAAATTGGGAATATTTATAATGATACCTAGATAAAAAAATATATTTTAACTCCAATTTTTTTTATCCAAATTAATATTATAAATATGAAAAAAAACTCTCTGCCTGTTTGTTACCTTTTCACGACTAAACCGCTGAACCGATCTTGATGTAATTTAGCAGGGAGATAGCTTGCATCCTGAGGAAGGACATAGGCTACTTTGTACCCCGAAAAATAAATAAATACAAATTCCACGCGGACAAAATCACGGTTAACAGCTTAATAAAATTAAAATACACATATACAGAATGTTTCTGAAAATCATTTACAGTTTAAACTATTTTAATTCACAATACCTTGAACTCCGTCAAGTTTGTGAGGCAGCTATTGCAGTCCTTCAAGTCCAGACACGTGGGCAAAGCGTGGAGATAAATAACCGTCCAGTTTTTGATATCTTCACGTTTGAAATTCACCCTGTGATATTCGTAAATTGTTTTTCTCCGGACATCTAAGATCAACACAAACGTTTAAGTATAATCAGATTTAAAACTAGCAGCATCTTCAAAAAACTTACAGAAAATCGTATGGTCGATAATGTAGGCATCCGACAGGCCGACTTTGACCGGATGTTCTTCATCATGAATGTTTTCAATGATGAACGGAACTTCGTGATAAACAAAAACGATATCGCCGTTTTTGTGTAAGGTGGCTTGAAACGAGAAGTTGCCTTTATTTGGCTTATCTTGTAAAGCGACCTTTTCCCATAAAACCGTAAACGCCGTGCCTGGAAAATAATGTATTATTTACGCTGATTTTTTTTGACGTGATTAACGTCTTGAGTCTAGAGTTTCAGGCCAGGTACTGGGTGCGCATTTTAGAAACTTGATGTAACGCGCAGAAATCAGTTTTCGCGTTAGTGTAAATTTATAATCAGTATATCTTATACATTTATATCAAAGTAAAAACCATGATCTGTAGCTAGGGATTAAATAATCATAAGTTTTCAAAACCTGTTTAATTGTAACTAAAAAAATTGTATATTTTAAATTTTTTATACAATACGGGGGATCATACATGTGTTTTCATATTTAAAAGTATTCCTAAAATATTTGCAAAATTCTGGAACGCTCAGATTTGCGTCCTAACCAAACAAAATTTAACTAAAAAATTTCATTATTGTTAAATTCAGACTGTCATTATTCGAAGAAATACGAATCTGACAAAAAATATGTATAGGATCTTTTTTGTAGAAAATTGAATTAGTTCTCAATTTATATATAGTTACTTTTGTCGTAAAATTGAAAGAACACCGAAAAATCGGTAAAAACCATAGACATAGAGAATGCACCGCGCATTTTGTATTAATATAGGTAATAGTGTAACATTTCTTCATAACAGTAAGAGAGATGCAGTGACGTTTGGGATATATCTATCTCTTTTTCTAAGAAGAATGAAATAGTTACTCCTGTTTAATTAAATAAAGACAAGTATATCCCAATCATTTTCTGTCTCTTTCTTTCTGTTTTCGAGTCAGATGCTCTGTCTAAAAATGATTTGTTGATGCCTTCCCCCACTCCAGGATTTCTTAGCTACACTACAAAAAATATATAGCCAACTCCAAAATTTCCAGAATCTAATTTATTTTGCACTTACCATTGTCAATGTATTTGACAAAGCTATCTTTTGAAAGGCTTGTGTCAAAGTTTGCCATGAGGGGGGCTATGTATTGCGTAGCAGCCAGCCAGTTGTGGACAAACTCTCCTGTGTACAGGAATCCACCCGTTGCTATGGTGATGTTACGAACAATGTGACCGTAATACGGAAAGTCAAAAGATAGGTGGACCGTCTAAAATAACTTATTATTAACATATGTTCTAAACGTATTTTAGTGAGAAATATATATATATAATATATTTATAAGTTAATTTGGTATTTTAACTGTCAGATTATAGATAAATAAAAGTTTGGTGCTTGGAAATTCTATCAAATACAAACATATTTTTAACCAAATTAAAAAATTCATACATTAAATTTCATCAAAAAAATAACCTCAAATATAAAAAAAGAAACATATTTTTTCATGTATCAACAGAAAACTATAGAAAAATAAACATATTATTACTTACCGCAGCTCTCCGATGAGATTTAGACAACAATTCATTCACTCTAACGTCCGTACGGTTTGTCATATTAACCCAAAACGACTGCCCAATAACTGGGTCAACCATAAACGTACTGTTATAATACAAATGCGTATCTGTCTTTGTAGTCAACGATTTCTCATTCAGAGTATCATTCAAGTGCTGTTCATCCTCCGCAAACTTGCTAATAGAAATCACATCGTCATCTTCACCGGTCTGATTATTTTTCGTAACCACAACACTCGTAGCATTCGGAAGATTAGAAATATTAACACTCGTAGAAACGTTAGCCGTACTATTTACATTAACTGTATTATTCACCGTAGCATTTACCACGCTCGCAACAGTCGTAGAACTTATCGGAGACACCGTACTTGTAAGATTTAGTTTGATTCCAGCCCCGTTTTCACCCAAGTTGTGTTTGGCGATTGTTTTGAACTTTTCAGTACCGTTGGGACTCTTGTTTCCCATAGCAAGTATCACTTTTTTCACATTCTGATACTTTTTCATATTAGTGCTTCTGTTTGTGTCAAGTGGGTTATTTGTAGCGACAGTTGTTGTGTTTAGTTCAGTTTCCCTCTTGAACAGTTTGTGAATCCTGTCCCCATCGTAATTCACAATATCAATTATATCTTTTTCATTTTGGAGTTCTTTGGGTTGGTAATAATACGGCTCTAATTCTGAAAATTACATTTTCACTTATTACGTCTATAGGGATAGGTGCTGAATTGTATTTTGTTTAAAATAATTCAATAAATGTATGTATTTGATGTTTTAGTTCGGTTTACTTACTCTGTTGTTCAGTCGTTTGTTTTCTTGCCGATATTAATAAAATATTAATACACAAAATATAAAAAGATAACCATAATTTTATTGTTGTTGCCATTTTCTTCGTCGATTTCTACGTAAGAACGTAATTATACGTGTGACGTCAATAGCATTTCATTTATAACTGTATTCACGCCGAGCGAGCTGAATATATCTATGTGTACAGGATGTGGTTCTAAACGGATGCTACTTACATAATTTTATACAGCGTAATTTTACGAAAATATAATTCGTATATAATAATACAACTTAGTTAGGGCTATCTCTCTGGGTCAAAGCGTCCATGGAAGCAAGGGAAGCAGTACTTCCCTTGCTTTATGGATAAATTAATACAAATCTGTGTTTTCAGTTAATAAATAATTTAAAAATATTATCAGAATATTCATCTTTATGCGCAACTTAAACATTTTAACCAAAAATCAAAAATAGCATTTAATATAATACTTCTACGTCTTATTTTCTTGTATTTTAGTCGATATTTGTATGACGAGTTGAAGTTCACTGCAGGAAATTTCACTAAAAAATTTAGAATTTTTGATTTCGTTAAAAGTATGTTTATTGTATAGAAAATGACGTGAAAAGTTGTTTGTTTCAAACCGCAGGTCTGTATCTCAAATCGTTCTCGAGATATAGCCTCTCAAAGTTTTACTTTTTTCAAATTTTTGGAGAAAAAAGGCCATAACTTTTGAACGTGTGGTCGAAATTGATTTTAGTTGACGGCGTTGGAATCAGCGTGTCAAAATCTATATAATAACATGTATAATACCTTAAAACTCGAAAAAAAAAATTTCGCGAAAAATCGAAAAAATTCAAAGGGGTATACCTTAAAAAAATGTCGATTTTTGACCAAAATTTTTTTTCCGGATTTTAAAGTATTATACATGTCATTATATAGATTTTGACACGCTGATTCCAAATCCGTCAACTAAAATCAATTTCGACCACACGTTCAAAAGTTATGGCCTTTTTTCTCCAAAAATTTTAAAAAACTAAAACTTTGAGAGGCTATATCTCGAGAACGGTTTGAGATACAGACCTGCGGTTTGAAACAAACAACTTTTCACGTCATTTTCTATACAATAAACATACTTTTAACGAAATCAAAAATTCTAAATTTTTTAGTGAAATTTCCTACAGTGAACTTCAACTCGTCATACAAATATCGACTAAAATACAAGAAAATAAGACGTAGAATCATTTACTATACAAATATATAAGAATTTATTTAAAAAAGTAAAAGCTTGAACAGTTTTTTTTGTTAATAGGAGGGGGAGGATTGACAAAATATGCTTCCCTTATTAAAAATTTCACGCCTCGCCACTGGATAATATACGGGCCTTTTGCTAGACCTCTAACTAGCGCCTTGTGCGTCAGTTTATGAATACGGCCCTGTCTGATTTTTTTTCTATTCAGAAACCAAAAATTTTAGAGAAAAAGTACAAAAACAGAAAACGTTTAATAAAATTTGGCGAATTACTATAGAACTTTTTTGCTGAAATTGAATAGCGAAAAATAAAATGGGACAGACTGCGCTTACTTTAATACTTACCTAACTTACCCCCACAAATTCTTAATGTGGATAATTGCCATTCATTTCTCTCCTGAATTCATCCTTACTGAAAAACATTTTACATACAATAATAAAAAGTACATAAATGTCTTACTTCAGGTTTTTATTTATATAAATATAATACATAACCTAACTTATAAAATAAAACAATATAAAATATATCATACATACAAAAATTAAGTAAAAAAAACTTAAGGATGTAAAGGACACCATTACATTACAATCAGGGGCGTCAGCAAATAATTTTCTAGGGGGAGGGAGGCAAAATTTAAAAAAAAAATCCTCGGAATTAGGTAAGACACCCATTTTTACTCCTTTTCTTCTAAAACGAAGCTGATAATATTACAATTCAGGTCCTCTATATCCTTAATAGTAAGTCTAAGTCTGTCTATCCCATCTCCAGAGAGTACCATCGTCGCAAGCGCAGATAAGCACCGAAGCGTCGCGGCTCAAACTGGTCTGTCTGATAGCAGCAGTGCATCGTGGGTGCTGCAATGTCCAGCACTGCGCTTGCCCTGGCTCTGTCCCTGTCAACTCCCACACGTACACTCGCCCAACTTGGTTACCCAACGCCAGAGTCTGTAATATTTAATATTATTAAATACACTACTCAAAAAAATTATCCTTTAATTTTTTTGATTTGATTATCCAAGTACGTACCTTCTGCCAGAAGTCCATTGTAAACCTCACAAACCAGATCTCGCACTCCTTATACTCGAACCTGTGCAAGACAGTAACCGTCGTCTCTCCTTGCCTCAGCTCGACATCATCCAGCCTCCCCGGCTTCCAGCACACTATACAATTCTCACATGACTTGGACAGGACCAAATCCCCAAGCCACCTCACGCAGTCGACGTAGTTCCTGTGTATATCACGCGTAGAGAAATCAGGGAAGTGTTCTTTGAGAGTTGGGAACGGTCTTGTACTGCGGGAAGGTTGCCATTTGTAGGAATCAGCAATGCCGGCTTTGGTTGTGTCTTTGTCGAGCCGCCACAGTTTCAAAGAGTGATCCATTCCACATGACATTATCCGTTCACCTCTCATGTCGAAGTCCTGATATGAATAAGTCAAAATTACTTACTTCTTTTGATAATAGAGTAGATAATTATTACTGCCAAGTTTTATTTTATCCCTAATCTTTGAAAAAATTCGTATATATGCAGAATATAAAATGTATTATGTACTATCACATGCAAAATTAACTGACCAGTAGGTTTAACACAAATACAAAAATATATACTTAAGTACTTTCTGTAATTGTACTTAAATTTCTATGATTGCAATTTGTATAGATTTGAAATGGAAAAGTTCTTGTTATGTACTTTTTTGTATGTATTTACTTAGTAATCATTTTTAAATTAGCACTCACCGCACTCAATACTTCATCTCTGTGTCCCTCAACCCCCCCAAATATAGCTATACATATATCAGTCTTAATATTCCACAGCCTCAGTGCGTGGTCCTTCGATACGGATAGCAACAGATTAGGGTCCCGTGGGTGAAACTTGAGCTCGTTTATCGCATGTCCGTGGCCTATGTAGTGTCTGATACAAGACATCGTTGCTGGGCTCAGAATACGTATAATCCCCCTGGACCCAGCGACCGCTAATAAAGGCCGACCGGTTTCTACATCATACGACCAAGCACATGTGTAATAATTCTCGTCTAACTGTAATTTTGGTTTCAGGAAATTATTTGTGAATGTGTGTGTGTGTTTGTTACCTTTTTCACGTCTAAACCGCTGAACCGATTTTGATGAAATTTGGCAGGAAGATAGCTTATATCCTGAGGAAGGACATAGGCTACTTTATATCCCAAAAAATGATCAGATAAAAAAATGTGACATTTGTACGCATTATACTTTTTAGTGCAGACATCTAAATGCAAAACTAAATAGAAATCTGTAACTGCTAATAAATAATAAAGGATACATCAGGATCTGCGTAACTTTGTACTAGCTTAATGCCGTTGGTTTCTGGACATTCATAAATAGTTACTCTGTTACTCCCAACCGCAGCAAAAATCAATGGCTGGCCTTGGATTAGGTGGTGGTTGAATTGTGCTCCGAATAATGGCTGTCCGTGGTCTTCTTTGATGCTACAGCTGTGTTTAAACTCTTATATTATTAACCCTTATGTACTTGTGCTCAATCTATAATATCAAGTCTCTACTTTGGAGACATATAACTGTAGAACCGTAAATCGTAGAAGCCTTGAAATTGTGTTAAAATGTGCGTTAAGAAGTCTAATTTCATGTATTAAAATTTCAAATTTTTTTGATTAATATGAGTAGTTTAATAGTTACAGTTAATTAATGTACATCAAAAAAAATTATTAACTACTAAATGATTCATTGGAATGATTTGAAATTCTAATACATAAAACTAGACTATATAATGCACATTTTAAAATTATCCTGAAGTTTGTACGATTTATAGTTACAGAGTACTATGTTGCCAAACCGACGTTTATCTTATACCTGTTTTATACATAATAAAATATAAAAATCGTATAGACATGAAATAAACTATAAAATAATACTTAAAATGAAGTAATACTATTAAAAAAACATGTAATAAAATATTAACTTTAGAGTTAATATTAACAATTACTTACGTGTATTTATAGCTTGGTTTTGTCGACTTGATACTTTTCCGTCGCCCCCTTCGACCTTTACGACCACCTTTAATGGTCGGTGTTTCACTTCTAGAAGTAGTATCGGTCGTTGAGGTACTCCCGAGACTCGAAGTCTCGTCCTTTTAAAACAAAAACACATAATAAACATACAGTTCTAGGTTAGATATCTTAACATTTTACCACATCATCTCCAGATTCTTCTGTGTTCGTTGATATTTCTGAATTCATTTGAGGCAGTTTGATGTTCTTGTTTTTCATTATAAATTTAAGTCGTAATTTATAAATTATAAGCAAAAAATTCAGGTTTTTTTATAATGTTATTGAACTTTTAGAATGACGCGGGAAGATCTGTGACGTCATGATAATTGACAGTTGAAACATCGATGCGTTGCTGAATTCAACTGATTGTTCATCGATGGAAACCATAAGCGCCGATTTTTTTTTTTTTTTAAATAATAATTTATTATGTCGGGATGCACAATCGAGGGATTGGCGTGAATACGTGACAATGGGGTTAAATAAAATTCAAACTCTGATCTCTACGTTTTACATCAAATATATTAAATGCCCACCCAGTATCTGGCATCGAACACTAGACGTTATTCATGTCAAAAAACATTTTATATATTCAGATATATTGGTAGAGTGAGTAAGCTATATACACAATAACATTAGACGTTATTCACTTCAAAAAAACAATAACTATACGATTATTTATATATTAAATACAAAATACATACATACTAACAATAAATATACATATAAATTAAATAAATAACTACACAATACTCCTTTATTGCTTTCTTTCAAATCTCTTGATAACGACCGCCAATCTAACTGATCGTCGGTATCGTTAGCGATTTCATAAAACTCAAAATCAGGAATAAACTCCATTATAAAATCTATTAAGCTATCAATTCTCAAAAACGTGCAGTCATTTGTGATTTTATTTACAAAGTTTATTCCAATCTGTATCCAGGAACCGTTTTTAAAATGCAATAAGGGGTCCCCTGCACGGGCTAAAAATAATATCAATCATGAAAATGTATTCTTTAAAACTAATATTATTACACATAATAATTTTTTTTATAATCTTCAAACGAATGTTAACAATACTGTATACTTTCAAGATTCTATTAACAATTAAGCGCGTTTCTCTACTCTGCGCGTTCACATTGCCCTCTCACTGGGTCTATTAATTATCCTTAATATATATAAAGCTCAACGTCTCTCTGTCTGTCTGTCTGTTAGTTACCTTATCACTCGAGACCCACTTATCCGATTTACGTGTTTTTTTTTAATTCATAGGTACGTTCTCTGGCCAGGTTATAGGCTATATTTTGTTAGGTTAGGTAACATAACAACTAAGCAGTGACAATAATAGTAAATCAAGTCGGAACAGTTTTTGCGCTGTTTTGTAATACGCTGCCTAAACCGTTCAATATAGAACAAAATAATGTATTAAAGAATTGTGTAGAATCAAAAGTTCTACAATAAAGTCCGCAACACCATATGTCTAACTTTTATATTTAAGCCACAATGACTGCTTTAATGCTACAAAGAAAACATAAAATATTTGGGTTCTGTTTACATGGACTTATGACCTGCAAAACATTAATCCATATCGAAATAAATGATTTCATCGTCATAAGCACTTAATGTAGATATAATTTGCCCTTTACAGCATCCAATTTGGTCGTATAGTTTAGAAAATATCTTAAAATATATTTATAAAGGTAACATTTTAAATGTATGGTGTTGTGCCGCATCGAAGCGATGTACAACAGACTGGATTCGCTTACGCTCGGTAGATATTCGGATTCCCTCGGCTGATCGTTCGAGTTTGATTTGTTTTCAATAATTAACATTTAAATTTAAACAGAACACAAATTATTTGTACTTTTTTCTTCTGATTCGTTTTTGTTAGGTAATTTAGGTATTGATAAATTATTATTACAATAATAACTAATCGTGTTTGTACTTAATTAATTAAACTATATTTTTCAAAAATCCTAAATAATAATTCCGTAGTCTACGCGAGCGAAGCCGCGTGGGCACTGCTAGTTAATTAATATGGGTTAACCCTTTACTTACAAGCACATGTGGGCACATCCAAAGACGAATGGATTGTGCAGATAGACTGATTCTCCGACGTTTCTTCCACTCTGCCCAACGCTACACACACATTCATCGGAACAATGATCAGACTTATCATCTGCAGCAGTTTCTCGTCGTCAAAGTTAGCATATTCAATAAAATCGCTCATGTTCCAACCGGCAACATAACTTAAATGATAGTCGATGACGTAGTCTTGGTAAATACTGATATTCGGGTTCACGATGTTCACAGTTCTGTATTATAAAGAATTTGCAAATTAGCTTCCAGCTAACGCTATCTGCTAGGTATTAAATATAAATGACAACACACTCACAGAGTACGTTTACTATAACCGGTATAACGGCTTTCAAAAATTACACCCGACATAACTGATTAAAACGGTTTAACTACATCGGTTACAGTAAAATCGAAACAAAATTAAATATTTAAGTATATTACCCTATTCGTTCACTTTGTTTGTACGGATGCGCCACTTTCATCAGCATTACAGTGTTGTTGATATACACATTAGTAACTTCCCTGATATTCGGACTGAAATACTCCATTGCAAACGATAAATACTTGAAACGGTTTAATGTGACACCAGCTAAAGTCTGGTATTTTTGACCATCTATGTAGCACAACGAAGAAGTGAGTATCCATTCTAAAAAAAAAAACATATTGTTATTAAAGATTCGAACTAGGGTCTCGACGGTCTTAAAGATAATAGTGTAAGCTACATTTAAAAAAAAATTTGAGTCTGTAGGATCGCGCCAAGCTGAGATATTAACTATTCAATTTATTTCTTTGTTAGTTTATGAGTTTTAATTTGTTTTAAAAAAAGGAAGGAGGTCGCGAGGGTCTTTAAGTGCATAATACTCTTAAAGATAATAGTGTAAGCTACATTTAAAAAAAAATTTGAGTCTGTAGGATCGCGCCAAGCTGAGATATTAACTATTTAACTTATCTGCAGATAATGAATGATGAAAATATTATAAATTAACATGTTAATTTATAATATTTTCAGCGATTTTTTTAGGAGGAAAGAGGGCGGAAAAATAAATCTCGGCCAGGGCGCAAGACTTGCTAAGGCCGGCTCTGATCCCAGAGCCTCTAGTTACGGCCCTGATACAGAGCTGTGCAAAAGTATAAAAAATTTACTTATTTATTTATTAATTACCTAAAGTAATGAGTGTACCCTCGCACACATGTTGAAAATAATACGTATATGGTACGTACTGTTGAATGGAAACGAGAAACGGTATCTCCCGATCATCTGCGTTTCGAACTTCGTATTTCAGAGATCTGTTCAGCAAATCATTAAATACATTTTCTTCTAACTTGCAATCGACGGATCCAAACCAAAAATCAGGGCTAAGAGTCGGAGCAACGGGGTTAACATCTGGATTATTACCACTCGGGTTTCCTGGTACATTTCGTAATGGTGGAGCAACAGGTTTACCAATCTGTTTTAAACCACCTGGATTTCCTGGTAAAGTTGGAGTAACAGGTTTACCAGCCTGTTTTAAACCACTTGGATTTCCTGGTACAGTTGGAGCAACAGGTTTACCAGCCTGTTTTAAACCACTTGGATTTCCTGGTACAGTTGGAGCAACAGGTTTACCAGCCTGTTTTAAACCACTTGGATTTCCTGGTACAGTTGGAGCAACAGGTTTACCAGCCTGTTTTAAACCACTTGGATTTCCTGGTACAGTTGGAGCAACAGGTTTACCAGCCTGTTTTAAACCACTTGGATTTCCTGGTACAGTTGGAGCAACAGGTTTACCAGCCTGTTTTAAACCACTTGGATTTCCTGGTAAAGTTGGAGCAACAGGTTTACCAGCCTGTTTTAAACCACTTGGATTTCCTGGTAAAGTTGGAGCAACAGGTTTACCAGCCTGTTTTAAACCACTTGGATTTCCTGGTAAAGTTGGAGCAACAGGTTTACCAGCCTGTTTTAAACCACTTGGATTTCCTGGTACAGTTGGAGCAACAGGTTTACCAGCCTGTTTTAAACCACTTGGATTTCCTGGTAAAGTTGGAGCAACAGGTTTACCAGCCTGTTTTAAACCACTTGGATTTCCTGGTAAAGTTGGAGCAACAGGTTTACCAGCCTGTTTTAAACCACTTGGATTTCCTGGTACAGTTGGAGCAACAGGTTTACCAGCCTGTTTTAAACCACTTGGATTTCCTGGTAAAGTTGGAGCAACAGGTTTACCAGCCTGTTTTAAACCACTTGGATTTCCTGGTAAAGTTGGAGCAACAGGTTTACCAGCCTGTTTTAAACCACCTGGATTTCCTGGTAAAGTTGGAGCAACAGGTTTACCAGCCTGTTTTAAACCACTTGGATTTCCTGGTACAGTTGGAGCAACAGGTTTACCAGCCTGTTTTAAACCACTTGGATTTCCTGGTACAGTTGGAGCAACAGGTTTACCAGCCTGTTTTAAACCACTTGGATTTCCTGGTACAGTTGGAGCAACATGTTTACCAGCCTGTTTTAAACCACCTGGATTTCCTGGTAAAGTTGGAGCAACAGGTTTACCAGCCTGTTTTAAACCACCTGGATTTCCTGGTAAAGTTGGAGCAACAGGTTTACCAGCCTGTTTAAAACCACTTGGATTTCCTGGTACAGTTGGAGCAACATGTTTACCAGCCTGTTTTAAACCACTTGGATTTCCTGGTACAATTAAAGCAACAGGTTTACCAGCCTGTTTTAAACCACTTGGATTTCCTGGTACAGTTGGAGTAACAGGTTTACCAGCCTGTTTTAAACCACTTGGATTTCCTGGTACAGTTGGAGCAACAGGTTTACCAGCCTGTTTAAAACCACTTGGATTTCCTGGTAAAGTTGGAGCAACAGGTTTACCAGCCTGTTTTAAACCACCTGGATTTCCTGGTAAAGTTGGAGCAACAGGTTTACCAGCCTGTTTTAAACCACCTGGATTTCCTGGTTCATTTCGTAAATTAAGAGCCGAAACATTTCTACGCAATCGTGTCAATTCTTGGTAGAGTAAATGTGCCTCATTAGCTGTAATCGGATAAATTTATATTAATCGAAAATAGAGTGCTCCGGGGTAGGATGCAATTTCTCCGGGTTTTGCAAAAAATGATGACGATTAAAAAAAAAAGGTCGTCAAAAAAAGAGCAGGGGACACAAAAGTGCAGATTATGGTAAAATTTTTTATGAAAATAAAAATAAAAAGAATAAGATAAAAAATAAAATAAAAAAGGGGTCTTCATTTACATCTCAGGGTTTACCAAAACTAAAATCTGGTCACCCTAGTGACAAATCGTTTTATAATATTAATAAATATATTTACTACTATCAGCAACAGTTACTTCCACACTTTTTTGGATGAATATTAATATCGAACACATATAGAAATACTTCTGATACATTTTATTTGAAATATATTGACAGTTATACAGCACACTATGGTTTTTCAATAACTTAAATAGCATTGTTGATTTTAAATTTAAATTTTACCTCCAAATTATTTCAAGAATTGGACCCTCTTAAACTGCGTCGCCATTTTAACCGAACGTTATTTTTAGCAAGCATAAAAAATAAAATAGAAATTGAACATAATGTATTAATACACACATAATAAACATTTATTTGTTAATCAATTATCACTGAAATACTTTTAAAGACAATATAAAACATTTATTATTTATTAATTTTATAATTCAAAACAATTGTATTTATTTTAAAATCTGAATGACTCGTGGAGCGATATGGTAACAAATAACGCTAGGTAATGTGTTATTTATTTGTCCTTGATCTTTCCTTGTCTAATAAGGTATAGATATTACAATGGCGAGGCGTGAAATTTTTAATAAGGGAAGCATATTTTGCTATTAACAAAAAAAACTATGAAACACATTAAATTCTAGTTTTTACTTTTTAAAATAAATTCTTATATATTTATATAGTAAATAAATGATTCTACATCTTATTTTCTTGTATTTTAGTCGATATTTGTATGACGAGTTGAAGTTCACTGTAGGAAATTTCACTAAAAATTTTTGAATTTTTGATTTCGTTAAAAGTATGTTTATTGTATAGAAAATGATGTGAAAAGTTGTTTGTTTCAAACCGCAGGTCTGTATCTCAAACCGTTCTCGAGATATAGCCTCTCAAAGTTTTAGTTTTTTCAAATTTTTGGAGAAAAAAGGCCATAACTTTTGAACGTGTGGTCGGAATTGATTTTAGTTGACGGATTTGAAATCAGCGTGTCAAAATCTATATAATGACATGTATAATACTTTAAAATCCGACAAAAAAATTTTGGTCAAAAATCGACATTTTTTTAAGGTATACCCCTTTGAATTTTTTCGATTTTTCGCGAAATTTTTTTTTTCGAATTTTAAGGTATTATACATGTCATTATATAGATTATGACACGCTGATTCCAACGCCGTCAACTAAAATCAATTTCAACCACGCATTCAAAAGTTACGGCTATTTTTCTCCAAAAATTTGAAAAAATTAAAACTTTGAGAGGCTATATTTCGAGAACGGTTTGAGATACAAACCTGCGGTTTGAAACAAACAACTTTTCACGTCATTTTCTATACAATAAACATACTTTTAACGAAATAAAAAATTCAAAATTTTTTAGTGAAATTTCCTGCAGTGAACTTCAACTCGTCATACAAATATAGGTATTATAGTTTTATAATTGAAAATAATATTTTTAAATTATTTATTAACTGAAAACACAGATTTGTATTAATTTACCCATAAAGAAAGGTAAGCACTGCTTCCCCTGCTCCTATGGACGCTACGCCACTGATATATTATGAAACTAGGGGATTCCCTAAATAAAAATAATATATGCAATTTATATTCTATGACAGGATTTATTATATTCCATAGGTACTAATGCATTTCATATTATCACATATTTCTTAATCTTTATTGATACAATACTCCTTCAACTAACAAAATAATAAAAATAAACAATATGATTGATAGATACAAGCACTAAAATGTTTTCATTAATATTATATTTCATCTCTCTTTTATCATTGATCACTGACAACTCTTTCTCTTTTTTTGAGATAGTAAATATTCTTATCACATGTTGCATACCTATATGATAAAATTTCATTAATGTGTTCCTACTTGCTCCTACCGGTAAATAATATGAGGTTATATCTCTTTACAACAATATTATTGTTTTATTCAATTAATTGTATATAAAATACATAAAAAAATGTGTATATTGTTTAAAATAGTGTTATATTTCTTATTGTTACATTCACAAGTAGAAGTTAATTGTTTTGATACTTTTGAAACATGCGAAATAGACCTTATTAAAAACAAGAAAATAATTGGAAACTTTTTACTGTTCAAGTGAGTAAACTATATAAATCCATTCATAAAAGTGTTTGCTATAATTGTACCATAAATTTTACGAATGACATTCGATTTATAATTAAAAAATATATATACTTATGTACATGTTTATTTCAGTAAAGATTTCCATACTGTTGATGAAGAAAATGGTAAAAATATTATAATAAATATATGCCAGTATATAAAAGGAAACTGTACAGAAGACTCTGATAATTTACTTTGTAAATATTTGTCAAATAAAGTTATAAATGTCACAGGTAACGGTGGAATTCATTATATCATGTTTTTTAATTAATTTAAGTACCTAATAAGTACATATGAATCTATATCATGTGAAATATTTTTTAGTGAATGGGTTATCATTAACAGTAAGAGATGAATCTAATTGTAAATTAGAAGTGTTATTCAACTGCGATGAAAAAGTAAGCTTCGTAAATTATCCCCAAATATCTTCCAATTATAATTTTGTATTAATTTGTTTCAGAAAACAGTAAAAGTGATTGAATATAAATTATGTGATGTAAAAATAAACTTACCTTATGTTTACTGCGGCTGTTTATACCCGATAATAAATACAAACCGCTATATTAGCTTATACGAGTATTCTAATTACGTTAAAGTTAACGATTTTAAGATAAGGTTGTGTACGCCAGCTTTCAATGGTGTTGTATCGAAAAAAGTTGTATCCGTTGAGGAGAACGGACAGAAATTTTCAGAAACAATCGTCAATGTAGAGTATACGGATAAAAATGGACTTTTATTACGGTTTAAGAAAAGTGAGGTTATAATGTAATGCGTTATTTAGGAAATCTAAATTTTCGTAAACTTTCAGATAAGAAACAACGGTACAGTATTTATTTTAATTGTCACACTGGATCAGGAAAGCCGGGACAGAGGTATATCCAGTATCTTTATCAAACAACGTTTTTTGAATTCGATGCAGTAGAAGCCTGCATTTCAGTAACGTCAAATAATTTACCTTCGTTTTGTGAGGTAGGATTTTTTTTTTTTTTCTGTAACTTCGGTCAAAATTATCGGAATGATAAACATAAATTAGCTCTCTGTTTTTTTTTTGTAGGCAAACAGAGAAGTGACGTATTCTTTAATTGGGCTTGAAAATAAAGAGGGGAACTATGAAATAGAAATACCAAATTCGGAACTTAAACTTTTAATTAATATTTGTTCTCCGCTGTACTTTGTTCCAGAATTACTAGAATGCCAAAGTGAGTATTTAAACCTGAAACTTTCCCTTTTCTAACATTGTCTCACTCTAATCAAAGAGAGATGGACATACAAGATAAGTAATGATCAATAAAAAGCTTAGGTGGTTGTTTCATGTTTCTCATGTTATTGTGTACATAGCTTACTCACTCTACCAATACATCTGAATATTTATTTTGTATAATTCAACAATTAACTCAATTTTCAACCTTTTAACTGCTATTAGTGAATAATAGTATTACTTCTCAAAATGTACAAGTTTTTCACGTATTTACGTCAATCCCTCGACTGTGCATCTCGACACAGTCACCTGTTTTTCGGTTAATTTAACAATCAAGTAATCCTAATCCAATATTTCTGTAGTTGTATCATGTTTCTCATGTCATTGTGTACATAGCTTACTCACTCTACCAATACATCTCAATATTTATTTTGTATAATTCAACAATTAACCCAATTTTCAACCTTTTAACTGCTATTAGTGAATAATAGTATTACTTCTCAGAAAGTACAAGTTTTGCACGTATTCACGTCAGTCCCTCGACTGTGCATCTCGACACAGTCACCTATTTTTCGGTTGATTTAACAATCAAGTAACCCTAATCCAAGATTTCTGTAGTTGTATCATGTTTCTCATGTCATTGTGCACATATCTTACTCACTCTACCAATACATCTGAATTTTTACTTCATTTAATTCAACAAGTAACTAATTCTTTCTTGTCGTTTTAATTTAAAAATAAATTAAAATAATTGATCTGCTATTTGTGAATATTATTATTTGTCAGGAAGTACAAGTTTTGCCTGCATTACAAACGGCTTCGATTACTCAAGAAATGTGGGCTCTAAAATAGATAAATTGACAATAACAGACGGCGATGAGCAAATTCTTGCTTTAGAATACACGGGGGCTCACGTCTGTTCAAATAACACGGTTTCAAGTGTTACAGTGTTGTTTGAATGCAGTTTCGAAGAAAGCGGGCCATTTCTTGAGACGGAAACTGAAGAAAACTGTAAATATTTTATAAGATGGAGGACGTATTCGGCTTGCGGACGTGCTGTAAGTGAATTTGTCTGTTTCTTAATTGTTTTTTAGGGATGCCTTTATAGATTCGTAATAATATAACTCATTTAAAAAAAATGTTTTTTTTTTATAAAAAAAAAGGTAAAATTCAAATCGTTATATTTTTGGTAAAAATAATTGTACAGTGATCATTCAAAAATCATTTTCAAGCTGAAATTTTCAGCTTTAGAATGCAACCAAGCAGACCTTTCTACGATTTTTTTCTTGGAGTGAGAGTTTGAATAATAAAAAAAAGAAGAAATTTTTTTTTTATATTAAAAATACCATTTTTCGATTTGAACTTGAATTTTACGAAAAAAATGTGAAATTAAGATAAATAAAAAATTTTAGTTATTAAATTTTGATCTTTCTCCGAGTCTTTTAATTGAAAATGTTACGTTTGGATTTCGCGTTATTTTTATACAGAAAAAAATATCTCCTGTTTGGTGACATAGTACTCCGGAACTACAAATCACAAAAATTCTAAATTGGTGTTAAAATGTCCGTTATATAGTCTACTTTTACGTATTAATCTTTGAGGAAAAAATAATGAACGTTATTTTAGATATCAACAGAAACAAACGATTGTACAATCAGAGATAATTTCTTCGGCCTTTATAAGCTTGATTTAACGCCTCTACATTCTCAAATAAAAGATTACGAATTAAAATTAGATAACGGGGATATTATTAAATTCAATATTTGCGGAAAACTCGTCTTTCCGTGCGATGGAAACAATAACGCTAGCTTTTGTCTGTCTTCGAAAAACACAGAACGAATTATAGGCAAGTACTTAAAGTTAAAAAAAATTATAAAAATTATTCGTATCTACTTGTAACGTTTTTTATAGGTTTCCCAGCTAATAATACACTTCGACTCGAAGATGGTAGCTTAGAAATGATTTTGCATGGAACCGAATGCCTTTCGGATCCATATTTACCATATTCTGTCCATTTATATTTCATTTGTGACAAAGCAAGTGATCGTAACATTCCTGAAATTAAGTATCTTGTAAGTTTATTTTTTTAAGTACAGTCGGGACTCGTTTATTCTAAGCCTTTCTGAATCGTTTTGACACGAGGAAGTCGCGTTTATTCGAAGTCGAGAGGGGCTCCCACCAAGTTATGTATAGATCATTGACCAATCAGCGTTGGCGCGGGAATTGACGTCACCACGAAGACGTATTCAAATGTTATAAATGTATAATAGAATATCAATTACAAGAAATCCTTTATTTATTCTTGTCTTCGTATTTTTTGATATTTTAACAACATATACAATCAAAGAAGTACAAATTCGACATTGCAAAATCATGAAATAAAATCATTAAAATAAACGAGACTTAGAATAAACGAGTCTCGACTGTATTATTATAATTTATATTACCATGACTAGGGGCTCAAATTATATATATGATTTATATACGTGCATTCATGATTAAGGAATGAAACTTGGCTATACATTGCAGACAAGATTGTTCTACACGATAGTGAAAACCAGACAAAAATCGGATCAGCCGTTTTGATTTTATTTTTGATTTTTCAGCAAAATGGAAAATGCGAATTTTACTTATTCCTGAAAACAATTTATGCTTGCCCGAAATCCCAAAGTGTGCAGAGTTTGAACAGCGTTTTTGACTGCACAGTCACCAATGATAACGTGACTTTAGATTTGGCTCCACTAACGAGACATTTCGATAATTATGAAGTTTTGACTGAAATAGATAATTCAAGTATTAAGATTATTTTCAACGTTTGCGGTAATATTGTTTATAATTATGGTTCGGCATGCTCTGTGGACTTTCCGATCTGTATTTATAATATGTCGGAGCCTAGTATCAGAAAAAGGTGATGGGAAATACAGTAGGGTTTGTTTTTACGCGGATTTGAAGTTACGCGGTGTGATTTTTATGCAATTTCAGGGATTCTACGTGAGTGGGGTATTTATATAATGAAAGTTAACAATAGGCATGATGCGGTTTTCTACCGCGTAAAAAAAACCCTACTGTTCTTTTCGGTCAAAACATTGATAGGTTATAATATGCCCATTTTTATTTTTTTTACAGGTATAAGGTTTTTAGAAATGTTGTTCGTTTTCTGTCATTTAATAAATCAATTGATTCGATACAGATGACGTATTTCAATGATAACATTTATAATTTAGATAACGTTAAAACGATTATTACATTTCAGTGTGATAAAAAAAGTGAGGTTAGTTTTTAATATAGTTTGTGTGAGAGAGATGTTGATATATTTATATACTCCCTAAACACTATCCCCCCCCCCCTTTATTGATATTGAAGACTTAAAAAAATTATTCTTAAAGTTTTTTTACCCCATTTTGCAACAACAAGCTACGCCAATGCGTCAACATATACTATCGTATCATATATTAATCTACTAATATGTCCCATCATGAGTTTCAAATATACAGAATACTAGATGGCGCCACACAGGGTTCCAATCTATGAATATGATTACAAAAAAAATACCTAGATGGCGACACGTCTTGAAATATAATTCCATCTATGGTCAGCATTCTCAATATTTTATTTTATCTATGGTATGAACATAGAGCAGTTATTGTCTATTGTAAGTAAGCATAAAGCAAAATAAAATAAATATTAGAGAAGAAAGCGGGGTTGGTGCGGGTGAAAAATATGGAATTATACGTCACGTCAGTTTAATTTGTATATGTATGGAATTCGTTCTTATGTTTATTGTTGTCATTTATAGTAAACAATTAAAATATATTTGATTTCATTATAACAATTATTAGTAGATTAATATATGATAATATTTATATATTTCTGATTAATACTGATCTTAATTCGTTAATTTTTGTTGCTAATCTTTTAAATAATTAAATTCATATTATATCGTATTTACATTTTCCTTATTTTTAGTTCGATATTTAATTTATATAATTTTCAGTTTTTTAAGATTCTGTCCGTCCGTCTGTCTGTCTGTCTATATAAATTTTATATCTATTAAGATGAAATTTGGTATACAGACGTAGATTGATAACCCAAAAACATGATGAGATTTTTTTAAATTATTTTTTTGAAACCCCTTCCCATATACTGAAAAGTATACTCACATTTTCTTCCTTAATATATATATATAAAGCTCAACGTCTCTCTTTCTGTCTGTCTGTCCGTTAGTGCGCTTATCACTCAAGAACCACTTATCCGATTTACGTGGTTTCTTTTTTAATTCATAAGTACATTCTCTGGCCAGGTAATAGGCTATATTTTGTTACGTTAGGTAACATAACAACTAAGCAGAAATAGTGCGATTTACTATTATCTGCTTAACAAAACAAAATTTTTTTCCGACTTAAATCAAGTCGGAAAAAAATTTGCCGTCGGCGCGCTGTTTTGCAATACGCTGCCTAAACCGTCCAATATTGAACAAAATACTGAATTAAAGAATTGTGTGGAATCAAAAGTTCTACAATATTTATATTTAAGCCACAATGACTGATTTTATATTACAAAGAAAACATAAAATATTTGGGTTCTATTTACATGGACTTATGACATGCAAAACATTAATCCTTATCGAAATAAATTGATTTAATCGTCATAAGTACTTAATGTAGATATAATTTGCCCTTTACAGCATCCAATTTGGTCTTTTGGTTTAGGAAATATCGTGAAATATAAATACAATAACATATTATTCGCGGCAATTCGTGCGAACTATGATGAAATGTCGCGGGGAGAGGGATGATTCAGCGCTCGGCCGGCAGTTGTTTATTTTGTTTTCAATTATTAACTTTTTTAAACAGAACAAAAATTATTTGTAATTTTTGTTCTGATTTGTTTTTTTTTAGGTACGTTAGGTTTTGATTAGTTAATATTACGATAATAATTAATCGTGTTTGTATTTAATTCAACTATATTTTTCAAAAATCCTAAACAATAATTCCGTAGTGCAAGCGGGCGAAGCCGCGCGGGCCCAGCTAGTAACTTATAAATGCAATAAAAAATATCTTAGGACCTTTTGATTTTAACCTTTCAGTCACGATATATCTGCGTTCAAAGTCGTTATTAGATCCCCCCCCCCCCCCCTCCACTGTTCTAAACTATCAAAAAAATTCCAGAATGTAGCTTTTAACCCCGTCCTGTAAACTGAAAAATCTACTCAAATTTTGTTTTCTCCCTTATCTCAATAAGTGGGGTGTCTTTAGGTAAGTCTCCTAAAATGCAATAAAATGTCTAACTCTGTCTGTCTGTCTGTCCGTTAGTACGCTTATCATTCGAGAACCACTTATCAGATTTACTTGGTTTCTTTTTTAATTCATAGGTACATTCTCTGGTTAGATTATAGGCTATATTTTGTTACGTTAGGTAACATAACAACTAAGCAGTGACGATAATAGTAAATAAAGTCGGAAAAAATTTTACCGTCGCGTCGGCACGCTATTTTGTAATACTTTGCTTAAACCGTTCAATATTGAACAAAATAATGTATTCAAGAATTATGTAGAATCAAAAGATCTACAATAAACTCAACGACACCATATGTTTAACTTTTATATTTAAGCCACAATGACTGCTTTTATGTTACAAAGAAAATTTAAAATATTTTATTTACGTGGACTTATGACCTGCAAAACATTAATCCTTATCGAAATAAATGATTTCATCGTCATAAGTATTTAATGTAGATATAATTTGCCCTTTACAGCATCCAATTTGGTCGTATAGGTAGTTTTGAAAATATCGAAATATATGTATATACGGGAACATACTATTCGCGCGATGATGACCCCTGTCGCGGCGTGCGGGAAGGAGGGAGCGTGCCAAGTAGACGCAGGGCAGAGGAAATGATCACATTTTGTTTTCAATAATTAACTTATAAATTTAAATAGAACAAAAATTATTTCTACTTTTTGTTCCGATTCGTTTTTGTTAGGTAGGTAATTTAAGTGTTGTTTGGTTTTTATTACAATAATAACTAATCGTGTTTGTACTTAATTAATTAAACTATATTTTTCAAAAATCCTAAACAATAATTCCGTAGTCTACGCAAGCGAAGCCGCGTGGGCACTGCTAATAAGTATATAAATTTATTTTAAGATATTTCCTAAACTATTAAAACTATACGACCAAATTGGATGCTGTAAAGGGCAAATTATATCTATATTAAGTACTTATGGCGATGAAATCATTTATTTCGATAAGGATTAATGTTTTGCAGGTCATAAGTCCACGTAAACAGAACCCAAATATTTTTAATTTTCTTTTTTACATTAAAGCAGTCATTGTGGCTTAAATACAAAAGTTGGTGTCGCGGACTTTATTGTAGATCTTTTGATTTTACACAATTCTTCTATACATTATTTTGTTCAATATTGAACGATTTAGGCAGCGTATTGCAAAACAGCGCGCCGACGGCAAATTTTTTTCCGACTTGATTTACTATTATCGTCACTGCTTAATTGTTATGTTACCTAACGTAACAAAATATAGCCTATAACCTGGCCAGAGAATGTACATATGAATTCAAAAAGAAGCCACGTAAATCGGATAAGTGGTTTTCGAGTGATAAACGCACTAACGGGCGGACAGACAGAGAGACGTTGAGCTTTATATATATTAAGGACTAGCATTGCCCATGCGGCTTCGCTCGCGTAGACTACGGAATTATTGTTTAGGATTTTTGAAAAATATAGTTTAATTAATTATGTACAAACACGATTAGTTATTATTGTAATAATAACATATCAAAACCTAAATTACCTAACAAAAACGAATCAGAAGAAAAAAGTACAAATAATTTGTGTTCTGTTTAAATTTTAATGTTAATTATTGAAAACAAAATAAACTCACGACGATCAGTCGAGGGAATCCGAATATCTACCGAGCGTAAGCGAATCCAGTCTGTTGTACATCGCTTCGATGCGGCACGACACCATACATTTAATATGTTACCTTTATAAATTTATTTTAAGATATTTTCTAAACTATACGACCAAATTGGATGCTGTAAAGGGCAAATTATATCTACATTAAGTGCTTATGACGATAAAATCATTTATTTCGATATGGATTAATGTTTTGCTGGTCATAAGTCCATGTAAACAGAACCCAAATATTTTATGTTTTCTTTATAACATAAAAGCAGTCATTGTGGCTTAAATATAAAAGTTAGACATATGGTGTCGTCGACTTTACTGTAGAACTTTTGATTCTACACAATTCTTTAATACATTATTTTGTTCTATATTGAAGGGTTTAGCGCGCCGACGGCAAAAATTTTTCCGACTTGATTTACTATTATTGTCACTGCTTAGTTGTTATGTTACCTAACATAACAAAATATAGCCTATAACCTGGCCAGAGAACGTACCTATGAATTAAAAAAAAACACGTAAATCGGATAAGTGGTTTTCGAGTGATAAGCGCACGAACGGACAGACAGACAGAGAGACGTTGAGCTTTATATATATTAAGGATAGATTAACATAGTTACAAGTATTTCATTGTGATGTGATTGATAAGTCTTAACAAGTTTAATTAAACCATATATTAATCTACTAGTAGATTAATATACTCGTATAATTAAACTATCGAACTTTATCGAAGTAAAACTATAAGTACTTAAATTCAAGTTATTATACGTGAAAAGGAAATTAATAAAATTTAAAACAAAATTAAGTAGTAAAAATCAAATAAAAATGGTAAGAAGCAACAGAAATAAACAAAATAAATTAATAATATAGTTGAACATTATATGCTTAGCATAGATATTTACTGAACGCTCACTAAGGTATACAAACATTGAACATGATTGAACGAATACCAATTCAAATAAATATATGACCTTGAAGGTTTGTTTGCTGGCTAAATACAATATTCAGTACTGGTACTGCCACCTACATTTCAGTTGGTTAATCAAAAAATTCAGGATGGGACATATTAGTAGATTAATATATGATCGTATGTAAAAGTAGAAGTACACCTATTTGGAAACCATGATTGGTTATCTTTCTTTGGGGTGGAGCTACAGTTGATTTGAAATTAATATGAGACAGTGGTGTAGCCAGAATATTTTTTATGGAGGAGCAGTTTTTTTTTATGAGGGTCATTGTCATATAAATTAAAATATATTTTACATACATATTATCTGGTCGTTCATTTGTTACAATACTTCGAGGGGGGGTCTGCCCCCCCCCCCCTTGCCACGAGAGAGGGTTTTATATGTTTAGGGAGTAGAGAAGTGTTTTTTGTGAAGTTAATTATTTTATTTGGGGGTATGTTTGCATGAATTTACATATTTTTATTTATATTTTTAGAAACCGGAAGTGCTTTTAGAATCATTTAATGATCGAACTTATTACATAGTTTTAAGAACAAAATACGTGTGTGATATCAGTAGAGAAAAGGTAAAAATACTTAAAAAAAATATATATAGTAGGACTTCGATATAATGGACTAATTGGGTTGAGGGGGGGGGGAGGGTCTGATAAATCAGAGAATTACAGGTAGATTTTGACACAAGAGAGACAGGTATAGAATAATGGAGCGCTCACTGTCTCTTTTGCTTCATTTAATTTCCCCAGGTTAATATTTTGAAAATTAAACAAAATCGTAAAAAATGTTTCAGACAAAAGTTGTAGCATTACGATGGGGGGCATTTATCAATTCTATAGGTTTTTATAGTTTAATGGGTAAAATAATATAAAAAATCAATTAAAATTATGTCTGAAATGTTTATACAAGTTTTGAAGCTTCCACGGTGATCTGGATATGAATCTTGGCTTCTGGGTGTAAGTCGCGTCAATTTCGTCGTGTTAACGGTCAACGTTCCGTCACACATTGCAGTGGACATCTTCAGGGCTCTTCTAAAAGTGTTTAATTTCACAAAAAAATATCGACAACATTTTCAATCCAAAAGTCCGTTATATTGGGGTCTGTTATTATAATAATTTTCTATAGGAAAAAATAAAAATAAAATTACTATAATTTCAGCAAGAATGTGATGTAAATTTAGAGTTAAATCAAGGATCTAATTTATTGCATATAATAAATAGTAATAATAAGTACGAAGTAACTATAAAAGAAGATAAGTTCTTTGTGAACGTTTGTAGCTTTAAAACGATACGAAATATTAATAATTGTTCATCAAGTTCTTATATCTGTGCTATTTCAAATGGTTCTACTCCAGAGAAGCAGGTGAGTTAAGTTAAGTCTACTTAATGGGCTGAAAAGTCTTTGGCCTAACAATGAAAAAACTACTAACATTTCGATACCGGTCTTATAGTGGTTCGCGTCAAGTCCCTCAAAATAGGCGTTTTTTTCCAACTCGACATCTTCATTAGAGTAAAATTTTTTACCAGAGAGACACATTTTCAAAGGTAGTAGTCACTTGGGGCCAGGTCAGGAGAATACGGTGGGTGAGAATACGTGAGCCTTGTGAGATGGTACATTGCCTTTGTGAAACAGTATTTTTTTGGTACCCATCGCAAACAAAACTTTTTCATATGTAAACATTCCTTTGAGATCGATGCTTATGGTGCTAGCTAGCTCACTCATTTTCACTTTGCAGTAATTCAACACAAATTCACGAATGTTTTCTGGAGTAACTGCCTCATTTGGCCTTCCTGAACGCGCTGCATCATTATTTATGGTCGTACGGTCACGATGAAACTATTTTACGGTTGAATTTGCTGGGGCAGATGTGCCGTAACACTTATCAAACCATTTATTTATTTGGACAGAATTTTTTCCAATCAAAACACGAAATTTATTTTTTTCCATGATTAAAAAAATAACAAAAGTCATGAAATTTTGACAGTATTTTAGTTAAGGTTGGTACTCTATGGGAAGCATAAGGATATTTTGTTTATGTCGCCATCTGCATGCCAGGTCAAAGACTTCAGTCTATGTAGTATACTTTACCCCCCCCCCCCCCCCCATAAAACTATAATTACGCATATGATTTATTAAATATTACATTTCAGGATCTCGGTTACTTTGTTTCCAATTTTGAAATCGGTACCAACGGCGTTTTTACTTTACACTACTTAAACGGGTCCAACTGCAACAACAAACTAAAAAAATCCTCTACGATAGACTTCTTATGCAAACCTGACGCAGGTAGGGGCTTCCCCGTGTTTATCCAGACCCAAAACGACTGCCTGTATCTTTTCGAATGGAAAACTAGCGCAGTTTGTGGAAATATCGAAGCCGATTACAATAGCAGTGATTTTTCTCTGACCAACCCACAACTAAATCGAGTGTTTTATTTGGGAGAAATTTTCGCAGAGTTAAACGTACGGTTATTAAAAAAAAAATTTCGAAATTTTTTTTCATTTTTTTTTTTTTAGGTTGCGTTTGATAAATATGAAGACCGCATTTTTAAACTTTCTATTGCATCTAATTCTACGGAAGTGTTTGTCGTTTATTCGAATGCAACGGTTGAGTTGAGGGGGTCTATTTTCAAGCAGGGATGTCCTTCGTGTAAGTTTTATTTTTTTTTAAATTTCGTAAGATTTTTTTGTGATTTTATTTTAATTTTCAGCGATGGTTTCAACGACTTTGGAGATGGTTTGCAATGAGACAATCAACGCAGGCGCAGTTTGGGTGAAAATGGTGAGTGATTTTTTTTATTTGACTCATTTTTGTATATTTTTGGGTGTTGGTGTTTTTTTTACAGGTAATATTTACTTCTATTGAACTGGAAATATTTTTTATTTACATTTTTTACAGATATTTTATTTTAATGTTAAGATATTAATGTCGGTTGTAATTTCGTTGTTAAATAAATAAAACAATATTTTAAATGTTATGTTAAAGAAAACAAATTTAAAAAAAAAACATTAAATATAATTAATAAAAAAATACATTACTTTAAAAATAAATAACACGAACATTAAATATTATTACTTTAAAAAATATTTAAAATATTCATCTAATACAAAAAGTATGAGTTCAGAAACTATTTTTCCTGGAATTAATTTTTTCAGTTTCGAACACTTTTATTTGGTAAATATTTTTAACCGTATATTTATAATTTATAATTTTGATACCCCAAAATTTCCTTTGTGACGTTATTTTTAAAAATCGCAGCAAATAATGATTTTTCGAGATTATTGATATTTTTCCCGGAATAAGCAGGAAATTTTACATATTTATTTAAAATTTCAACTCAATCTGTCAGGTTGTTTTTGAGTTATAAACAAAAGTTTGAAAAAATAGTAACTTTTCAAAAACCTCTTAAAAATAAAATTTTGATACAAAAATAAAAAAATGTATTAATAAATAAAACAATCAATTAATTTAATTACTGTAAAATTCAGTCAATTTATTTTTTTTTCGTCATATTTCACATAACATATCATCGTTCATAAAAATTTCAAGTCTTAATCAATAATAGTTCTTATATTCGACAATAAAATTATTAACACACTTTGTCTTTAAGTATACTTGATTGTATACACAATTACTCAATATTCATATACCTTACTTAACTTAAGTATAGGAAATATTTACATTTTATAATAATACTTAACGATGGATGATTTCTATAGTTTATACTAACAATATTATTTAATTTATCAACACTGTACATGAGTAAAAAACTTAAATATATAACCATACTTTGCTTAACGAAACAATAAAAAAATTGAACATGATAAGAGACTTTTGAATCAGCTATAAATAATTGATCATTGAATTTAAACGTATACAGGGATGAGTAAAAAAATATGGAATATTTTCTAAAATATTATTTAAATTTGTTGTAAGTTTTACTAAAATTTTTTTTTAAATAATGAATATTTAAGAAAATATGAGAAATATTCCATATATTTTTTTGCTGCCATAAAACAATAATATTTTTAACTTCATCAAGCAAAGTATGCCATTTTGTATGTATTAAAAAAAGTTTGCACATAAATGTTCGTCACTATATCAATATAACTTGATCAGTTCCAACTCTGAAGGTCATACATCGCTCTGTTTAGAATTCGTATTGACAATAATTCCATTACTGATTGTAGAAACATTCAATTTTCCATTAATCGGGTTACCATTACACGCCTTCTTCAAACTACCATTGAACATACCCCCTACATACCCCCCATTAGCTATCCCCCCATTCATAAACCCCCCGTTCAACTTCTGAACAAGAGGATTAGTATCAGCAGATTCTGCTGGAGGGGTTGTCACTGTAGGCGTGGGAGGTAAAGGGTTAATCAGCTCTAGCTTATCATCCAGAGAAGCTCTGATCCTTTGGGATATCAAAGCGCCCCTTTTGCTCAGACGAGGCGGGTGGGGCAGCGCGTAACGTAACTTATCCCAGAACATCGAGTCGCTGTATTTGATGTAAGTCTTGGTCATCATGTAAGACTTCAGTTCCGGTTCGAGTTCGGCATTCGGACCGAGGTCTTCTAGGATTACGAGAATTAGTTTCTCGCGTTTTTCTTTGAGCGCTTGCAGATGCGCTGCGCGTACTTCCATTTTACCCCAGACGCTCTCGAGAAAGCTTGGGGATAGGAGCACTAGCGTCCTCCGGGAGTTCTCCACGGATCGCACTATCTGGTCTACTATCCGGTCGCCCCCGAGCCATTCGCGGTGGTGGATGCACAGTTTGAACGGGTTCTCGCATTTCTCCAGTCTGTGAAACAAGATAATCTGTATTAAACATCAAAAGATTGAGAAATACTATTTTTAGTGTTCTGTGAAAAATGGAACATTTATGAATGTGTTCATCAAGGTATGTAAAGTACAAGGTAGCCTCAGTAATTGTTTATTTCTTTATAACTGCTGAACCATTTGTTTTAGAGAAAAAGTTTTTCAACAAAAAATATTTCTCACGATGTAAGGAACAACTTTTGTCCTTACACATTTTTCATAATTTGCAATGGGGGGCTGATGGCACGGAACACTAATTTGCACTTGTCTTAATTTTTGTATTACTTACTTTGGTATGAGTTCATTGACAACAAAATCTTCGTCCTTGTGGCTGTAACTGACAAACGCGTCGTAGAGTTTATCCTTGTCCAGGTCCTCCTCTGAGATGAATCTGAGACACATCTTGTGCGCGAACATCCATACTTTCAGCTCGTTCTCGTACTTGTAGCACAGTGCAATGACCACGCCGGCGCCGACGCCGAATAACATGAAAAGCACCGACATAGCGATGATAGCTTCCTGTTGCAACGAGCACAAGTCGCTCACTGTCAGCGCTAGAAGGTTCTCGTTCGAATCTTTGCAGTTTATCAGATCGCTATGTCCTAACTGAAAAGCAAACGAAAATTATTGCAATGTTCTAATTACTATGGCAGTGGCGAAGCGTCCATGGAAGCAGTGCTTCCCTTACTTTATGGGTAAATTAATACAAATTTTCAGTTAATAAATAATTTAAAAATATTATAAGAAAATTTATCTTTATGCGCAACTCAAATATTTTAACCAAAAATCAAAAATAGCATTTAATATTAATTTACACGCTCAATTATAAAACTATATATCTTATTTTCTTGTATTTTAGTCGATATTTGTATGACGAGTTGAAGTTCACTGCAGGAAATTTCACTAAAAAATTTAGAATTTTTGATTTCGTTAAAAGTATGTTTATTGTATAGAAAATGACGTGAAAAGTTGTTTGTTTCAAACCGCAGGTCTGTATCTCAAACTGTTCTCGAGATATAGCCTCTCAAAGTTTTAGTTTTTTCAAATTTTTGGAGAAAAAAGGCCATAATTTTTGAACGTGTGGTCGGAATTGATTTTAGTTGACGGATTTGGAATCAGCGTGTCAAAATCTATATAATGACATGTATAATTCCTTAAAACTCGGAAAAAAAAATTTCGCGAAAAATCGAAAAAATTCAAAGGGGTATACCTTAAAAAAATGTCGATTTTTGACAAAATTTTTTTTGTCGAATTTTAAAGTATTATACATGTCATTATATAGATTTTGACACGCTGATTTCAAATCCGTCAACTAAAATCAATTCCGACTCCACGTTCAAAAGTTATGGCATTTTTTCTCCAAAAATTTGAAAAAACAAAAACTTTGAGAGGCTATATCTCGAGAACGATTTGAGATACAGACCTGCGGTTTGAAACAAACAACTTTTCACGTCATTTACTATACAATAAACATACTTTTAACGAAATAAAAAATTCTAAATTTTTTAGTGAAATTTCCTGCAGTGAACTTCAACTCGTCATACAAATATCGACTAAATTACAAGAAAATAAGACGTAGAATCATTTAGTTACTGTATAAATATATAAGAATTTATTTTAAAAAGTAAAAGCTTGAATTTAAGGTGTTTCCTAACTAGTTTTTTTTGTTAATAGGAGGGGGAGGATTGACAAAATATGAGTTCGAAATTGTTAGACGGTAATAAGCACAAAATTTCGAATATTTCGAAAACCCCTAATCCGATTAGCACCAAAATTAATAGGTCTGGAGTACTCACTGAGACAAACATTTTCCCCAAAAATAATTCAAATCTGTGCATTTTTACAGTAGTTACCGTAAACGAATGAAAAATCTACATTTTCTACGTTTTGAAGTTAATACAATCAAAATCTGCTTTTATCTCGGAGACGTTTTTCGATATTAAACACAGGCAAAAAGCTGCGAAAATGAGGCCAAAACCTATCATGTACAAACATGTATTTTATAAGTTATATAATTTCTAACTTCCTAAAAAAAACTTACTCTAGCTTGATTCTGCCTGATCTGATTAACATATGCATTGCAGGTTGTGGCCAAATTTTTGCTTCTTTTTGCCTGTGTGCGGTATTACAATACTTCTACTAATATCTTATTCTTACCTTCTTAAAGTTCTTCTGTAAGAACCTAAGCAAATTAGCAGCTTGGCAATCACATTCCCATGGATTCTTGTACAAGAGTACCATCGTCAGCGACGTCATATTATCCAAAACCTCTACCGTATGGTCATCAATCCTCGACAAGTTATTATTATCCAAAGTAAGCACTTGCAACCATCGCGGAAGCCAGCTGATAGTCGAAATGTTATTATTAGACAGATCCATATACGTGATGTTTGCAAACTGTCTTAGATCGGTCGGCATCTCCTGCAAGTTATTGTTAGCGAGGTACAAGTGCGTGTTGGTGAATCTAGTGTGATTTGGGAGGATTGCAGGTGCAGTGTCTAGGCTACCGTTGGAGCAGTCGATGTTGAAGCTACGATCGTGCTCTTTGACGTAACAGCTGCAGTTAGTTGGGCATGATACGTTGTTTAAGCCCTCGTGGACTGTACAGTACACGTCTGATGATTTGAGATTCGTGAGCTGTTTAGATTGGAATTCTGGTGGAGAAACGCACGTTAAGTTGTTTGCTACTAGCTCCATTTGGGCTTTGACCTGGAAGAAGAATTATTTTTAGGGAGAAAAAATTGTCAATGTTTGGGATTTTTTTTCACAGGTGTAACTAATTATTCTAGGATCGGGGTAAAGGGTATTTTATTAAGTATATATTCAACTTATTCAATATCGATTTTTATTGAAAAGTATTAAAAATTTGTAAAGTTAACACCAAAATTAATTTTTTTGAAAATATATACTTTAAAAAAATTGATTTTTTTTTAATGGTCATAGTGGCTTCCCCCCTTAATAAATAAATACTGTTACTTACATTAGGGTTAAGTTTGTTTTCGAAGTAGCGCAGTAAGTTGTATATTCTGCAGTTGCAGTTGATGGGATTGTGGTCCAGTAGAATTTTCATGTATTTTGAATGCTCCCCATAGCGAACGTCATTCGGGGGGTTAAATAATACTTCTGATTCAGCAAAGTCCATTCCGATTGTTGATATTAAATTGTTAGTTAAATCTACTTCGATATTGTACGATTGGAAACTAATTGATAAATACTGAAAATAAAAATAAATACTATTTGATATTCGCACTTCTGTACAAAAGGTAATTAGCTTCCAGCTAACGCTATCTGCTAGGTATTGAATATAAATTACAACACACTCGCAGATGTAGCAAATGAAATCGTACATATGATGACCTTAACGCATGTGCGATAAGTACAATCAGCGACTTAAAATAAGTGCTGCCAAGTGTACCTCATAAAATAGCATTTACATTATAATACATTTATTACCACTGCTTTAAAATATTGAGCAATTTCATAACAGTTTAACACCTAGTAGATAGCGTTAGCTGGAAGCTAATTTGCATTAGCACTCAAGCAAATTATTTATAATACTAGGCATAATACTTAAAAATCAATGAGAATTTAAATTAAATATGTATAAATTCTTTAAAAAATCATTTTAATCGTAAAACTGTTGAAAAAAAGGTAAAAAATGTATACTTACGTTAATATTTTTAATTTCATTATAACTCAGATCTAACTTTCGTAGTTTTAACAGAATATTTTTCCAGTCGTATGTTATTGAGCTAATACGATTTCGAGAAAGATCAGCTTCTCTCAAACGTTTCAGATCTGCCAAGGGCGACATAAGACCATCTTCGAATGTCAGATTGTTACTGTGCAAATCAATTATTTCAATGTTCGGGGCTTCACTGAACGTTTTAAATTTTATTTCTTCTAGCAAATTATCATGTATGTATAGCTCTTGAAGATATCCAAGATTTTTGAAGTGAGCACTGCAAAAATAAATAATTATTAATATAAGCACGCTATCACTCAAAACAGCTGAGCACTGAATAACTCAAGGCCTCTATATACCACCCAATCTGCAGTTTGGGTCGTGTGAACCACATGCAATTATTTTTGAAAATTAATAGTTTTCGAGTAAAAAATTATTGAAAATCTAAAAATTTCTGTTTGACATTTCAGAAAAAATGTTCCAAACAAAAGTTTTTTTTCTCGTAAATTACGAATCTGTTGCAAAAAACATGGGTTTAGATTTGAAAAAGAAAAGTTAAACCTGAAAACCCATCAAGGGGACCTTTTTAAAGTCACCCCATACGGTCAATATTTAGTGCCCTATCGAAACCATTTTATCTTAAACATTTTTTCTGAAAATAGAAATTCTATACTAAAATATATAAAGATCACACTATCACTTAAAACAATTGAGCAATGAATAACTTAGTTGGGCAAGTCAAATAAAAAAAACTTACTGTTCAAGATTGGTCAAACGATTCTGTCCCAATTGAAGTATTTCCAGTTTTATCATGTGACTGAACACACCATCCGGTAAGGTAGATAATCTATTCTTAGACAAATCAACCAGAGTCACGCTTCCCAGACCTTTAAACAGATCTTTCGGCAACGACTCCAGCTTGTTCCCAGACAACGTGATATTTTTTATATTCACCGACCCAAGGAACACATTTTCTGATATCTTCGTAATATTATTCCTGTTCAACTTAACTTCTTCAAGTTCTGTTAAATTCGCCAAAAGCTCTTGAGGCAGTGACCCAAGCGACGGGTTATCAGAAAGTGTAAAATGCGTCAGTTTTTTATTTTCACTGAACAATCCTTCTGGTAGCGTCGTAAAATTATTAGAACGTAACGCTATTACGGTCATATCTTGTAAACTATCGAAAACTCCGGCTGGAATTTCTTTTAAATGCATCGTAGTCAAATCAAGCCACTTAATACTGACTAAATCAGAGAAAATATTAGCTGAAATGTTATGTATTGTATTATGCCAAATGTTTAACAACTCCAATTTCGTAAGATTAGCAAAAATATCATCATGTATAACCGATATTTCATCCTGAGTCAATTCCAGTGTCTTAAGTTCAGGAGTATAGCTAAAAAAGTAGTCTGGGATCATATCTATCTTATTATTCTTCAACCTAAGCCATTTCAAGTTACTTAAATCAGCTAAGGCATCCGGTTCTAAATATTCCAAATCTAACCATTGCAATACCAAAACTTGTACAGCATCTAGACCTTTGAAATCTTCTCGATGAAGTTTCACTCTATGTTGGACAGATCTACTATTAAAATCAAGATGGCTGACTTCTTTCAATTGCATTTGATCTACCATTTTATTAAGAGGACCAGACATTGGACAGTAAGAGAAAGTTAAGCGAACATTCTCTTTGTTTATCGGAGGAAACGTTGTGTAGAAGTTGTCGGTTACATTGTCGCAAATGACGTCGACTATCCATACTTCTATACCTTCGATTGCCCTCTTCTTTACCTTGATGTCGTAGGTGTCTTTCGTGGTGTGGCATGTGTAATGGAGGTCGTACATGTCGTAGTATTTTCTGCACTGATCGCCTCCTTGTAATGGGATGTTTATCGCCGATGGTAGAATTTGAATGATAATTAGTAAACACCAGTTTACTGCGTTCCAAAATGTTGACTTCATTTTTGCGTTTTTCGTCGTTTAGATTTTGGCAGTGTATATTAGTGCTTCATTATTTTAGTTATCTGAAAAGAGAGAAAAAATATTGTTAAAAATATTTTTATAAAATGTCTAAATTTATTTTATATATTTTTTTCATTAATTTGAAGGGGTGAAATATTTATAAAAAATGGTTGTGACTGTGTCGGGATTGACGTGATATGTCTTTAATTTAAAAAATAAAAAGATAAGACATTTTAAAGTTTATTTTAATTTAATTTGTAAATCGAAATTTGTAGATCAGAATCATTTTTTCACAGATTAAATAATATCAAATATTTTTTTCTTGATCTATACGTTTTTTATAGCATTCTTACATATTATAAAACGCAATGTCTGTCTGTCTGTCCGTTAGTGCGCTTATTATATGAGAACCACTTATCTGAAGTAAATTAAATCGGGAAAAGTACCCTCAATGTAGGTAATATTGAATATTATTGTTTATTTTTACTGTAATTATAGTTTTAGTAAAAATAAACTAAGCCAAAAGGCCCTTCAGTTGAAAATATTAAATTCGGATAAAAAAATCGATAATTTTATGCGTTTGTGAAATTTAAATCGATTTAGTGATCCGTGACAAAATTTTTGATAGTTGTTACAAAATTTTGTTTTTTCATTCATTAATCAATTTTCGGACGCAAAATTCTCAGTGAAAAAAATATTATGTTATTCAACTCGGCTGCAAAATTTTTACGTGCTGTATTCAAAAACGTAAGTACTACACCTTTTTTAATACGTATTTTATATAAAATTGTAAAAAAAATTGACATAAATGTTTTTATTTTACAGAAACCTTCAATAACATTCGACCAAAAGTTTTATTCCAAAGATACTAAAAAAGCGTTAGTCAAATATAATGAAAATAAATTAACATTCGATATACGCGATTTATTACAACAAACATTCTCCCCTCTTTCTTCAATTCGTTTCATCAGCACCGGCCAACCAGTATTCATAAAAAAGCTAGTTGAATGCCCGAAACCAAAAGATAATAATTTCGATCCATGTGCAAAAGACAGCTGGCAACTAAGGGACCAGCTGGAAGAGAAAAAGAAACCTGAAGGGAAAGCTAAATCTGCTGCAGGTAAAGATTCTAGTGTCCGTCCAAGACGCTGCGACGGCGTTTGGGTCCCCAAAGTCCTCGACGAATACGAACTCAAAGAAAAAGAGAAACTCGAGAAAGAAAAAAAAGAAAAAGCTCTCCAATCTGGTACAGGACGCCAGATACGTATTCTATCTCCCGGTTGCGATGCGCCGAAAGAGATAACATGTCCGCACGCTTTCGAAATGGAGTGCATATGCACAAAAGTCTTAACACCGTTACCGTCGTTCTCTGAATGCATCGATACAGTTTCTCCCGGGCAGAAATGCAACGAGTGCGGTCCGTTGAAGTTAAAAGCGTGTTTTAAACCTCCACCAGAACCTACGACTTGTTCTACACTCAAGAAGCAGTACAAAGCGAAGTTGGTCAAAGAAAGGCCGGTACCTCCGTTGAAGCCTTACGATGAAAGAGCCGAATGCAAAACTACTTCTTTCTGTGAGGAACCTCCAATCAGAGCTGATGATGTGAACCCTATCGAATTTAAGGCGTTACCGTGTATTTTACCGATACAGATGAAGAATCGAGGGAAGAAATCACAGAAAAGGAATTATTCCACGTTTGCGGTTTCTCGTAGATTCATGTCAACTGCTGTTAATTTCTGTGCTGAAGATACGGGTAATTCTAGTTCTATACCGATGCCAAAGAGGCAGTATGATCCAGTGAGTAAGGAGGTCCCGTGGGAAAAACGGAAAGAGTGTGCAAACCGGGAGGAGTATTGCGAGTCGAAAGAGGCGCCGGTAAGAGCTGATGAAGAGATGAAAAAAAAAGGTGTGGCGAAGGTCAAACCGCTGCCTAATATATTCAAAACTCCCCAGTCCAGGCAGTATTCTACGGCCGTTAATTACCCGAGGATGGAGTGCGATAAGGTTGGCGTTTGAAAGATTTTTTTGTGTGTGTTATATATTTTTTTTGGAATACCCAGTTGGTTTTTTTTATTTGATTTGAAATAAACGGTTTTTTTTCATCTGACGTTTTGTCATTTTATTTATTTTGTTTTATTTTGACAGATGATTGAAACAAATGAATGATTTGTGGTAGAATTTATTATTTGAATGTCAGTTTTGATTTTAATTAAATGTAACCACCAACTGTGTGTTTTAAAAAATGTTAACACGTGCTGCAAGTATAGTAGATCTTCTTGAAAGTGATATAAAAATATATTGTACTTTTAAAAAAATATAGGTAAATAAGTATTATACTAATACAGAGGCGAAAAAAATAACCTTATAGGGGCGTCGACTTGTACTAGTTTTGGAACATACCCAATCTTGGACACTTGTTTAATTAAATTGACTAAATTAACATACTGCCATTACTGAATCATAATCTATATACATTTAACTGTCTTACAGCTTAATTTGATTACAATCGGTCAATGGGTATTAAAATGTTGAACATTTAAACTAATTATTAGTGTAATCTATTTATTAATTATTAATCTGCTTTATATAGTTAACAGTTTTACGATTCTTTGTTTTATTACTTTTGTATCGTAGTACTTATTATTTTATAATCATTAGCAAGTGTCCATTACTGGAGAAAAAAACAAAAACAAAATTTTACGATTTAAAAAACAAACTATATTTACAGATTTTGGTAATTAAATTGATTTAATAAAGAGGTATTTGTTTTATTAGTAACATTACAAAAAAATAAGCCCACCGATCCCAAAAAACACTTGCTTTTAAAGCGGCCAAAACTGGTGCCAGTGCCTTATATGATTAACAAAAAAAGAAGGGGAGCTTAAGTTACGTCTTTGATTTTAAATTCAGTACCTTATATGATTAAGGCGGCTATTACACTATCAAATAAATATGTCAAAGATCTTTGACAAAGATTTGATCATATTTCTTTGATAAAATATGAGATTTTGTTCTATTACACTACATAAAATATTTGATAATATTTTCTTAGTATTATCTAGGGATATTTTCTTCTTTTTTGGTGCATTTTGATAATCAATGTGTGGATGTTCGTCAATTGACGCGATCAAGGTTTGAATTTACAACCGTGTATTGCAGTTTTTATAATCAATAAGAAGATTATCATATAATACTGGATTATGTTGATATTAATATATTATTAACTGTAACTGTCAGTGATAACTTGGCAGCCGCCATTTTGATTTATCTGTCAAAAAACATTTGATCAAATATAAGAGATTGTCATTAACTATGATCATAGAAATATTATGTAGGTAAATATTATAAAAGTTGACTTATTACACTGTCATATTTCTTTGATCAAAGAAATTTTATCATACATATTTCTTTGATAGTGTAATAGCCGCCTTATACGATTAACAAAATAAAAGGGGAGCCTAAGTTACGTCTTTGATTTTAAAAAATTGCGAAATTAAAAAGGTGAAACGTTGTCGTCCGGTGCGTATAAAGCGTGTCCGTAACTGCGACACGATGCTGTCGATGATGAACGAGATGGACCTTAAGTTCCAAGAGATACGTCGCCAGACCGAGGGCAGCTGCTTGCCGGCGCCGGCGAGGACGCGCAAGAGCGACGACCCGCGGTGTCCGCGGATAATAATGCCCGGCTGTCCGAACGAGTTCCCGCAGGTCTCGTGCGACGAGAAGGTCCCCTACGTGCCGTGCACCAAGAGGCTGGCGCCCCACAAGGCGTTCTCCGAGTGCAAGGAGCACGATTTCAGGATCAAGTACTCCGAGTGTACAGTTTGTCCGAGAAGCTATGATGACGAATGATTTATTTTGTAGTTTTATGGTGATTTTTAAATAAAGCTTTTGTACTGCTGTTTTTTTGAGTTTTTAATTTTTTTAATTGGCTAAAAATAGCGATGTTGTCTTAACTCTTGTTAGAGTATCTCTGGTGTACTTTATGCGGTCTGGGAGAAAGGAGGATTTTTTGTAGTTTTATGGTGATTTTTAAATAAAATTTTTGTACTGCTGTTTTTTTGAGTTTTTAATTTTTTTAATTGGCTAAAAATAGCGATGTTGTCTTCACTCTTGTTAGAGTATCTCTGGTCTACTTTATGCGGTCTAGGGGAAAGGAGGATTTTTTGTAGTTTTATGGTGATTTTTAAATAAAGCTTTTTACTGCTGTTTTTTTGAGTTAATTGTTTTTAGTTGGCTAAAAATGGCGACGCTGCCTTAACTCTTATTAGAGTATCTCTGAGGAGAGGGGGGGGGAGGAAGTTGCTAAAAGGTACACATTTAACGTGTTCAGAATAATATAACAGTCGTAATATTATGTTTATTATAAAATTTTGTAAAAAAGTTAACGATACATAGAAAATCGGAAAGACAAGATTTCTTGAATATATTCTAAATTTCAGTTTATAAAATTTTGTAAAAAAGTTAACGATACATAGAAAATCGGAAAGACAAGATTTCTTGTATATATTCTAAATTTCAGTTTATTCGGTATAGTAGTTTTCGAGTTACGCATCGGACAGACAGACAGACGGAAGGACAAAAAAATTACTGGGTTTCTGTTGTGGCAGAATCCTAGTCTTAAATATCGGTATGGAGAACCATACATGACTTCCATGTTCTTTTATATCTTTTAAATAATTTTTAATATATGAAAAATTTCAATGGGAGTTGTCAGAAATAAAACTCACCTTTGTATTATAAATATCAGTTTTCTAATGTCCTAATGTCAAAAACATAATACACATTCGTAGAATAACTAATTTGACAATTTGAATTTAGTTGCATTTGTTTCCAAGGCAATATAAATTAATGACGTATTAATTAAAATTTTGAGGGTGTTTTTCACCCCTTCAATAGCTGTTTAGGCACGTACAAATAATAAATGTCCCTTAGGTTCAATTGAACTACAAATGTACCAAGTCTTATCAAAATTGGTGAGATAATATTCGCAACGTTCACTTTTAGACTATAATAGTTACAAAATTTCGAATATTTTCAAAATCCCTAATCCGATTAGTTCCAAAATTAATAGGTCCGGAGAACTCACTGAGAAAAACATTTTTCCCAAAAATAATTCAAATCGGTGCATTTTTACAGTAGTTATCGTGAGCGAAAGAAAGACAGACATACGCACAACTTTTCTTTACGTTTTGAAGGTAGTACAATCAGAATCTGCACATGGAACTAATTAAACTGAATAATACTATTATTTTATTACATATATAATTTATTAAATTGTGATGCACACCACTGGTATATTTGTGTAGGTACGCCACTGTGTAGGGATAATAATGATTTGTTCCACTCGAGATCGAGAGGGCGCTGATAAATCAAACGGAAACGGGCGACCACCGATGACTTTTCTTTTTCTCGCCAGCAAATTGGAAATGTATGGTTTTCCAATAACTTGTTGGAGAAAGAGAGAGAGATATAAAAAACTACCCATCTCACACGTACAGATAATTCGTTTATAACTCGACTGTATTTTTTATAATGCACTTTGTAATTGTGTTTTACGTAAGAAAAACACAAGAAATATTGTTTTTTTAACCTTTCTACCCACGTACAAATTTATAGATTTTTTTTACATTTTTAATAAAAAAAAATCAGTGATCGAAACATAGAAGGTTTTTTTTGCATAGTTGGACTTTGAACCCATATATTTTCAATCTGTTATATAAATACTTAATATTTTCAGTATCAAATGATTGTGCAGTTATTACCTACTGACTTGTTTAAATTGAATAGGACGCCAATTTTCTTTGTATATTTGCAAAAATATAAATTGTAAAAATTGTCAACTACAATGCACTTGCCCCATTTTCGGGGCAAGTGCATTACCGGTAGTTAAAAACGCTTTGAAGCATTATTTCATATGCTATGGGGCAAGAGCAGAATTGTGAATACGCCTGGTATAAAATGCTTTTTACCGCATCAAGATACGTTGTTTAGTTTTGGAGTAGTGAACTTTTTAAACAAGTTGGTATTAACTTTTAGTAGTTCACTACATATTAGCTATTACAATTTCACTCGTATTATAATAAAAAGAACCCGTTTCTGCACTTGCCCCACTGCTCCTTTTTTTATCTAATAAATTTTCGGGATAAAAAATAGAATTTGTCCTTCCTCAGGATGTAAGCTAACTCCTTGCCAAATTTCATCAAAATCGGTTCAGTGGTTTAGCCGTGAAAAGGTAACAAACAGACAAAGTTACTTTAGCATTTATAATATTAGTAGATTTTTTATTATTTAGTGGATTTTAATAAAATACATTTTCTATTATAAATACTTAATGTGTTTTGATGGACCATTAAAAAAATTAAGTGGAAAATTTCATGGTCTATAAAAAGTTATAGAAATGATAACTTTCAAAGTATAAATTTATCATAAAGCGTAAAGTTATTTTTATTATAATTTGGTGTTAATGTTCGGCATAAATTCATTTAATAAGATTACAAAATAAGTCTTTTTTTACGTCAAAGAAGTATAAAGTTTAATTAAATTCTTTCTAAAATATGTTTTTTAAACTGCCTTTAGTATTTCAACAATTTACGGTTATTATTTTTTTTTCTTTGCTTTAAATTTATTTATTTACTATTAGAAAGTACAGTAGGTCTTCTTTAAATCGAATTTAAAATTTTAAAACGATCACAAAGCTTTTCGTATCTTCGATATTGCGAGGAAGCAAAATTAAACGATTTAAAAAAATATGATAAACATTTTTTCGAGATATTTAAAACAAATTTTTTATTAAAAAAAAAAATTCTCCGGCTTGCGCGACATTTTTCATTACTGCTTACCCGTGTAGATACTGTTTATATTAACTATAACTACATTGTTCTAAATATGACGTGTTTTTTTTATGTAAAAATAATTTATCCTTATTTGCTCAACATTTCTGCTAACTTCTCAGCTATTTCTTGAAAAAGCGTGCTTTATATAAAGCCTATCTCACTTCCAATGTTCCAAGGAATACTCAGTGAAAATTTCATCAAAATCTATCCACTCAGATTCACAATATCTGCATTTTAAAATTAAAAGCATAGATAAATATATTAAACGACTTTATAATCATCCTGTACATATGTTAAATATAAGTAATACTCTTTCCGGGATCTCAAGGAATACTCCAGTAAACATTTCATCAAAATCGGTTTATTTAGACTTACAATTGAATAGATAAATATATATAATGACTTTATAATCATTCTGTACATATGTTAAATATAAGCAATGCTACTTCCGGGATTTCAAGGAATACTCCAGTAAAAATGTCTTCATAATCGGTTT
Source organism: Sialis fuliginosa (assembly GCA_961205875.1). Lineage (NCBI taxonomy): Eukaryota > Metazoa > Arthropoda > Insecta > Megaloptera > Sialidae > Sialis > Sialis fuliginosa. Next base: position 23,300,733 of record OY540816.1, read on the forward strand.
ATTCAGACTTACAATAGTATAGATAAATATATAAAATGACTTTATAATCATTCTGTTGACATGCGTATCTAATAAAAGTTTTAATATTCACAAAGTACATATTTTGGTACATGTAAATCTCTCTGTTACGTCTTGTTTTTCATTCGTTGTAACATGTTACAGCAACTTAATAAAATGTTTAATGGTTACTAAACTTTATTTAGCTTGTTGGAACCCCGAGAAAAACGACCTATCAAAATGGCGATATGTGACACTTGTATTCGACAATCTTGTTTATGAGCTCTACTGTAAAATTCAACCGAAACCGATTCGAAAATTAATTTTTTTCTATTTTTTAATCAAACAAAATTTTGAATTTTTTATTAAAGTTCATAATAATTATTTAAGTCAATAAAAAAATTAATGAATACATTAGATGTAACCCAAGGTAAATAGTTACATTATGCCGAGGTTCTACTATACTAAGAAACTACTGAAAATTCATCCCCCCAAGTCCGACCATTAATAACATTATTCAAAATTTACTACAATCCAATATCTTAATATCAAACGTTAAAATTAATACGTTAGCTAAACTTGATCTAACTTCTAATCTATCCCTCAGACCCTAGCACTATCCTTCGGGAAAACAATCAAAGAAAGTGTACTATTAATACCAATTAACAATAGGGGAAAGCTGGGAAAGCTAAAGCTAAAACATCATGCACCGAAATGCAATTGAAATAATTATATAAATCGAATCGAGTATTTATTAGTATAAAATAAACAATCGGGTTAATGAGAGATATTGAATTCTGTGTGGGGTAAAGGGGGGTAATGCAATAGATCTGTTATAATTACAATATTCACAGTTGCAATTATACTAATGTACGTATATATAATTGCAATGCGTTTGGTATCACGAAAACAAAGGAAATAGGGTAATTAGTTTGATGGGGAAATTAAATTTTATGGTCGGTTTTAATAAATTATGTGAAGTAAAATTGTGTGTTTTTTTTTTTGTGTTTGTGAATCAATAATATCTGGTATTAAAAATGTATTTTTTAATTTGAATTTTTCTCTGATGTATTTCCAATACGATTAATAATATAGTCTATGGCAGTGCTTACCAAAGTTTAAATCTTGATGAAAGTTAAGTGTTACCGGCGTACCCCTAGAGGTGGGTTAAAGAGGAGAAGGGGGGGGGGGGGTTAAAAAATGCATTTTACAAATCGCAATTTTAAAACTGTTTTTAATGTAAAAAAAAAAATCAAATACGCTTACGAAAAAAAAAGAAGTAATAACACAAAATTAATTATTAGAAAAATATTAAGAAGTACGCCGTGTACCCCTTGAGATATACGACGCACCTAGTAATTTGATACATAATTATCTATCCACTAAAAAGATAATTTAGGGTCTGTGGGGGAACCATGAAAAAAACATTTTTTTTCTCAATTCTAAACAATTGATATTAATTATAAAATTCGAACGATATGCCACTGACTTTACGGTGCACATTTTTACGGAGCACATTGGTAACAATTACGAGTCCTATATTTTTCTTTATTTACACCAAAAAAAAAAAAAAACTATTCTAAAATAGACCAAGTTCGTGTAAGGAAGTAAAGTCTATTAGAGATACAAAGAACCGAGCGTATCTAGTGGAGTATATCGCGGCTCGGTCTATTAATCAAATTACAGCATTATATACGTCAAATAAAAACATATTAATCTGGGCAATAAAGGAAGCCACTAATCAATAATATTACGTCGTCATTTTTATCTCAGCCCATAAACTTGATTTAGTTCCAGGGAAATAGAAATTAACGTGCCGTTAACTTTTAGCCCACTGTTTGTCTTTTTTATTGTTTTGTGTTTGTTTATATTTAATTTATAAGGAATTAAGATAACGTACATTTATCTTCTTTATGATGGGGTCAGTGGTGCACCCACAGGAGGTTTTAGGGGTTAGAATTCCCCCCATTATTTTATTTAACAACTGTGAATATTGTGATACGTAAAAAAATAAAAAATACATATACTTACAAAAAATAACCTCTCCCCCCCTCCCTGTTTTTTTTGGGTGCGTAATTTATCCCTACTATAAATAATTATACTAATTTACCTTAAAATAAATCTGTAAGATCTGTTTGTTTATTTTTTTGATTAAAATCGAAAACTACTGAACCGATTTTGATGGGACTTTCATTGTAAGAAAGCCTAAGACCACAGAATAAATCAGGAATGTGCAAAATTTTTAGCTGCAGGGCCACATAGTAAATTAAATTACTTAATATTAGGTACATAGATATTAATAAAATTTTATTATTAAGGACTTTTTTTGCTCACCATACTGGGGGCATTTTTAAAGTAACAGATAAATATTGTTAATAAAACTAAAATTATCACCCCCAATTCCCCTATTATACGTGTACATATAATTATACATATAATATGTTCTCATGAACAAATAAATAAAAAGTTTTGACTTCTGACCTGAAGTACGAAAACAATAAAGAACAAATCTACGGTAGTAGGAGGGGGGGGGTTCACCTCCCCTCTCTCCCCTATTGTCGCGTGGGTAGGAAACACGCTCTGGTTGCTCTATTGTGGACAAATAGTGAAAGTTTATTTGCTGCGTGGGTACATGTGAAACTTTGTCTATTGCGTTTTTTATAGGTACAATTATACGGTTTGAAAATAATGTTTATTGCGGAATAGACGGCCGTGGAGTCGTATTGTTTTGTTTAAAATGAAGAGTTCAGGTTCTCAGACAGAGGAGAATAATTAATTAATGCGGTGTTTGTTGTATAATGTAATTTGCAGGGCCGTAACTGGCATATTTTTGGAAGAAAAAATTTAAAAAAACTAAAAAGTTTAAAAATAATTTATACACTTTCATCAAGATAATCACAAAATTTCAGCTTATTCGGTTCCCTAGTTTTTGAGTTATGCATCGGACAGACAGACAGACAGACTAAAATGTTTAAAAATAGTTTATATACTTTTATCAAAATAACCACAAGATTTCTTGTATATATTCTTAATTTCAGTTTATTCGGTTCAGTAGTTTTTGAGTTATGCATCGGACAGACAGACAGACGGAAGGACAAAAAAACTACTGGGTTTCTTTTATGGCAGAACCCTAGTCTTAAATATCGGTATGGAGAACCATACATGACTTCCATGTTTTTTTATATCTTTTTAAATAATTTTTAATTAAAAAAAAATTCAATAGGATTTGGCAGAAATAAAACTCACTTTTGTATTATAAATATTAGTTTTCTAATATCCTAATGTCAAAAACATAATACACTTCATAGAATAACTAATTTGACAATTTGAATTTAGTTGCATTTACAATCAAAATCTGTCATTATCTCGGAAATGATTTTTTGACGATATTACAATACTTCCATTTCTTTCAGAATATGAAAGTAAAAAACATACTAAGTATTATTTTTGTCGAGTATAGCCGTGAAGGGAGGGGGGGGGGATTTTGTATCGTATACTTTGATTTTACACTTTTCATTTCGACCAAAAGCCTTTATACATAAATATAACCCCAAATTCCAAGTTTAATTTCCATTTTCACGGTCTTGTAAACAGTGTAGTGTATTTAGCGAGCTGGGCGTGCAGCGCATACAAACCGGTGGCACGGAATGCTAATCAACATCAGTGGTAGTAAATAACAGTAACTTATACTGTAAATAGTAAGTTAAGATTTGACCCGTCAGCGTTGGCTTTGATTTATATTATTTGTAGTTGTTGGTTATAGTTGGTTTGTTGTGAATCTTGGTTGGCTTTGGAATAATATCATAGCTTACATAGATCGTAGTAATCACGAATAGTTTTAAGTTATGTTACAACTGAGCGGATTTTGATGAAAACTGTTTTGTGGGATTGCGATATGCAGAGCTGTACTTAGATATTTTGAGGTTAGAGGTGTAGAAATAATAATATACAGGGTGGGTTATTTTTAAGTAAGAAAATAAAGTCATTTCCAGAGTTTTGAATTTTCAAAAAAAAAGTTACTTAATTTATAAAAGTGAAAAATGCAAAAAATGAAAACATCTGCAGAGCTTCTCGTGCTAAATTTACTAATTTTACTAAAAAATATTAGTTCGAAATTTTTCTTAACAAGCACCTGATTTTTGTTTCGTATATTTTTAAACTAGAAAAATCTCTAAATATTATAATAATAATTTTATATAATAATAATATAAAATATTATTATAATATTTTGGAAAAATTTAGTCGTATTATTTTTTAAATTCTTCTAGAAATTATTTTAATGTGTTGATAAAAATAATTCACCTGTATATAAATATTAATGTATAATTTTCATTAATACTTATCAATTATGGATCTACATTTTACATATATGGTAGGTATATATTAGAAATTTTAAAAATGATATACCTACATTAAGAGATTAATAATTATAAATTATAAACATAACATATTCGTGATGAAAAAACATTATAAATATTAATAAAGTAGGTACATAATAATATATTTAAGTAAAATTAAAAACATCGTATTTAAATATACGCAGGAAGTTTACAGTTTCAGAATAAAAACAATCATATTTATAAATAAAATATCATAAAGAACAGTAGCGGTTCGTCGTACTGAATAAAATAAAACTTACATTATTATTTTTGAAACATACAAAAAACTGTTTTAAATAAAAGTTGTAGAGAATATTATTATCTATAATTTATGTTCTATACATTTTTTCAGAATAACTAACTGTTCTCAAGATATTAATTTTTGTGTATAAATTTATTTCAGAAATAAAATGGAAAATTCTTTATTTTTAATCGTCACATCACGCTAGCCAGGTGCCCCCTCCCCCCCCCTCTACACCCATTATTATAGGAAGTTGAATGTTCTACAAAAAAGATTCTATAAAATTTTCACGTATTTTTTTTGCTATACGTGCCATTGAAGGGGTGAAAGGTGAAAACCACCCCCAAAATTTGAATTTTAAATATTAATAAAATAAATAATCAGTATTCAAGTATTTATAATCATACCATGTTGTTTTTCTTCATTTTATAACGATCACAAAACTTCTCGTATCTGCGATATGGCGAGGATAAGCAAAATATAAAATCTAAATCAATTATTGGAATAATTTTCACATCTATCATTTTCTTGTCTGATATTAAAACATGAATTCGCATCAAACTATCGTTAACGGTGAAGAAAATTCATGAAAATTACATTTCGCGTGATTACATAAAGCATTACGTAACAAAACAGACGCCATCGTGTGAAAAGTTGAAATGATTCAAAACCATAAAATTTATAATCAGAGTTTTGGTGTGTGTAAGAGATTTTATTATGAATTCATTAGAAACAAAATTGCCCACATAAAATACATTTTAATTAAATTAAAATCCCGAGAAGGTCTCGGCTTTTGTTGTACATAAACGCTTCGGGTTCCAGTAGTCGTAAAAATGTCCTACAAATATTCTGTGGGATTACTGACTTTTGTTTATGTCCTTTTTTGTTAACAATTTCAATCTTAAATTATTAAATATGAATTAAAACAGTTAAAAAATGCTTTAAATTTAATTTGTGAAAAAAAATTATTATGTCTGTCTGTCTGTCATTCATTCATTAGAATCATAATTTAGAAATAAGAGGGGGTATACTTAGATAACGATTTTAAAATCAAAAGGTCCTAAAACATTTATTATTGCATAAACACTTCGGGTTCCAGTGGTCGTAAAAATGTCGTAGAAATATTCTGTGGGATTACTAACCTTTGTTTATGTCCTTTTTCGTAAAAATTTTCAATCTTAAATTATTATTTAAATTATTAAATATGAATTAAAACGGTTAAAAAATTCTATAAATTTAATTTGTGAAAAAAATTATTATGCCTGTCTGTTTGTCTGTCGTTCATGCATTAGAATCATAATTTAACATTTTTTATTGCATTTTAGGAGACCAATCTAAAAATAAGTAAGTGAAAAAAATTTTTTGGTTACACTTTTCAGTAAATGAGAGGGGGGTTCAAAATTTTTATTTATAAATTTTTTTTAGAAAGTCAGGGGAAAAAATAAAAAGGTCATTGAATTGAAAGTAAATAACAAGTGTAAAATTTTCAAGTTATGACCAAAAAAAAATGTCTTCAAATATTATTTTTGCACATTCTTGTCCCCCCCCCCCTCCGAGTCAGGTAATTTTGAATCTGTGGTCTGGGAAAATCAGGGAATTTTATTTCCAAAAACCAGTGGACACCCTGATTCTAATAATAATTAATTAAACAAATTGAAATCAAAACGATTTCTCTTATTGTGTCACAGAATAATTCTAGGTACGATTATTTCCAGTTGAAATGTTAAATAATTCATAAATCGTTGTAGAATCTACCTGTCAGGTATAAATGTAACATATATAAGCTGATATATGTATGTCATATTCTAGCTACGTTCATATATCAAACGTTCTCTGTTTATTAATACCTATAACATTTTCAGCGTTATCTACAAGTAAATTAATATTTCTCACTGTACCATACTAATAATATATTATAGGTATATTTGTGTATCACGTGACACATCATTCTATTATAGAACTATTAATGTTTTCATTATATATAAGGTACTGGCACCAGTCTTGGCCACTTTAAGAACAAGTGTTTTTTTTGGGATTGATGGGCTTTTTTGTAATTCTCTCTAAATTAATCAATTTAATTACCAAAGCCTGCAAATATAGTTTGTTTTTTAAATTACACCATTTTATTTTGTTTATCTTTTTTCTCCAGTATTGGAGAAAGTAATGGGTACCCAGTGATGGACACTTGCTAATGATTACAAAATGATAGGTACTACGACACAAAAGTTATAAAATAAAGAATCGTAAAATTTGAAACAATTTAAAGCAGATGCTATGATAATATAATAATTATTTTATTGTCCCATTACAATTTTTATTTTAACCCAATGAAATTCTTAATAAGGTACTGGCACTAGTTTTGGACAATACCCCAGTGTTGGACACTTGTTTAATTAAATGTACTAAATTAGAAATATTTGTTGATATTTGATTTGCCATTACTGAATCACAATCTATAGACACTTAACTCTAAAACAGAGAATTACAGGAAATAAGTCCCTGAATCCCAAAAAACAGTAGGTATACCTTGCTCTTAAAGTAGGTTAAGACTGGTGCCACTACCTTATTTAATTTTGTTTATATTATTTAGTATATTACAATACTATTTAGAAAAACATATTGTATGTATTATAGATAAGAAATACAGATAGACTAATTTCAAGTATGTTCATATACATATATAAGTAAAGATATTATACAAGTAATGTTTAATGAATATATTAATGTGGTTTTACGATTATGAATTTCGGAGAAAGCGGCTAGAAGTCATTTATTTATTCATATTTGTTCCATCAATGTTACACTTTGATATATTTCCTTTATACTGAATTTAATATTTTATTTATAAATATATAAGGTACTTGGATATGACCCCAGTAATTGCTATTTTTTAATTAAATGTAATGAATTAGAAATATTTATTGATATTTGATTGCTACTTTCAGAATATTAATCTATATACATTTAACTGTCTTACAGCGTGATTTGATGACAATCGGCCAATAGGTGTCAAAATGGTGGATATTTAAACTAATTATTAGTATAATTTATTTATTAATTAATAGCAACTGCTTTACATTGTTTCAATTTGACGATTCTTTCTTTTATATCTTTTGTGTCGTAGTACTTATCATTTTGTAAAGTGTCCATCACTGCATGCTCATTACTGGTTTTACTTTTAAAAAACAAACAATATTTGCAGACTTTGGTAATGAAATTGATTAAATAAAGAGTTACTTGTTTTATTATTAACATGAGTTCATGAGAATTACAAAAAAGAATCCCATCAATCACTAAAACAGAAAACCTTGCTCTTATAGTGGCCATAACTGGTGCCAGTACCTTATTTCTCAATAGAATTTAATACAAAAATTGCTGTGGCCGCCATAAAGTAATAGAACAAAAAATATAGATCATTAAATTCTCTTCAATTTTTATTTTAAATATTTTTTCTAATACAAAAAAATTAGCAAGAGTAAATATCCGTTTCCGGTTTTAAGATGAAAATTCATCCTAATTATAATGTTAAGAATCTAAATAACTATACTTTTTTGTATGTTTTTTGACCATTTTCTCTGTGTCTATCTGACCACTCAAACTTACGGAAGTTGTCCTGTAGAACTTAACCGCATTTACATGATATTATACACTTCACAGAACAATTTCCGGTGCTGTGAATGACAAATATCTGACCATACTTCCCCTGTAATTAATAATAATGATATAAGCTGCTCTCTGCTAATTAATTAATTATTTAGTCGCGACCTATGTAAAACGTGACACGCAGGACTGTAAGATTTATACGGCGACCATTAGACCGGATGCAAGGGGGGGGGGATTCCCCCCTTCCTCATCTTTCTGTATAATACCGGACAGATTAAGCACGAGTCAGGCCTAAGGGCTCTTGGGTATATAACAGGAAAGGTGTTCTAGTATATAAAGGTGATTTTAATTTTGCTAGACTATTGGTTTATTTTTTAAATAATAACAAAATAATAGGCATGATGCTTAATTTAAAAAAAAAAACTATTCTATGATGATCTTACGTGTCTCATATTTCCAAAAAAATACTAGGTTAATCACAAAAATTGACCCTAATTTTGAATATGATGCCAAAACGCTGGCAGGTGTCATGGCGCATTTGTGACGTCACGCCTATGTAAACACTCCTTGTCAACAATAATAAATCCTTGTTCCATCGCTAACGTTTCTCGGTTTTAGGTTTTGTAACACTGAACTGAGCAAATTGATAATTTAAAACCACAAAATAATTTATAAACAGTGCAGATATTAATGAAACAAAAATGATGTTTACTTAGGCGTGACGTCATTCACTCTGATTTTTATTTAAAATATAATAATCCCTCCACTAAACAGCGCGTAAAAAGAGGGAATATAAAAATTGTGTCATTATTTATTTTGAAAAGTATAAGAGTCTCATATAATATATATATTTTTTAAATAATATAACTTCTACATTATAATAAAATTTTCAGTACGTATAAAAAATTACAGAAATAATTTTCCATATAAATTAAATCATTATTTATTATGAAAAGTATACGAAAGTCTTATAAACTGCGATTCATTTTTTAAAAACATAATAAAATTTTCATGGACATATAATTTTATTACAACTTCTAATATAGTGATAAATATACTGAACTAACCTTGAAAAATCCTATCAAAATAACGGTAAATATCCAAACATTTGCTATAAAAAACACCCACTGTAAACTAGATAAGTCCAAGAGGTCAAACAAACAAGTGTACAAACCAAATAATAATTGGTTAAACCACAATTTCTCTGTAGAGATATTTAGAAGTCTTTATATACAAACGTCACTTGGATTTTCCATATCGAGATGTCGATTAACATCAATTTAAAAAACAAACAAGAAAGGTATATTATAGTAGCTGTAGCTAATCCTTGAAAAACCGCAAAATGTGCTAGTTTTTAACGCGAACTTTTCGGTTAATTTTAATTTTTTAAACAAAATTTCTTATATTAGAATTTTAATCGTATTTTCTTTGTCTTTTAAACAAATTTTATAGAAATTGAATGACAACTTTTTATTACATAGTCACACACTCTTTTTTTATACCATATACGTAGAATTCTTTATTAGTAAACTATTTTGATGTTAACATATCCACAAATTTTTCTAATTTTCATAACAAATTTTTGCACACAGATTTTACCACGAATTCTTTTAATTTTACTGCGTATATCCAAGAAAAAATGTATTAAATCTTGCCTAAATTCTATTTTTCTTCATATATTTGGCACTATCACTTCAAAATACACTTTTTTTCGTTTTAAGGCAGCTTAACATAAGTCAGTTTATCATTGACTGAGCTAAATCATATTTTGCTTTGTCTGAGTTGGCAAATATGTATTAAATCTTGCCTAAATTCTATTTTTCTTCATTTATTTGACACTATCACTTCAAAATACAATTTTTTTCGTTTTAAAGCAGCTTAACATAAGTCAGTCTGTCATTGACTGAGCTAAACCAGATCCTGCTTTGTCTGAGTTGATAAAAAATGTATTAAATCTTGCCTAAATTCTATTTTTCTTAATATATTTGACACTCACTTCAAAATACACTTTTTTTTCGTTTTAAGTAAGCTTAACATAAGTCAGTTGATCATTGACTGAGCTAAACCAGATCCTGCTTTCACTGAGTTGGCGAAAAATGTTTTAAATCAAATTCTATCACAATTATTTTTCTTAATATATTTGACACTATCACTTCAAAATGTTTTTTTTTGTTCGTTTTAAGTCAGTTTAACATAAGTCAGTCTAGCATTGACTGAGCTGAGCCAGATCCTGCTTTCACTGAGTTGGCTAATGCTTGTGTAGTTAGGTGTGTGAATAATACTTGTTGATTCTCGGAGATGTTCGGGTAAGGTCGGGTGGTCGGGTACTCGGGCATTGGTCGAGAGTGACTCAATGCTCTCGTGAGCGTGTTCAGGGGTGGAATGAGTCAATTTTTGTTGGGGGGAATTTGGAAATTTGTAAAAAATAAATAAAGTAGCGGCACCAGTCTTGGACAGTACCCCAGTATTGTTTAGTTAAATGTACTAAATTAGAAATATTTGTATAGATAAGTAACAGTAAATAAATAAATTTATGTATTTCTATTTCCTGCGGCTTCACCCGCGTGTACATCAAATCGTTCTTCTAAAAACGTAGGCCCACATAAGGTCTTGGATCATACCCGAGTGTTCGACTCTTGTTTAATTAAATGTAGTAAATTAGAAATATTTGTTGATATTTGATTACTACCATTTCTGAATATTAATCTATATACATTTAACTGTCTTACAGCGTGATTTGATCACATGAGGCCAATAGGTGTCAAAATGGTGGACATTTAAACTAATTATTAGTATAATTTATTTATTTATTATTATATTATCATAGCAACTGCTTTACATTGTTTCAAAGTTGACGATTCTTTTGTGTCGTAGTACTTATCATTTTGTAATCATTAGCAAGTGTCCATCACTGCGTGCCCATTACTGGTTTTACCTTTGCCATTACTGGAGAATAAACAAGAACAATAAATACAGCTATAATCTCGTAAAACTAATGCGGTCCTGGACTTCATGACCAGCCTGTGTGTGTCAACCACCTGAATGAATTGAAGTTTAAAATAAAGAGAATGCAATTTATTTTACATTAGCACAGTAGAGTTTGTGAAATTTTATGTTGCAAAATATATTTATGCAAATAATTTAAATTGTGTGATTTTAATATCAAAAAATACATTTATAATTTTTGAGATAAGAGCCACTCACAACAAAATAAATATTATATTATTTGTATACGTACTTGTACATGTCTACAACGAATTAAATTAGTATATATACCATGGTTTTTGATAAGATAAACAATATTATGTATATCTCTAAGAAAACTTTTTGTGAAAAAAATAAAACCGATATAAAAAAATCTTAAAAATAATAATTGAATTTAACAGTTTTTGAAGTCGGTTTTATTTAATTTTTTAAAGTTCTTTATTTACTAGGTACTGATTTCAAAAACTGTTAAATTTAATTATTTAATTTTTAGTTTATTTTTTTAAAGTCGGTTTATTTTCGTGATTCATGAGTTCGACTGTATTAGCCCAAATGCATTCATGGGCCTTGTGCAATGATTTTTATGGTTGGTTTGGAATTGGACCAGGTCAAAGTCAGAGCGCTTCCTTTAACTATTTCAAATAGAATTAATCAAATTCTAATTAATTATTTGTGCAACTATGAATATAATTACCACTGAATACGAGTTATTAGGGTATAAAATTTCGAATTTAAATCTATCAGAATATGTTTTCAGTACTTTTTTAATACTAGCTGTTATCCGCGACTTCGTTCGCGTAGAATTTGTATTTTTTATGTATCTTATTATAGATACAAAGTAGCATATACGGACAGATAGACGTTGAGCTTTATATACATATATTATAGAAGTACTTCTATGAATTATACATTCCGAATTTTTGATTTGTTTGAAGATTATTTTTTAACGGTTGGCAATAGAAAAAAAATCTTCAGATAAAAATTGTAGAGAATATCATAATCTACATTTTTTGTTCTAACCAATTTTTCGGTAAAACAATCCATTTTCAAGTTATTTATTTTTTTGTCATGTAAAAAAATATATAAAAAATACCACATCAATTAATTTTTAATTTAATTAATTAATTAATTTAAGACCTAGCGTGTACTCAGAAGCATAGGGAGAGAGATCACTAGGGAAGCTTTATTTGCAGTTATTTCCGGTAAATTATTATTAATGATTGTATAAACAATGGCGGAAAGTATTTTATTTATTTCGTTTCGACTGCGTGAGTCCATCCATTCATTATGGAGTTAATTCGGTAGCATTGTTATTATTTATGTTGGATGTTATATTTTAAACGATTAATCAATTAAAAGTGACAACTACAACGTGTTGTTTCTGAATAAAAACATCTCCCCCCCCCCTCCTAAACCATTCCCCCGTTTCCCCGAAAAACCGTTTTTACCAACCTCGTGTTTGTTTTTTTTTATTTTAAGAGAACATAAATTATTTTTAGTTGAAATTTTATGAAGCGAGTTTTTAAAAGGAATGTCCGGAGCGAAAAAAATTTGTTAGTTAATACGGGGTATTAATTCTTTGTTACTATCTATGGATTTGTTTTAGAATTTAGAGCAGTGATACTTCAACTTTTTATAACACAGTTTGATCGTATGAGATAATTTTCATAATATCACCACTGTTTTAATACAGTTGGCGTGTACGAGAAACTTGTCAAACACTTCATGATACTTCAAGGGATCTGTCATATATTGTTAGCTAACAAATTTTATTAGTTCTTTTTAAATGCTATTTTTTCAAAAATATAAACGAGATAGAGAAAAACGTTTTGGGTAAAATTTGAAGGGCTTAAAAGGGGGGTATCAGATGGCGCTAATCGATTTTTGTACTTTTTTCTAATGTTGGTTTCTGAGTAAAATTTTTTTTGAAAGTTTAAAAAAATTGAAGTCGTATAAAAATTATTATTTTACGAGAAATACGATTCTGCAATAAAAAATAGGAGCTTACATTAAAAGAATAACGAAGATTATTTTCATATGACCTACAGACCCCCCACTAAATTAATTTTAATAGCGCCATCTTCCCTCTTTTAAACTTTTCTATTTTTGTCTGAAATATTTTTCTCTAATTTTCTTTGTTTTTGAAATATATATAAGCCTTGAGCGATTTAAATGGAACTTCCTGTATATGTATCAATATTTTATTTGAAATTCGATTAATAGAAGTTGCACTGTATATCTATAATAATGATTCGGTCACTAATAATTAGGTGATTGTATTTTAAAAGTGTTTTTATAAAACCGGCACTTTCGTTTTTTAGTAATTTGATAATATAATAATACTTATTATTATTAAAAGGTTTTCTAATTTTTAAATTGCTTTAAATTATTTAATAGTGATATGAATTAAATTTGATGACTACATAAGAATACGCTATTCTGTAAAATACATAGGGAAATCAGTGTTAATTTAAATTCATACAAATTTTGTAACAAAATCGAAAAAAAAAATTTTTCTTGTAAATTTCAAACGAGAACTAAATTGTTTTATTTAATTTTGATAAATGTGATAGTCTATAAAAGTCAACTACGGTAAATAGGGAAATCAGTGTTATTTTAGATGCATACAAATATAATAACAAACTCAAAAATGACTTTAAATTATTGAATTTAATTTTGAATACTACAAAAAATGTATAATATTTAGAATTCAACTACGGTGTGTAGGGAAATAAGTGTTATTTTAGATATATGTAAATATTGGTAACATTTTTTGATGAAAATTAATTAACACTTGTTTTCCAATCGAATCTAATATTGAAGGGGTGAAAACTACCCTAAGAATTAAAAAAAAAAATCGTTTTTGTTAAACTTTATATGAAAAATTATTACATTTATGTTGTTTTTTTTACATTATTGTTTTATCTTCTAAAATACTACAAACGATTTTATATTCTATTTAATTCGATGAGTTGAACAAATGTGTGAATCAGTTGTATCCATTTATTCTATCAATTATCAAAATTACCGTTTTATTTGTTGTATATTTTACGGCTTTAGTATTTATTATTTTCAAACAAACGTGAAAATCGTTCAGATTCACTCATCCGCAAAACGGTGTAGGTACCTCTCTAAAATTAAATTAATTACAATTGTTTCACATACACACCCACCCAACACACCCTCCCAATACATACCCGCCGGCGTATATAAATACATTATAAATATGTAAATAAAACTAAAATTTAAACGACCGTAAAACGCGCTAGAATTAAGGGGAGAGGGGGTATTGATTGTATTACCCCGTTCTATTAATAATTTTTTAATGAAATAATGTATACCTATTGTGTTTTTTTGATAATTGTTTATAAAAAATGCTAAAATTAATAATTAATTATTTTTTTAGTTTTTATCGAAATTTCTTCTCTCGGTTTAATATTTTTGTATATGTACTATGAGCTTCAGAAGTGGTCTGCCACCGTAAAGGTCAGAATCGTTTTAATGAGATTCAAAAATATTAAGACAAACATCATCGGTTATTAGGGCGGAGCTTATATAGTTACATCATTTTAAATAAAAACACAATTAATTAATTTTATATTATTTTATATAATACATTTTTCGGGATACAAAGTAGCGAATGTCCTTCCTCAGGATGTAAGCTATCTCCCTGCCAAATTTCATCAAAATCGGTTCAGCGGTTTAGCTGTGAAAAGGTAACAAACAGACAGACAGAAAGACACACTTTCGCATTTATAATATTAATATATAGATATAGTGTTTCTCAACCGGGGGGAGGGAGGAGGGGGAAGGTTACATAGTCTACATGTTACATGTAATCTACATCAAATGTAGACAAACTTTATTGACATACAGACTATTTTATATAAAATCCAATTTTTTGAACACCTGTGTAAGAATTTAGTTATAAATTATATCTGTCAACAGTTTTGACGGCGCTATGCTAGGGAAAGGGGGGGGGGGGGGTACAGACACGTGCTGCCATCCGGCGCGAGTGCTGTCATTACCGTGATTATAAATGATTGAGAGATACGCGATCTGTGTATCTCTCTGTTAGGAAGTGAGTGAGCGGCCTTTCTTTTTCGCCTACCGCTAATTTTCATCCGGTTATAATTTTTCATTTTATGTTCGGATAGAAATATATGTAAATGTATCGAGAATATAATATTGGTTTTAATGATTTTTTGCAACATACAGTCGAACCTGTTTTTTTTAAAATTCAATTACGCTACATACGGAAATCAGTGTTTTTTCTGATGCATGTAAATTTAAAAAAAATGTCATTGGGCTTGGTTGTAAAAACGTAAAGAAGTTCTTAGAAATTGCATAAAATAATGTCTTGAATTATTTTATGGGAAATTTCAACTTCAAACAAATTAAAACTCATAAGCTAACAAAGAAGTAAATTGAATAGTTAATATCTCAGCTTAGCGCGATCCTACAGACTCAAAATTTTTTAAATGTAGCTTACACTATTATCTTTAAGAGGATCACGCACTTAAAGACCCTCGCGACCTCCTTCCCTTTTTAAAAACAAATTAAAACTCATAAGCTAACAAAGAAGTAAATTGAATAGTTAATATCTCAGCTTGGCGCGATCCTACAGACTCAATTTTTTTTTTAAATGTAGCTTACACTATTATCTTTAAGAGTATCATGCACTTAAAGACCCTCGCGACCTCCTTCCTTTAAAAAAAAAAAACAAATTAAAACTCATGTACCGTAGCTATTACGACATATATAAGGTCCACTATATAATTTCTTAATTACCAGAAAATACATCCGTCTTAAATTAATTGGATATTAATGGAAATATCAAAATCAAATGTGACATTTCGTTTATGTATTTTTCTTCATAACTTGTTCGAGAAAGAAATAAATAAACACTTTTATTATTAGTTAGTTACAGAAATTGACAAATCCAATAAAACGCCAGCTACTTCCTTCCGGCTACAAGAAACATTTCGTGTTGAAGAAAAAAGTGGCGCGGATACAAAAAAATAATAATGTTTCATTCGGAAAAATTAAAATTTGTCGCCGAGAACTGTAGTGAAAATATTATACAGGGTGTCCCAAGACTGTGTCAAAGTTTAATATATCATTTATTATAACAAATGCAAGAAAACTTTAAATACAAATGTTGTCAGGATATAGACAAGCAGCATATTTTAAAAATAGTTACATTTATATAGGGTGTCCCATAAGTGCGTTACAAATCAAAGTTATGTTTTTTTTAAATACAATGTATATTTTTTTGATTGATAAACAAAAAGCATTAACTTTTTTGGATATTTTGATATAAGCTTGTGTGGTATTATACTGAGCGGTTAAGAAATTATGACTATTTTTATAAGAAAATTGAAATATTTTCAACACCTTGTAATTTTTTAATTACAACAAAAAAAAATTGTTCTCTGCTCAAAATAGTTTTGGTATATACTCTATTGTTGCGATATTACATCAAACATTTATAAAATTGTATTCTTGTAAACTCTGAACTTAATTTTTTTCAAAATTTTCAAATGGAACACCCTATATATTTTCACATTTTCGAATTTCCTATTCAATTCTTAACACATTTTATAAACTATTAAAAAGTTATTTGTTACAAGAAATGTATAAGATAATTATACTAGGAAGGGAAATTCTTTTAACAAATTGTTCATCCCTGATACGTGATCTTCCCTTTCTCTATGATACCCCCCCCCCCCCAACCCCTTCAAACACAAGAAGTGTATAGGCTAATGTCTCACTTCCAAAAGAAAATAAATGTCACAAATTTAACGATAATTTTCTACATCACTCTTGTTATATTTCTTCTCTACCGCAAGTTTGACTGAAAACATGCGCTCGTGTGGTTTTTCTGTGGGCGGGAGGGAGGGGGGAGGGGGAGGGGGGTGACGTAAAAAATACATTGTATTTAAATCTTGGCGGATTTTTCAAGCGGTGCAATTTTTCTCTTGTCCTGTATCAGTTGTTTTTGTTGTGTTTTTGTTTGCAAAAGTGATTTGTCAACATTTGGGGGAATAAATTAGATTGGTAACACGTTGACGGCTAAATACTTACAGAAAATAAATTTCCCTGAGATCTATTTAAAAATATATATAAAACTAGCTGTAGCACGTGTAATAATACAGATTTCTGTTATGATAGTCGATAAAATAGGTTTTTAGTTTCGCATTTGCACGATAGATGTCATTATACTAACCTAACCTATCAGGGGTATAAATGTCACACACCCACTTTTTATCTAATAATTTTTTGGGATACAAAGTAGCCTAAGTTCTTCCTTAGGATGTCTGCTATCTCCCTGACAAATTTCATCAAGGTCGGTTCAGCGGTTTAGCCGTGAAAAGGTAACAAACAGACACTTTTGCATTTGTAATATTAGTATGGATTTTCAGTTTTCTCGATGATTTAAAACGTAAGAAATTTGATAAATAAAATCTTAATACGTTAACGGTCCAAGACTCACTAAAACTTAAAAGGAAATAAATTTATCTGTATTTAAAAAAATCAGTTGATGATTTCAGAATTAGAATAATTAAATATTTAACACATTGACGGCCGAATATCTATTGAAACTTAAATAAAATGCATTATTTGAGGTTTATTAAAAAAAATACTTAGAACATTTATATTTTTTGTTGATTTCAGAAGAAAAACAAATACTATTGTTAACACGTTCACGCCACAATACTTATACTGAGACATGTTTAATATGTTCACAACCAAAGTACGACAAAAAAAAATTATTTATAGCTATTGATTCTTCTAAGTTCTAATATCAAAAAAATATGAATCACTAGATTTTTCTAATTTTTATATTAACCTTCTTGTACACCCCTGTACTTGAATAATGTCTGTAATCTACTTTCCTTACCCTTCAACCCCTTGACTGTTGACAATTACATAATTTTCTCAGAAGAAAATATTTTTTGCATCATTAATTTTTGTATATTTTTTTCCATCTCTGGAGCTTTTGTAATTCAGAAGACTTGAAGTCAAGAAGTTATTTTGTTGATTAATAGAGGAAATTTGTACAATTCTTACGTCTTTTTTATTTTAATTGTAGCAATAAACTTTTTTCGAATTGAACTAACAACGGGTGATAAGTTAAAAAAAAAAACAAAAAAAAAATCAACCGGTCTGAAAATGTTGGTTTTACTTTTTAAACAAATGTTTGTCTCTTACTCCCCGCCCTCCTACCCCTCTTCAAACACTAGACACTACTAGTTTGAGGTTATTTCAGAATACAAGTATGAAAATAAAGAAATAGTTAAAATACAAACAATTTTTCAAAATCAGTGAATTCCCACGCAACTGGCTGCTCTCAAAATATTGGAAACTACTCCAATTTTTATTTCTATACATAAATAGATAGTATCATTTTTTTAATGTGATTAACTCTAATATATTAATGAATTTTTTTTTATTAAAAAATATGTTTTACTTAATACGGGCCTGTTGTAAATTAATTTATATATAGCATAAACTAAAAGATGGGAAAGTCTCATCAAAATCCGTTCGGTAGTTTTTGTGTCAAGTCAGAACAAACAGAAAAAATGTCAAAATATATTGTATTAATTTCGCCTGTTTGCGACTGGGGAAGAGGGGGGGAGGGGTGAGAGAAAAAATAAGCTTTCAAACAGTGAAAATTCTTTAAAAATCGGTTCAATAGTTTTCGTGTCAAATCAGAACAAACAAATGAAGAGAAAAAATAAATTTAAAAAAATGTCAAATTATATTAATATTAATTTCGTCTATTCGTGTGTGTGTACGTAGGGGGGGGGGGGAGGTAGAGGGGGTAAATATACGTGTTGTAAGGTTCCATTGTACTGTATGGTATGTAAACTCTAACATCTTGCTTGACATATTTAAGTGTTTCTAATTTGAAACGCCGCTCGCCGCCCGTCCGACCCAGGCCTAAACTAATAGCATTAGTACAGTATTATTAATTTAGCGTGAATGGAAACGAATGCCCGAAACATTTGTGGCCGGAACTCACTTTCGGTTATTAAATTTCGAGATAATATTGGAGCGTTTAGAGACAATAGAATGGAATATACCTAATATATAGTTTAATATATTTTTCGGAATGATCTGAACATATTTATTATACAATAAATACCATGTAATAAAATTTCCTAATCTCTTCAAAGAATATTGTCCATTAAAAGTAAGTTTTTGGAAAAGGGGTTTAGCAGAGGAAGGGAGGAGGGTAAATTTGTAATTAATTGTTTAAAATAATTAAGATTGGAATACCCATATACTACATGGGCTGAAAAGACTTTGGCCTGACATACAAATGGTGAAATAAACAAAATATCCTTATGCTTCCCATAGAGTATCAACCTTAACTGAAATACTGTCAAACTTTCATGAGATTTAATGTATTCTTCTTCAAGTTACCGCCTTCGAAGTGACGCTACTTTTTAAATCATGGAAAAAAGTTAATTTCGAATTTGATTAAACATTGTTTTTTGATTGGGAAAAATACCGTTTAAACAAAGGAATGACTTGATAAGTGTTACGGTACATCTGCCCCAGTTAAATCAACCGTAAAATATTGATTTGATGAGTCTCATCGTGACCGTTCGAGCCCAAATGAGGCAGTTACTCCAGAAAATATTCGTGAAATTGTGTTAAATGACCGCAAAGTGAAAATGAGTGAGCTAGCTAGCACCATAGGCATCTCAAAAGAACGTGCTGATCATTTTTTCATTATTAGACCAAAGATTTAATATATTTAATATATTTTTCGAAATATACTAAAAGTTCTGTTACAGAATACCGCACGTATTAAAATTTATAATCTGTTCGAATTTAGTGATCATCTATTGGGAGGGGTTGAAGTGGGGAGGGGGTAAATTTATAATTAAAATTTTATTTTATTATTTATCTACCCCTTTTTTACCCCACAATCCTTCTCTGTGTGAAACAGTTAGAACAAGTTCTTAGGTGAGTTTGTATTATTTATTATACGAAGTTCTGCAAGACGCTATTCGATATCAAATATTGATGGTGATGATTAAGTGAGAGGGGTTTAAAGGGGGGGGGGGGGGGTATTTAGCATACGTGATGGAATACTAAATGTTGCTACTGCCTCGGGGTATCAACAGATTTGAGAATTTCTCAGATGTTGACGTAATATAATATACATGTGTTGTACGTACGAAGTAGAATCTAAAATACTGGGTAGGGAAATTGTAGAGATACGAGATATGATACAAAAATTCATCTGTTTTATTATTAGGGATTTAGCGATATTCCAATATCTATACGTAGTATAAAACAAAATCCCTCGCCGCGTCTGTCAGTCTGTCTGTGCACGTTTTTCTCAATAGAAGAACATTTTTGAGGAATCAAAAAAAATTTTTTTTTTAAATCTTGATTTTTGTTTTTGGGTCATCGATCTATGGCCGTATACCAAACTTCTGTGACATACAAACAGACAGACAGACGGACATAGTGAAACTATAAGTGTTCCTAAGAATTTTAAAAATCGATGAAATTTTTGAATACATTATTTTAAATGAAAATACGAAAAATATACTATAATATAGGTATTTGTCTGTAATATGGAAGCATTCCTGTACAGTCAAATACAGTCATAATTGAAATTATATACAGACAGACGGACAGAGCGAAACTATAAGGGTTCCTAGGAATTTTAAAAATCGACGAAATTTTCAAATTCGTTATTTCAAATGAAAACTAGAAAAAATATACTATAAAATTCCTATACAGTCAAATACAGTCATAATTGACATTACATAGAGACATACAGACAGAGTGAAGCTAAGGGTTCGTTCCTAGGAACTTTGAAAATCGACGAAATTTTCAAATTCGTTATTTCAAATGAAAACTGCGAGTAAAATATATTTGTACGTAACATCGAAGCATTCCTTCACAGTCCAATACAGTCATAATTAAAATTTAGAATTAAAATTTCAACCCTCATTTTCAATTTGATTGTTCTGAACTTTGCTCCCCGTTACAAGAACTAATACAAAAGGCATATTCAAATAAAAAAATCCGGGATCTTTTTAAATATTTGTAATCCGGCATCCTACAAGTTTTCCTAAATTCAAACAAACAAAAAACAAAGACGCAAGATGAATCAACCCTATCACGAGTGTCTTTGTCTCTATCTGACAAGCAATCGGAAAAACCAATTCAAATTTATGTCATTCATACAAAAAAGATAACACATATAAAATCCATGCTATTAACATCATTTTATCTCTTTTACGCACGAAAAATTGGGAAAATTCAAATTTACAGTCGGTAAAAAAAGATGGGAGATATGAAATCCGTGTATAAATATAGCTTTATCTCTTTTCCGCACGAAAAAATGGGAAATTTCAAATTTACAGTCGGTCAAAAAATAAAGATGGGAGATATGAAACCCGTGTATAAACATATCTTTATCTCTTTTTCGCACGTACGTGCGGTTTAGGTGGAAAATGATCGGAAATATATTATAAATACGAGGTAAATTTATAAATAATTTAAGTCACCTTTAAAAGAAAGATGCGAGATATCAAATCTGTATAGAAAGATCGCTTTATCTCTCTTGCACACATATTGATCTACATAGAATATATTATAAATAGAGAGAAATATATTGATGAGTTTGCATAAACGATATTAGCTTTCCTCGCGCGTGCTTATTTGATTTAGGGGGGGGGGGGGGGGGGGTTGGTAGAGTTTACGTTAAGATTCGCAGATTAGGTGGTGCGTTTGATCAGAAACGTCTATAAATTTCCAAGCCCTTCCCCCCCCTCTTTTTGCTGCGGTAATCGTGGATATCTCTGATTAGGGTACTCGAATAAATTCTCCCCGTTATCTAGGTCGGATTTCAATTTAGTTGTATATTGTTAGATCTGATAATACCTCCTACAGAAGATTTACTAATGCATTTACGTTATTGTTAAGAATTAGAATTGTGAGTTTGGTATTTGGTGATTTAAAAAATTACTGAACCGATTTTTGTGTATTTTTCACTGAAGTGAGATTGTATAGGAACTAATTACGCACTAATATATTAAGCCAAGAGTTAAAATTTGATGATTAAAAAATTACTGAACCGATTTTTGTGTATATTTCACTGGAGTATTTATTGAGATCATGAGTTGTATATTGTTAGATCTGATAATGCCTTCTAGAGAAGATATACTACATTAAAGAGTTAGTTATTAGTTGTTAGTTTGATATTTGATGATTTAAAAAATTACTGAACCGATTTTGATGTATATTTCACTGGATATTTATTAGGATTGTTTAGGAAGTGTGCACTATTAATGCATGCAATTATTTCAAAGAAAAATACATTTGTGATTTTGTGATATTGGAACAAAGTACTTTATCGTTTGGTTGGTTAATTAGATACCCCTCCCAATAAAATCTGAAAAACGTTTTTATACAACCATTCTCTCTTCAACTAAATCGCATAGAGTTTTTTTTTTGCTAAATAATAATTTAATACATAGAAAATTTTAATAGTAATGCTTATTGGTGGTCACCCGCCCCCCCCCCTTCTTCTTGATAATTTTGATACAAGACCATCTTCTACTGACCAGACGCAACAAACGAACCAAGTTTCATCAATATCGGTCCAGTGGTTCATGACTTATGCATATGTCAGACACACATGATTTGTACGATCAGATCAGGTAACATTCCGGCATCTACCCGGAAAACCTATCATCGGAATTTTATAAACATCATGCGCATCAATCTACATATCTCACTGCAGCATTCTATCACGTCAAATGTTTCTCTTTGTGATACACCGCGTTGCAGCATCTATAACAGCGATAGCCTAGCACTGTAGCTAGCGCCTATACGACTAGGCGACGCGCTATGAATTAATTCTACAGTACGTGTGTTGCAATTAACTATTGCGATCTAGGTGCACTGTGCTAACAACATAACCAATGCACCGCCCGCTTCGATTGGCGTTAAAACATATAGTAAATGTATTCTACGTCACGCGTGCGAGAGATAACTCGATATAACAGGATTTTATCTAAATATTAAACATACGGGTTTTTCTGTGTAGGGTAGACAGCGCTAAATTTGACCTTTTTTTCTTAAATCACAAAAAATTGTATTTATAATATCATTTAAAGTACTGGAACCAGTTTTGGCCGCTTTAAAAGCAAGGTATATTTTTGTTTTTGAATGTTGGGATAATTTTTTGTAATTTTCATAATAAAGTTTTTATGTGTAGAGTAGATTGCGCTAAATTGGACCTTTTTTTCTTAAATCACAAAAAATTGAATTTATAATATCATTTAAAGTACTGGAGCCAGTCTTGACCGCTTTAAAAGCAAGGTATATTTTTGTTTTAAGGTTGGGATTATTTTTTGTAATTTTCATAATAAAGTTTTTATGTGTAGGGTAGATTGTGCTAAATTGGACGTTTTTTTCTTAAATCACACAAAATTATATTTATAATATCATTTAAGGTACTGGAACCAGTATTGGCCGTTTTAAAAGCAAGGTATGTTATTTTTTGGGATTGTTAGGATTTTTTTTGTAATTTTCATAATAAAACAAGTACCTCTTTATGCGCAACTCAAACATTTTAATCAAAAATAGCATTTAATATTAATTTACACGCTCAGTTATAAAACTATAATACCTCTACGTCTTATTTTCTTGTATTTTAGTCGATATTTGTATGACGAGTTGAAGTTCACTGCAGGAAATTTCACTAAAAAATTTAGAATTTTTTATTTCGTTAAAAGTATGTTTATTGTATAGAAAATGACGTGAAAAGTTGTTTGTTTCAAACCGCAGGTCTGTATCTCAAACCGTTCTCGAGATATAGCCTCTCAAAGTTTCAGTTTTTTCAAAATTTTGAAGAAAAATGGCCATAACTTTTGAACGTGTGGTCGGAATTGATTTTAGTTGACGGATTTGGAATCAGCGTGTGACATGTATATTACCTTAAAACTCGAAAAAAAAAATTTCGCGAAAAATCGAAAAAATTCAAAGGGGTATACCTTAAAAAAATGTCGATTTTTAGCCAAAATTTTTTTGTCGGATTTTAAAGTATTATATATGTCATTATATAGATTTTGACACGCCGATTTCAAATCCGTCAACTAAAATCAATTCCGACCACGCGTTCAAAAGTTATGGCCTTTTTTCTTCAAAAATTTGAAAAAATTAAAACTTTGAGAGGCTATATCTCGAGAACGGTTTGAGATACAGACCTGCGGTTTGAAACAAACAACTTTCTACGTCATTTTCTATACAATAAACATACTTTTAACGAAATCAAAAATTCGAAATTTTTTAGTGAAATTTCGTGCAACTCGTCATACAAATATCGACTAAAATACAAGAAAATAAGACGTAGAACCATTTAGTCACTATATAAATATTGATATAAGAATTTAAAAAAGTAAAAGCTTGAATTAAAGGTGTTATAATATGTATGTTTATATATTTAGCCTAAATTGATTTATGAACAGTGAAAGCTCCATCAAAATCGGTTCAGTAGTTTACGCTTTAAGTTGATATAAATAGATAAACTATCAAATAGCTTGTTACACTAGAGACTTTTTTATTAGTATTGAAAAAAGGTATATTTAAAAGTTAAAAGCAGTTCCCTGATTTTTATCTTAACTGTACTAAATACTAGATTAATTAATTAAGAAAAAGTTTTAAAATTGTAATTAGAAATATGCATTATATCGGCTAAAAATCCAGTTAATTAAAACTTGTTTCTTATACCGATGAATTTTATGAATCTATTAACTATTAGTAAAAAACTTTTAATTGGACAAAAACTTTTATTTTTTATTTTTTATTCTCTGAATACTAAATTATTTTTGTGATAATAAACAGATGTATTTCGTAAAACTAATTTTATAATTAATAATTTTTTTTTGGAAATAAAACGTAATATTTTCCGTTAACTCAATTTTGATCAATCTACGTTTCAAGACCCTTTCACGTTTAAAAAAAAATGTCTCTCTGCCTGTCCAGCAAACTATCCAAAAACTAAACTATATGTAAAACAAATGAAATTTTTTTAAATTCTTATATGTCAATTTAATTAAACTTCCGGTTAAACTGGAAGTAGATATAATTTTATTTTTTTTATTATAAGCCGATTTTTTGTTGAAGTTTGAAAGGGTAATTTTTTTTAGATTCAATTAAAATTTTTAAACTAACACGTTTTAATTTGAGTTACAGCGTCTACAGACAGACACACAGACACTATGCCGAAAATTAAATGGATTAAGGGAAGGTCAAAATGGATAATTTCATCAAAATCCGGATTTCGAAAAAAATCGGCTTAGCAATACTTACTATATTTCATATATGTATATTTAGTATAAAAAAGTAATTTTAAACCATACAAGTCTGGAGGCTTTGATATGGATCTTGGCTTCTGGGTGTAAGCTACGTCGATTTGGTCTTGCTATAATAATAAAACACGACTTAATTTAAAACCATTTTTGAATCTAACATACATCGTATCCGTGTAAATCTTGTCGAATAGAATTAACCACGATTTTCATAGCCGCAAGACATTCGCTGAGTTATAGCATAACTCTACGCTGTCAATATAATTAGTTTTACGCGATGTATTAGCTGCTGTTTCTCTTCTGCATCCATAAAACCAGAGGTACTTAAACTCTAGAATTCATCCCTATCAGGGACCATCCTTAAATTAGATCACACCATAGATATAGAGAATGGACAGTGCATTCTGTATTAACACAATGGTCACACAAATTTTATGGTTTGTTGACCTCCCCCCCCCCCACCCTCCGCCCTCGGCCTTGTCACATTTGTATGACCCCCTCCTGTTATGACGTCACACAAATTTTGAAATAATTCTTAGATACGAAAAAAAAAACAGAAGAAATGTTTTTTTTTCATTATCTCAACAGATTTTAAAATGCCGTTAAGAAGTCTGGCGCCTAGGGCATGATATTTTTTGCCCCCCATCCCCCCCCCCCCCCCCCCCGATCATGTATTCAAGTCAATCATTAAAAATACATTTAACTTCTATAAAAATTAATAAGTAATAAAAAATAAAATTACCTATTTTGAATTTTTCGTTACCTAATCATTTAACTGTTTTTATATGTTTTTTCTTTTCAATTCTCGTATGATACGCTCCTGCCGTTCGGAGCGAATTATTTCGGAGCTAAACAGTAACAGATTTTTTAAAATAAAATACATCCAATCACAATTACTGAATTTTTATATATTTTTATTATGGAACCTAAATTTGAGTAACGCTGTGCGCTGTAGAGTTTGAGGACTGCTGGTGATGAGAAGCAGTGTTAGCAACCGCTAACTTGCCGACCTGTAGCAGTGCTACCACCTTGATTAATAATGTAACGGAGCAGGTGGTAGATATTTGTGTAAATGTGAAGTCGCCGGCGACAAATTTTGCACAAACAATTTACAGGCGCTCTGTGCGGGTAGTTTGGGGCTTTTAAGTGTTCCCGTTTATATTCCCGTAATATCGCCAATGCAGTAGCGTCGAATCGAGGCTAACTCAATATTAAAAGTCATTTTGTCTTCCATCTTCGATGAAATCCAGAATTAAATTCATTCGTAAAAATAATTAAAGAACGTGTATTAAATACGTAAGGATGATTTTCGAAATTTTCGATTTTCGACCCCCCCCTCCTCTTTTTTTTTAAATTTCTAAAAAGATCTAATTTGATCTACATAGATCTATAAGTATATCAAAATTTTAAGAAAATTGAATTTACTTAGATCTACATATGTCGATGATCGAGTTAAATTGTAGATCTACACTTACAATAAGTAGATCGAAATTTTAAAGAAATTGGATTTACTTAAATCTATTTTGTTTCTTCAAAACTTAGATCTTTTGAAATTATATAAAGTTTGATATAAATTATTTTTTTCTCGGGTAGGTGTTTGAACACTCTAAACATATTTCGTTACCCCGCCACTGCATGCCGTATGTTCGCAAGGTAAATGGGGTGAAAGTGTTAAAAGTACATGCGTGTGTGTGGCTACATACGTGTTAAGGGATCAACTCGTTTAGAGATGTATCGGTGTCTGTTGTGTCGTTTCAACCGGGGGGTTAGGGGAGGGGGCGGTTGGTAAAAATTATCTCGGTAATTAATTTGTGGGGATTATTTGACCTATTTTGGGCGTTATTTTATTAACTTTGTTACGAATGTAACTAGAGGTGTACCGGAATTCCGGCCGGAACTCCAGACTTGTTAATTTTGGTGCTAAAGGTCTGGAAATATACGAAATTTTGTATCTTTTATCGTCTAACAAGGGAACTTTGCAAGGAGTATCTCGCCAATTTTGAACTGATAGTTAAATCGTACATAAATGACACTTATTTATGTTTAGATCAAAATTTTATTTTAAATAATAATTTCTTTCAGAAAGAAAAAACGATCATATTTGACCTACTTCGAAAATGAAATTTTGTGTGTGTACTGTTTCTTAATTGTTTTAAAAGGAATTCTTTCTTCAATGAGTGTAGTAGCGATAAAAAAAGTTTGAATTCTCAGACTATAAGTATGTATGTGATGTTAATTTAAATTATTTTAAATGAACGTAGAAATCGACAAAATACTTCAGAATAATGTCAAGCACAATATGTTAATCGGGGACAAAGAAAAACGTGGTTTAACAATAGACTATAGTCAATTCATAGACATATAATAAAAATATTCAACAGGTGTATATGATTTTTATGATGTTCTATGCACGTGTTTAAAATTATGAGCAATCTATGAAAAAATATGTATAGATTTTTTATGTAATTGGTAGATTTAATTATAACTACTGAACCGATTTTGATGGGATTTTTATATATTATATAATATTATATGCTAATTGATTTAGGGCAGGTCCGTATTAAAGAAATTAACAATTTTTTTAATTAAAAAGTACTTGTCAGTTAAAAAAAACCTTTGTTGTTAGTCTATTTGTCCGCCCGTCAAAATCTATTCTTGGCGCCTCCCACCCCCTTTATTTCATAAAATAATAAAAGCACATTTTAAAAAGGTATAAAGTGTATTAAAAAAAATTTAAAAAAAAACCAAACGTAATTGATAGAAAAATAACAAGATATAAAAAAATATTGATATTTTTCAATAAAATTAAATAAATAAAATAAAAAACAAACTTATTTTATTTTAAATTTTCAAATTTTCCTCTTATTTTCGTGAATTTTCAGAAACGCGATTTTCAGCCTATTTTAATTGATTGATTTCGTTTTTCGCAGTCTTAGAAAATTATCGAACGTATCCCTAATGTTACATTCTAAGCAATATCTTTCTTTAAGCGATTTTCTGTGGAACGCATCTACCGCGTTAAAAGAGACCATACTGTACCTGTCTTTTGACTGCACCGGCGTCTCTCTTCATTAACCAAATCACGTTTGCATTTTATTACAAGGCAGTGGTCGGTTATTATGCTGCTTCATCGTTGAAACACGTATACACCCCCTCCTACCCACCCGTAAAGAATGCGGGTGTGTGCGTGCGTGTGTGTGAAGGTAGGTTTTATGGGGGTTATCCCTTCGGTACAGGCCGTTTTAAATTTCTCACGCGGGTTTTATAAACTTGATTCGTATGCCGGCTTGCACGGTCACGTTTCTGCAGTGATTTTTCTCAAAGTCAGATTTTTACGTGAAATATTACTTTATTGCCCGTTACATTTTTTGGGTTAAAATAGACTTTGAAATTTATTGTTTAAAATGCGTGCTATTTTATTTGTTACTAGCGCATTGGACCCGGTGTTACCCGGGTTAATATAAGCAAAATCATAGGGACCTAAAATATGCAACATTTACCTGAAATACTTATGACTTATGTACTATGGGCCTCAGAAGTCGTCTGCTACCCTAAAGATCAGAATCACTTACAACAGATTCGACAGTATTAAGACAAACATCATCTAGGGCGGAGCTTATATAGTTACATCATTTTAAATAAAAACACAAATATACATCCATTTCGTTTAACATATTTAAATACTAAAATTCGGAATATCAAAAATTTATTACCACAAAATACAATTTCCAATAGATTACATAATAATTTAATCGCACAACGGCACAAATATATATATGAGTACCTACCTATTATAAACGAAGAGTAGTTCTTTATCTAGCAAATGAGTTTTAAAATATATGTCTTTGTTTGGTACATGGAGAAATGATTTAAATATTATAATAATCAAATGGGAGGAGCCTACTAAGTTTGTGATAAGCGAATTTGAATGAAAACTGGACGAACACTTCTGCATTTTACTGTACCTACCATTTAAAAAAAAGTTTACTTAACTATTTACTTAAGTACCTATACAAATGTAGTAAAAAAAAGTGTTTGTGCCTCTCACGTAAAACATGACTCAAATTTTTATTACATATTTAAACACACATTCTTTTGAGTGAATCACGAATTGAAAATGTGCAGAACCCCTGGAATACAATGAGCTACAAGCACAATGTAATTCAATAACATGTACGTGACGTTCTTGAAAACAAAAAAATTAAACGATTAACAGTTATACCTACTGGGTAAAGAATGTTATAGCAGAAAAAAAAAACATCACGAAATTTCAATGCGAACAGAAGCGGTATTTGACATGGGCGTAACGTATAGGGGTGGGGGGGGGGGGTGATCAGTTTAGTAATAAAATAAATATACCTCCAAAAATCTAAATGTACATTTAATGTTAAAAATAATTTTCAAAAGAAAATAATCATTTTCACATGTTATTTAAATGGGAAACGGGACCCCCCTCCTTGCGGCACCTCTTAAAATTGAACTACAGGGTAATCCTTGGGCGTATTTTATAACGAGAGCGATATATTTTTTTTGATACACCCTAATGTCCAAATGAACTTTTTTGCTTGAAATATTTTTCTCGATTTTTCAAGTTTGTTCCACCTGATATGACTAGGGGGACCAGATTTTAGTTTTTATAAACAGTGACATGAAAATGAAGACCCTGTTTTTAAGTTATTTTTATTTTCATATAATTTACTACCCTAATCTGTACTTTTGCGCCCCCCCGCTTTATTTTTGAGAACTTTTTTTTAGTCGTCATTATTTTTTGCAAACCCCGGAGAAATTGCACCTAAACCCTGTGTCCGGAGAACTAGTATGCAAACCCTGAGACTCCAGATCAAAATCTGAGACCTGGTATAAGTCCAGTACTGTATAAATTTGTAACATGTACTAGTTGATAATAATTGCATTCGTATTCAATAATGAATTAATAATTTTATCTGATTGGTTTGATTATATCAAGAAATTCCTAGGAATATTTAATATGTTCTATAAATATTATTTATAAAATAATGCATTATTAAACATTCTTTGTATTAGAATAAGTTCTACGAAGAAAATAATAACAATTAAATTCATACATTAATATTAAAAACATATAACGACTCTCACAGTAAATAAATCAATTTATGTATTACTAGAATTTCCCGCGGCTTCACCCGTGTGTACATCAAACCGTTCTTCTAAAAATGTATACCCACATAAGGTACTGACACTACTGTACTAAATTATAAATATTTGTTGATATTTGATTACAAATGCCATTACTGAATCATAATCTATAGACATTTAACAGTCTTACAGCTGAATTTGATGACAATCGGTCAATAGGTGTCAAAATGGTGGACATTTAAACTAATTTATTTATTAATAATTATATTATCATAGCATCTGCTTTACATTGTTTCAATTTCTCTATAACACAAGTTTAGCAAAATTAAAAATTAAAAAATCTCTTCTTGCATAACCCATTTTGTTACGTTAAATTTATTATTAAAACGTTTTAGAAATAATTTAATTACGAATCTTTTTATAAAAATAAACATCACATCGAGAGAGCTTAAGAAAGTTTAGAAAAAAAATTGTCAAAGAAAGTTGCGCTTAATTTTGTTTCAAGAGTTTCTATATAAAAAGTTTACCAATTTGTAAAACTGCAACATTTTCGTTCTACTCGATGTATTTTTTTTTTAGTTGACATAATATTCGAACAATGTAGACACATCATTAAAGAACGTGTCTCTGAGAGTTCGTACTTTTTTTTAAAGAAGTTTTGAAGAGATTAACACATAAAATGTTTTCAAACAAAATTATTAAATATGTTTATAAAAAATTTTATACGTAGGTGTAAAGAAATGTGTAATTTTTTTTATTTTTTTATTTTACTGAAGTAAAAAAATAATGAAATTGAAATTTTTCAAAAATCAGTAAAAAGTAGAGATTTCAATCTTTAAAATGATATTTTATTTACTTATTTACGATTATTTTTACAATAATTACAGAGGTTTCATTTTTTATGACAGTATTTACAAAAAATTTTGAAATCGAAGAACAATTATTTTCTCGTTTTAAAACGATCACAAAGCTTCTCGTATCTTTGATATTTATTTATATAATATTGTATCTATTTTCTATAGCTGACTCTAGAAAAGTGTCATAGACAATAAACAATAGAGTCAAAAAAATTAACATAAACATCATCTGTATAAAAAAAACCAAGATACATTGAATCAACTTCGAGATAAACCATAATATATTAGTACTCATTGTTTATATTATTATTATATATATATTTACATACATGCTATGAATCTATAAATTGATCATATAATTTACTGTACACTCGACCAGCTGAGTACTGCTTATGGCTACACTGAAATCATACGTCTACGGTTTAATTTGATAGCTGTAAAGCCAAGGTTATTTGATGAGGCCATAAGTAGCGTTAATTTTATATGAATTTTAATACGGAATAAAATTGTTACATACAGGGTGTCCCGTAAATATACTAATACATTTTCAGGAGTTGTTGAGGACATTAAAACAATCGCTTTTTGTCAATAAACTCATATATTAGCAGTAGAGCAAAAGAACGTCTGATCAAAAAACGAGCTTTGATTGGTCGATTCATGGAATTTCTGGTGGAGTGTACCAAAAATTTAAAGAATGTCATTTTTTAAACGGGTAAGGAAGTGAGAAAGAAGTAACTACATAGAAAGAGATAGAAACTAGTGACCCAGCTAACCAAAGAACTTTCTGCTAGAATCTCTTTCTCACTTCCTTACACGCTTAAAAAATGACATTCTTTTAATTTCTGGTACATTCCACCAGAAATTTCATGAATCAACCAATCAAAGCTCGTTGTTCAGCTGTTTTTGGTCAGTCGTCAACGTTACCAATGAATTACAATTTCAGAGCACTTCTGAGAAGTGCTATAACTATAGGGTATATATATATCATCACGCTATCACTCAAAATAGCTGAGCTGTGAATAAATCAATCAAAATGAGCGCAATGAGGGGGTGGGGGTACCATCCCCCCCCCCCTTGAAGACGTCCATGGTAACATGTACAATTTAAAATGCGGTTTTATTATATATAGTTTGTAATTTATATTTCTGTTTAATTATAATTGAAATTAGGTCAATTTAAACTAACCTTTAGCAACTGCAAATGCAGATTAGATTTGACGCCCCACTGAAAAATAAAATAAACATATTTTAATATTTGTGTTTACACATAATATATTAAATTAATAACAAATAATGTTTTTTTCTTTTATCTAATTTTTTCGACTGGTGATCAGTGTTAAATTTTTGAGAGAGAAAGGGAGAGGGGGGGGGGGAGAGAGAGAGAAGAGATTGTTTTCTATAAAATTTATAATTGCAATCAAATAAAAGTGAAATTTAGAAAATTGCTAATGCCTACCCTGTGAAAGACAACAGATAATTTTAGAGAGAGAGAGAGAAGTTCTTGCATGTAACTCCTCCAGTCAGTCACAGATGGAGTTAATTTCATTCATATCAAAGCCGGCTTGACATTCCGTTAATTATACGTTACATTTTACATTTTATTCAGAAATTTGCACGAGATTTGATATCATATTCATTCAATGTGAAAATGGCGTTATTTTATTTGTTTAATTAAATATATGTGCATATTAAATTTGGATTAATTAAGATATCTTGATATATTAACGTGATATGAAGGTAAAATATTAAAAAAAAATATTATTTTGAGGTGCATTTTTTTAAACTATGTTTAAAATTATGTAAATTATTGTTTATAAATCACGTTATGATGTTCCTTCTTATTTTGAGCTCCCCAAAAAAAAAATTGTCTGAATTAAACACTAAATATGGGGCCGAAAAATTCAAATTTTCCTGAGACCCCATAAAGCCATATATAACGCGCCACTGATTTGTACGTATATTTTTAGAAATGTCATGATCTTGACGATGTAATTGTTAATTCTCTCTGTTAGTTTTTGTCGCCAGACTAATATGTTAAAGTATGAATGAATTCTTTGGAAAATCCCACAACAAATAAGTTACAAATTAATCAATTTAAAATTAAATTGTTTATTAAATTGACCTTTTTACTTATTTTGAGGCTTCCGCGGTGATCTGAATATGGATCTTGACTTCTGGGTGTAAGCCGCGTTAATTTGGTCGTGTTATCATCGATAACACGACCAAATTGACGCTGTTTATCACCAGAAGCCAAGATCCATGACCTTTTTACTTTTTTATAGATATATACTGTATATAGTATATAGAAATTATATAGAAATTAACTAGAATACTGTCAAAATTATGTACTCTTTGTTCTAGTTCTGTTATTTTTTTAATCATGGAAAAAAGTGTTTTTAATGGGGAAAAATACCGCCCAAACAATGTTACGGCACATCTGCCCCAATTAATTCAACCGTAAAATATTGATTTACTGAGTCTCGTTGCGACCATTCGAGCACAAATGATGCACCACGTTCAGGAAGGCCAAATGAGGCAGTTACTCCAGAAAACATTCGAAAAATTGTGTTGAATGACCGCAAAGTGAAAGTGAGTGAGCTAGCTAACACCGAATTTATATCCCCGGGTAATACCTGGTCAGATGTATAAAATAAAAGTCTTATGGTGGCCACATTATCGAAGCTTTTCCGTATTTTCAAATCCAAATCACATAAATTTCCAACATTCACACAATTATCGTTTTATTGTTTATTTTAACCCCCCCTCCACCGGTAGGTTGGGTGTGCTGTATGGGTGGGTAGTGTGGGTACATAATACAGCTCTAATAAATCATATTTGCGTACAGATCGACAGTGCATGAATAGACATGTCGCCACGCACACTCTGATTTATTATGTATTAGTGCTGCCATCTATGTATGGTACAAATATTAACGACATGTTAATAATTGTACGTGTCGAAACAATTGACGAGCCGAATAAGCAGGCACTTGTTTTATAGGATTTGCAGTGATTGGAAATTAAACACAGGCACGGACTCAGTTGAATTTTTTGCCCACGTGATTTTCAAATAATAAATCGTTATAAGGGAAATTTTTAATTAAATGTACTGAATTAGAAATATGTGTTGATATTTGATTACTACCATTTCTGAATATTAATCTATATACATTTAACTGTCTTACAGCGTGATTTGATCACATGAGGTCAATAGGTGTCAAAATGGTGGACATTTAAACTAATTATTAGTATAATTTATTTATTAATTATTATATTATCATAAGAACAAATTTGACGATTCTTTCTTTTATATATTTTGTGTCGTAGTACTTATCATTAGCAAGTGTCCATCACTGCGTGCTCATTACTGGTTTTACTTTATCCATTACTGATGAAAAAAAACAAAATAAAAGGCTATAATTTAAAAAATTAACTATATTTGCGGACTTTAGTAATTAAATTGATTCAATAAAGAGTTACTTGTTTTATTAGTAACATGAGTTCATGAGAATTACAAAAACAATAAACCTTGCTCTTATAGCGGCCATAACTGGTGCCAGTACTTTATATATATTATATCTGATCAGATATATTAAAGAATTAGTGAAATATGTCACACAAAAAATGTGTTATCTCCGATCGAGTTGATGCGTGTGCAATATCGGCCAGGACAAATTAGCGACGGCAATGGGGGTAGGGGGGGGGGGGGTGATTCAGAAAGGGACAAAGCGTTTCATCGCGATTTGTATCGGAAACCGATCAGCCCAATCAAAATCATTTTTGTGCGTGTTCAACATTTGAGCATTGGCGTGTTTAGGTTCTTACTAAAAGGGAAAATTATATAATAATAAAAAAGAATCTTTCTACGAGGTATATATTACGCCCACACCTATATTTTTTTTAAAAGAATCATAAATTATACTAATAATTAGTTTAAATGTCCACCATTTTGACAGCTATTGGCCTCATGTCATCAAATCACGCTGTAAGACAGTTAAATGTATATAGATTAATATTCAGAAATGGTAGTAATCAAATATCAACACGTATTTCTAATTCAGTACATTTTATTAAAAAATTGCCACTTTTAATTTTTTTTTCAGTTTTAATTATATTTACAGACGGATAGACATATTATATGATAATTTATAAAAACAGTAAAATTTCACAGTTGATTTTTCTTCGTATACATCATTTTTACAAAACATTTTCCTGGCATGAACACATTTTTCGCTTTTCATGTAAAATTTAAACTCCGTTTCTAGTTTTCTACATGATCAGTCGGTTGGTTTCTGATTGACAGGCAATTACATGAGAAAAATGTACTTGATAGAAGTCGGTCTTACGTTTTTATTTCATTCTTACGTATCAGACTTGAAGACCGAGAAAAACTAGTGCGGTTTTTTTCTCTCTCCCCTGACAAAAGTAAGAAACGGTCTCCAGTGTTTGGCTATGAATTATATCGATGCAATCTGATTCATTTTTGTGCGTGACGTGTTTTTTAAACTATACAGTGATCTTCAAAATGTTTTTAATCAATATACCAATTTCTACACACTTTCTTAAATAAAGTATTTAATTTATCTCTGAATTAGAAATATGTGTTGATATTTGATTACTACCATTTCTGAATATTAATCTATATACATTTAACTGTCTTACAGCGTGATTTGATCACATGAGGCCAATAGGTGTCAAAATGGTGGACATTTAAACTAATTATTAGTATAATTTATTTATTAATTATTATATTATCATAAAAACAAATTTGACGATTCTTTCTTTTATATCTTTTGTGTCGTAGTACTTATCATTAGCAAGTGTCCATCACTGCGTGCTCATTACTGATTTTACCTTTGCCATTACTGAAGAAAAATCATGAACAAAATAAAAGGCTGTAATTAAAAAAAAACTATATTTGCGGACTTTGGTAATTAAATTGATTAAATAAAGAGTTACTTGTTTTATTAGTAACATGAGTTCATGAGAATTACAAAAAAACAAGCCCATTAATAAAAAAAGCGGCCATAACTGGTGCCTTTACCTTATTATTTTAAGAAAATTAAATTTCTTTGCTATTTTTTTATAAACATATACAATTTCACGACAAAATTTTTAGGCTTAGTCGATCTGACTTCTGAACAACTGAAATGTAATAATTTTTCATAAAAACTTATTTTAAAGTATGTATTATAATAACTAAAATAAAAAAGTATCAAATATATCAACTGTCAAAATAAAAAAACTAATTTTGTTATTATGTGAAAATACTTCTAGAAATATTTCACGCTCTTTTACAACATTATATGAATATAAGCGCCTTATACAAATTATGTCCATATTTCAAGACGAAATTTGATATAATAGCGCCCACGTGGCGGTTGAAAAACAAAAAGAATTCAATTCATTTCATATCATATAATGAAAATATATTTTTTATGAAATCTTGCGTCTTGTGTAATAAAAGTTTACGTTTGATGCTTTCTTTATAAATTAAAAAAATCATATAAGCGGTTCGGATTTGAAATAAAACTTTAATATTAGCTGTTCCCGCGGCTTCACTCGCGTGGACTACGGAATTATTGTTTAGGATTTTTGAAAAATATAGTTGAATTAAGTAATAACTAATCAACACCTAAATTACCTAATAAAAACGATTCAGAACAAAAAGTACAAATAATTATTGTTCTGTTTAAATTTAAAAGTTAATTTTTAATTAATTTATTATTATTAAACCGTTTTGTTTAAATATATGTGACTTAAATGAAAAATTACATGACAAATAAATATAAATTCAGTTATAATAATAATCAAATATCAACAAATATTTCTAATTTAGTACATTTAATTAAACAAGTGTCCAACACTGGAGTATTGTCCAAGACTGGTGCCTGTGGTTCGTATATTTGATTAAATATTAAATTCCCATGGTTTATATCTTGAGTATATAAAACACTGGCGCCATCTGTCGATTAAAACTATATAACTAACCACCCGAATACTCTATAAAAAAATAAATCAGGTATATGTGCATTAAGAAACAAAAAAAATATACCGCTAACGCTCGATACAAAATAGTGGGAGTTAGGGGCGGGTGGGGGGGGGTGTGGGGGTGAGGGGGGCTAGTAGTTGTTAGTCTGCGGCCTGCACCAACCCGGAGCGATCGGGCCGGAGTAATCCGGGCAAAATCAAAAAGCAGTTTGTTGTTATTCATCGCTTCGATTCAGATCGGGTATTCGTATGCATTGAACAGTCCCTGTATCAGTGGTAGACAAACGGTGGAGTCGGGTTTTATAGAATTTTCAAAAACTACTGATGTTTAGGAATATGGTGTATGAATTTTTTTTATATTAAATACACGGATAAAAATGGGGTTGATTTCTTATTAAATTTTAAATTACAGTTGCCGATTAAAAATTTCATTTTTGTATCAAAAAATACTATCAGATACTATCCACTTTCTGAAAATTCAGGGAATTTATTATAAATTCAGTCAGTGAAGAAGAAAAAAGTATATACATTTATATAAAAGTGTATCAATTTTTTTGCATATTCTAGGGGGGCTCTCGATCACTTCATGCCCCCGAACCTCCAGTTTATTTTTTAAAGTTATAACAAATTAAACTATACTAATAATATAGATTTTGATTTTGCACGCAAAAATTACTATTCATATTGTAATTTTAGTAACACCTGGCCTGGCGCCTAGCAATGTATAGAAATAAACGCAAGTTAACTCTCATCAGTACTGTGTTTTCAGTTTGCTTTTATAAATAGAAGATTTTAGAAAAAGTTAAAAGTTGATATTTTTAAATAAAATGATGTATTTTCACTGATTCTTCAGTAAAATGATCAGCAAATTTCACTGATTTAAAATTTCAAAGTCTAAAGAATTATTTTAGAAACAGTTTTATCAGCACTGGTTGAACAAAACGGATATGCACGTTATATATTGGGATGTAAAACAACCCCTGAAGGTGTGTATTTGGGGGGCATTGGGGGGGGGGGTATGATAGGGAGTGTGTACTCTATTCACTGGTGGATTTGTTTTTAATAATTGCTCGACTGGATTAGGAAGGGACAAATAAATATGCTTGTTTTGTTAGGCCGCTCAATTTATACAGAGTACGCTGTGGAAAACAAATCACTATTCAGGACAAAACAATGTTTTTATTGGTGCCCTAACCGATTTTTATGGGTTTTTGAATGGAAGAAAATCTCAAACCATTAGTTTAGGCTAGAAATCATCACGCTAAGGCATCAAGGGGCTGTGTAATAATAACGTACAGAGAATTGCTGAATCAATACTGAACCGATTTTTATGAGTTTTTGAATGGAAGAAAACCTCAGACCATTAGTTAAGGCTAGAAAATATCACGTTCACCAATCAAGGAGGTGAGTGATAACATTAATATGTTTAGGGAGTTATTGAATTACTATTGAACCGATTTTTATGGGTTTTTGAATGGAAGAAAATCTCAAACCATTAGTTAAGGCTAGAAAATATCACGTCAACCAATCAAGGAGATGAGTGGTAACATTAATACGTACAGGGAATTATTGAATTACTACTGAACCGATTTTGAAAGGATTTTTACTATTAGAATTCGTTTAAGCTAGAAATTATCACGTTAATCTATCAATGAGCTGAGCAGTAGCATTAATAACGTATGGAGAATTACAAAAACAATTCGGTAGAGAGATGTTAAAACTTTTATTAAAAGATTTAGTGAAATATTTGAACGTAGTTTTATATATTCTTTATCTAATTCAAATATTTGTATTAATAAATTTAGGTACGAATTTTAACGTTTTTTGCATAAAATAAATATAGATATGTCCACTTGAGACAGTTCTCTCACTGATATTTATAGATATCCGTGATATTTAATTTGAAGAAACCCTTATCTATGAATACAAACATAGATAAGATATTAATACATATATACAGTTATACAGATATAATAAAACGTGTTTGAAAACTTGAGTCTATATCGGTTTGGCGATTTTCGGTTGCTTATTTTGCTTCTGTTTTGGTTTGAGACCGAATTACGGTGCCCCTTTACTAGGGGTTTGTTAAAATTAAAAAAAACAAATTTTCGCTTATAATTCCTTTTGAATATCATTTTTATTATGTTTATTATACATCATTTAAATTTTAAACCAATAAAAAATTGTCAAAAATTAGTTAGTACATTAGATTTAGCCCCATTCCCCTCCTGTTTTTTTTATAACTATGCCACACCCTGTATTTTATTCACCGTTCTAACTAAATAATTGCTACGAAAAAAAAACCGTTGAAATCTTTTTTTTTTTTATGAAAATATTATATAACACCGTTGAGGATTTTCCCGCGTTTTCTTTTAAAAGAAAATTGCCCGGAGGGTATCGCCAAGCAAGTGAGGAAAATTAAATGATTGTATTTCTATTCTCCTCTCTGTCTGCAGGTAATCTTTACCATTATGAATTATTGATACGTGAAAGAAAACACGCGGAAAATCCTCGGAAAAACTCGGATTTAATGTGAATTTTTAATAAACATTTAAGCAGCTTTTTTCTTGTTTTTTCTATTGCCGGTGTTATTTATTTTTATGTTTTTCCTACCTTAATATTTCAAACGATTTTTTTTTAAATTGTGAGAAACAATAAAAAATTTGTAAATATTTGTATGCGTTCTACTCTTTTTTAAGGGTTCCTATATAATTTTTCATCTGCAAATACTTTCTTTTTTTTCTGCTTTACATTTTTATATTTTTCTTTCTACTTGCAATTTTTCAACTACACAAATTAGCTTTTACAACTGCAGTTTTCATATATAAAATAATAAAAAAATTTAAAAAAACGAAACCCTTATATAAAGGATTACTTTGATGCCCGTCTGTCTGTCAGTCAAATCTCAGGAACGGCTAGATGTATCAAGTTGAAATTAATTTCAAATACTAAGATCTATAGTCTCATAGTTCTGTAAAAAAATCAAGTTTCTAAGTCAATACAATAAAAATATACGTCCTTTCAAAGCTTATTTTGATACAGACAGATAGACTCATCTATAAGGTACTTCCCGTTGATCTAGAATTTTAAAATTTGACACGAAG
This sequence comes from Sialis fuliginosa, assembly GCA_961205875.1. Taxonomy (NCBI): domain Eukaryota; kingdom Metazoa; phylum Arthropoda; class Insecta; order Megaloptera; family Sialidae; genus Sialis; species Sialis fuliginosa. The sequence continues at coordinate 23,341,357 of OY540816.1, forward strand.
GGAGCACAAATAAAGGAAAAAAACTGAAAATCATTAATTTTTAATTTTATGTGAAATTATTACGCGACAAACTTTATTTTGCATTTTCTTTGATAAAGCGTCTACGTACCTAAAGACGCCTTGGAAATCGAATCCATTGTCTATACATAACTAACTATTGTCAATATATAATCAAGTTTTATATACATAACGATACGGAACACTCAGGGCGCAAGTTCTACTCGCAATTATTCAATTTAATTTTTCAGACTGTAATTTTTTATTCTAAACACTTGAATTGATAATGAAATAATATAAATTTAATTTTTCATTAACAAAATAAGATCCCTATATATGTATATCTTGTTGTTCTTCTTGTGTACCAACTTACACGGTAGAATTTCCCCAGATACTGTCATTTAGTATGAATTAGTGAAACTATTGTGTGTCTCTAATGACACAGATGAGACAAAAGACAAACAGTACAATAGGTCCATTGTTTGAGTGACGCTGGAAAATGTATAACAAATGAGTTAGACCTGTGGTTATTAAACTAGAGTCCGCGGACTTTGACTGAGGGTCCGTGAAACATGTTTGGTATAAATTACTTTACTTTTTTTAAAGAGATTATATGTATCTAACGATCTTCTTTGTTTTTCTATCATGGGGAGGGGGTTCCCTGAAAAATAATTGTTCAAAAGTGGGTCCCTAAACTAAAGAAAACTGTTTTTAATAAAATTTTATACTTTTGCTGTTCCCTTTCTGTTTTTTAAACTACGCAACTGATTTAAATTTTGATTGTTTTTCTTACTGTCTATATTTTAATATTTACAAATAAATTTTTGAATATAAAAATATATCGATTCAAACTAGGGTTGTTAGGGATATGACATATCGGTTACGGATACGGATAAGGATATATTTTTTTCTTGGTTTCGGTTTCGAATACGGATATGGATTTTTTTCTTTCTTGGTTTCGGTTTCGGATACGGATATGGATATTTTTTTTCCTTAGTTTCGGTTTCGGATACGGATAGGGATATTTTGCCCCCTTTAGTTTCGGATATGGATACGGATACGGATATTTTTAAATTTTTTTTTGTATTTTTCAGCCCGTAGTATAGTTTTCGTTGAAATTAGATAGTCGAAAATTTCGAAATCGGTTATTACGATATTGTTTAATACAACATATCGGTTTTAACGACTCAAAATAAAAGTTCCAACTGAATCCCATATATGGTAATTGCCTAGTTCCCGGTTTTTACGACTTAATATGACTGGTCTCCTAGATGTCGTTATAACTGATTTAGACTGTCTGTATATTCCTTTTACTTATAATCTATAAAAATTTACATTTCTAGCTATCTGTCTAATTTCCAGATTTAAAATAATATAAATAATTTTTTGTGACAACAATAAAAATTTGAAGTCACGAATTCTAATAAAATTGAAATATGATGATAAACTTGATATAATAAAACGGCCAAGTGCGTGTTGGGCACGCACATGATAGGTTTCCGTAGTCATTACGATTTATAAACAAGAGTTATTTCAACGGACGCTCTGATAACGACATTTAAATGTAAATATATCGTGACTGAAGGGTTAAAATCAAAAGGTCATAAAACATTTTTTGTTGCATTTTAGGAGACCTATCTAAAGATACCCCACTCAATGGGGTAAGTGAAAAAAAATTTGAGTAAAATTTTTAGTCTATGGGAGGGGGTCCAAAATAATTTTGACAGTGTTCGTTATAATTTTCAGTGAAAGAACTAATTCAAAGCTACATTCTAAATTTTTTTCAGATTTTTTGAATAGATAGTTTAGAAATTAGGGTGGGGGGGACGCTCTGATAACGACATTTAAATGCAAATATATCGTGACTGAAGGGTTAAAATCAAAAGATCATTAACCATGTTTTGTTGCATTTTGGGAGACCTATCCAATGACCACCCACTCAATGGGTTAAGTGAAAAAAAAGTGTGAGTTCACTTTTCAGTCTATGGGAGGAGAGTCCAAAATAATTTTAACAGTGTTCGTTATAATTTTCAGTCAAAGTGCTAATTAAAAGCTTCATTCTTGAATTTTTTCAGATTTTTTGAAAAGATAGTTTAGAAATTAGGGGGGGGGGGCGCTTTTATCCCGACTTTGAACGCAAATATATCGTGACGGAAGGGTTAAAATCAAAATGCCATATTACATTTTTTATTGCATTTTAGGAGACCTATCTAAAGACATCACACTTAATGGATTAAGTGAAAAATTTTTTTTGAAAATACTTTTCAGTCTATGGAAAGGGGGGTCAAAATTTTTTTTTTTTAAATATTATCATTTCTATTTTTGGGTTATCAGTCTTCGTCCGTATACCAAATTTCATCTTAATCGGCTTAAAATTTTTGTGGACGGACGGACGGACGGAAATAGCGAAACTAGTTTTCTACGGAAACCTAAAAATTGATGTTTCATTTACAAGTTTTAAAAAATTTTGAGTAGATTTAAAAAAAAGTGATTATTGCAAATTTATTTAAAAAATCATCTGTTATAATCTATGGTAGCGAATTTAAAAATAGAGACTAAATAAAAGTACATGATACGCCAATTAAATTTCAGGCGGTAAATACAAATTTATAATCTGCTCGTATGTTTTGTTTGTGTCTCGAGGCTTGGGGCAACAAATAGGAAATTATCCGAAATAATATCCGAAATAATCATTTCGGATACGGTTTCGGTTTCGGAGTTCAGAATCTAATTATTTCGGTTACGGTTTCGGTTTCGGAGTTCAGAATTTAATTATTTCGGTTACGGTTTCGGTTTCGGAGTTCAGAATTTAATTATTTCGGATACGGTTTCGGTTTCGGAGGTCAAATCTTTTCGGATATCCGATAGTTTCGGTTTCGGATACGGAGCTCCGTAACATCCCTAATTCAAACTCAAAATTACAAAACGAAAAAATGATTTTGTCGGAAGAGAATAATTCCTGCCGACATATGATGATATAATAAAAAAAAACTGATTTCCATGAGATATTAATCAGTCCACAAAAAATTGGGCACGATTTTTGGGACAATCTGTATATGAAATAGATAATTTTGCCTAACCGATTTTTTTCGAATTTTTAATTTTGATGTAAATATCTAATTAGACTATTTTCTCCATAGATAACGGATTAATAAAACTCAGAATAAGTTACAGCACCCCCACAACTCCCTCCCCAAAAAATAAAAAACCGCAAACCCGTTACAAAACGTTTCACAACAATTATTATGAAAACAATCGTATGCATTTATCTGGACAAAATATGACCGCAAAAAGCGAACGGAGCGTTAAGTGATTTACACATAATATAACGTGCACGTGCTACCCCCCCCCCCCCCCCTCATCCCACTGCTGGAAAGGGAGGGGGCTATTAAAAGGGTGTGTATTTGTATAATTAAACCTGATGCGAATTTAATCCGGAAATAATGAACCCAATGTGCGGATTTGTTGAAATTTGGGGAGGGGGGAGGACGGATTTTAAAAATGGCGATGAATTTTTAAATCGAGGGAGATTTTGATCAAAACGAATACAATATACCATCCTGTCTAACACCTTATTTAATTTGATAAGAAAGTAGCTGTTATCCGCGACTTCGTTCGCGTAGACTTTGATGATATTTTTATATAAAAATAAATAAAGTAGCCTATGTCTTTCTTCAAGATGTCAGCTATCTCCATGCTAAATTTCATCTAGATCGGTTCTGCAGTTTAGCCGTGGAAAGATTTTGCATTTATGTATACTTTTAGTATGAATTAGTTTATCGATAGCATTATAAACAATATAATTTAAAAGACCGTACTTGGGCCCAGTAGCCGACAATCTTATTACTAAGGATGTAAGCTAACTCCCTGCCAAATTTCATTAAAATCGGTTCAGCGATTTAGGTAACAAACAGACTGACGATTAGAATGATTATAAGGGCTGCACAATAGCCTGATTATATCTACCCTAGAGTCTTTTTAACAGTAAAAGTCCCATCAAAATCGGTTCAGTAATTTTTGAAATCACTCAAATGGCTATAAGTAAAATAATGTATAGGTTAAAAAATTATTTAAACAGCTGATAAAAACGAACTTGTGTCGAGAAATTAAGAATTCATAAAAAAAAAATTAATTTTTATGACTCGACGAAAAGATTTAGAAGCTTTTGATTCTGAAATAGTTCAAATAATGTTTCTATTGTTTAGTGAACTATTTGGTTATTTCTTTTCTAGTAAAATTTGCATACATATGTTTATTTTTTGTTAATGAACTCATTAGAAAACAGTGTACTTACTGTAGTCTATTCACGATTAACGGTTTCTAATGATACTTTGTTATGAGGTATCTACAAATACTCATTACTGGATTAAAAATGTAACATGTCATATCCGGTTATATAGGATCTAATAATAGGAAACATTAATTTTTTCTCTATGGATAATAAGGAAGGAAAAGAAATACTCATAGAAACAAATGAAGTATTATTACTTCCTTTATTTAGACTATTGGTAGTTTAATACATACTAGTATATTTTAGTCGATATTTGTATACCTCTAAGTCTTATTTTCTTGTATTTTAGTCGATATTAATATGACGAATTGAAGTTCACTGCAGGAAATATCACTAAAAAATTTTGAATTTTTTATTTCGTTAAAAGTATGTTTATTGTATAGAAAATGACGTGAAAAGTTGTTTGTTTCAAACCGCAGGTCTGTATCTCAAACCTTTCTCGAGATATAGCATCTCAAAGTTTCAGTTTTTTCAAAATTTTGGAGAAAAATGGCCATAACTTTTGAACGCGTGGTCGGAATTGATTTTAGTTGACGGATTTGGAATCAGCGTGTCAAAATCTATATAATGACATGTATAATACCTTAAAACTAGAAAAAAAAATTTTCACGAAAAATCGAAAAAATTCAAAGAGGTATACCTTAAAAAAATGTCGATTTTTAACGAAAATTATTTTGTCGGATTTTAAAGTATTACACATGTCATTATATAGATTTTGACACGCTGATTCCAAATCCGTCAACTAAAATCAATTCCGACCACGCGTTCAAAAGTTATGGCCATTTTTCTCCAAAATTTTGAAAAAACTGAAACTTTGAGAGGCTATATCTCGAGAACGGTTTGAAATATAGACCTGCGGTTTGAAACAAACAACTTTTCACGTCATTTTCTATACAATAAACATACTTTTAACGAAATCAAAAATTCAAAATTTTTTAGTGAAATTTCCTGCAGTGAACTTCAACTCGTCATACAAATATCGGCTAAAATACAAGAAAATAAGACATAGAGGTATTATAGTTTTATAATTGAGCGTGTAACTTAATATTAAATGCTTTTTTTTAATTTTTGGTTAAAATGGTTGAGTTGCGCATACAGATGAATATTCTAATAATATATTTAAATTATTTATTAACTGAAAACACAGTTTTATATTAATTTACCCATAAAGTAAGGGAAGCACTCCTTCCATGGACGCTTCGTCACTGATTTTAATTTAAAAACTGTAGTAGCCTATACCCAGAAGCCGAGAGAACTACAAAACCCCCGCGAAAGTCTTAGAAAGACTTAAGAAAATACAAAACATCTTAACGATTAATTATTTCATCGCCTGTCTTTATCTTTTACTTACTACAAGAACTTTTCTAATTAACTCTTCATTTAATTTTTTACCAACGCCCCCCTCCCCCCACCGACCCCTTCTATTTCCCGGTTGTTAAGACATGCCGTGATTAAGGCTCTGGTAGATTTCTTTTATCGCTAACATGATTATACTAAAGGATTTGGCTAAAAACCGCGTTTTTTAAATCGACATTATTTTTGTAATGTTTTTTAATTAGTTGAAAGTTTTTTTTTCCTCGATTATCTTTTTTATTCATGCAAATTGTTTTGTGACATTTTTTCTCGCTTGTTTATTTTTTTTTAAATGGATGTATTTTTTTATAATGGTTTATAAAGTCGCCTTTACACGGTCTACTTTAGTGATTCATTTCAAATAAAAAAATATTTATTTAAAACAACCTCAATTCTTCGTTCGCGTGGAAGTTAGGTTTGGTAGGAGCTGTTAGACATAAGATTAAATAGATTTCTGTTATGATAGTCGATAGCCGCATAAAAATGTCACGCACCCATTTTTTTATCTAATTAATTATACAATGTCCTTCCTCAATATGCAAGCTATCTCTTTGCCAAATTTTATCAAGATCGGTTCAGCAGTTTAGCCGTGAAAAGGTAACAAACAGACAGACAGACAGATACATGCGGTAAGATTATATTTGTATTTTTTTTAATCTTTTGTTTCTGAACTTAATTGCACGCTTTAGCATAAGCGACCCCCTCTTACCGCTCATCTCTTAAAGATATGTTTTTTTATATATATTGATACAAAAATTATTGAAAAACCAGAGTATAAAATATAAAAAAAATATATCAAGAGTAATAAATCTTCCCCTCCCCTTCTCACCCCATTAGTTAAATGTTAAGACGTGATACATATATTCAAGAAAAACAACATTTTCTCGTGACATTTTTAACATAAACTTTAACTAAGAAAATAAAAAGTTGTTCACGTGCAGTTGGCTATGACAAAGTTAAAAAAGTAATTGTACCATAATTTTTTCGAAGTTTTGTGTACAAAATACACCCCCCCCCCCCCCCCCATCCTGAATGTGTTTTGCAGTCGGCGCACGCAGATTTCTATAATTAGTTTACAAGTAAAATGTTGCGCTTTGGATTTAAATAAAAGCGAAAACTTGATTTCTGTTTCTCGTGTTTATTAAAATCTGTAGAATGTTTTTTAATTTGTAAACTTTGGTAACAACACTTGTCTTATATTTTAACTTATTTTTATTTTTCATATGGCATAACTATTTTTGTTATTTTTTTTTTCATAATTCCCTTATTAAGGTTATTAATTGGTATTTTTGATTTAAAAAAAATAGAATCAGGTCAATGATGATTTTGAAATTGGACAGTCCTCAAGCCAAACCCAACCATCCAACCAAGTTTCATTAATATCGGTTCAGTGGTTCATGAGTTATGCGTGTGACAAGGATTCAGGGGACAGACAGACACACAGACAGAACGAAACGTGTGTGTCTTAACCTGAAACGGAAAGATCAATTTAAAATTTTGAAATCGGAGAACAATTTTTAAACGATCACAAATCTTCTCGTATCTTATTTATATTGTGAGGAAGCAAAAATGTTTTTTTTTTTTATTAAGTAATTATGTATTGTTTTAAGTCTCCAAATTTCGTGACGCTTTACTACGTGTAGTTACAAAGTTCTATGTTGTCAAACAGGAGTCGTTTTTTTTTTTTAAATAAAACCGGAAGGATGTAAACCGCACAAAAAAACCCGTAAAATACCGGAACTAGATGATAAAAAATATACGCTAACCGACCTATTGCAGATAATATAATAATAAATATTTTAACAAACGCTTATCATTTGTAAATAACAATAATATTGCGAATTACTCTATTGATTGCTACTAATTAATTGAAGCAGATATTAATTTTATCGCATGAGAATTAAATATCAGAAATCCGTTTATTTGTGATAAAAATATTTGATTAAATAATAATCTACACAAAATCCATACTAATATTATAAATGCGAAAGTGTGTTTGTCTCTCTGTCTGTTTGTTACCTTTTCACGGCTAAACTGCTGAACCGATCTTGATGAAATTTGGCAGTGAGATAGTTTGCATCCCAAGGACGGACATAGGCTATTTCGTATCTCAAAAATTCAACCCCTAAGAAATTGTAAGGGGGTGGAAATTTTTTAATTTTGTTTAGTAATTAATATTTTACCCCCCGTTACATATGAAGGGTTGTAAGTAGTTTTATTCGATCCGGCGGGAAAATACCACGGGGGCGGGAGCTTAGGGGGAAAAAAAACCCTCTATCTCGCATAGGAGCTGAGATATCTACCAAGTTATCACTGACAGTTACAGTTACATAATTATTAATATGGATATCAACAAAATTCAGTATTATATGATAATCTTCTTATTGATTATAAAAACTACAATACACGGTTGTAAATTCAAACCTCGATCGCGTCAACTGACGAACATCCACACACTGATAATCAAAATGCACCAAAAAAGAAAAAAAATATCCCTAGATAATATTGAGAAAATATTATCAAATATTTTATGTAGTGTAATAGAACAAAATCTCATATTTTATCAAAGAAATATGATCAAATCTTTGTCAAAGATCTTTGACATATTTATTTGATAGTGTAATAGCATCAAAAAAAAAAGAAGACTTAGCTTAAATTCAGAAACCAAAAAACTGTGATATTATCAAATAAGTATTACATTTTCATTACTGACGCATGTACAATCTACATCCGGATTATTCCCCCGGAGTTTATTGTTTCCGATAAATATTTCATCGAGCAATCTGGAAATACATTTCAATTGAGTATTGATAAACATTTCCACATTGAATCGTGGTAATAATTGTTTCTATAATTCACACGATATTGATTTGTTCAAAAAGCAATTAAGTCTTTTTCAAAAATTCAAATCGTCGACTTTAAATATGCATGCTATACACTGGAAAACAACAAAAATATGAATTGGAAGAAACAGATAAGGTACTGGCACCAGTTATGGCCTCTATATTCATGTTTTTTACTTCGGAACATAGAAGTATTGTAGTACCGTCGAAAAATCGTATCCGAGATAATGACAGATTCTAATTGTACTAACTTCAAAACTTAAAGAAAAGTTAATTTCCGCATGTGTGTCTGTGGAACTACTGTAAAAATGCACCGATCTGAATTATTTTTGGGAAAAATGTTTGTCTCAGTGAGTACTCCAGACCTATTGATTTTGGTGCTAATCGGATTAGGGGTTTTAGAAATATTCGAAATTTTGTAACTTTTTTCGTCTTAAAAAGTATTATCTCACTAATTTTGATAAGACTTGGTACATTTGTAGTTCAATTGAACCTAAGGAACATTTATTATTTGTACGTGCCTAAACATCCATTGAAGGGGTGAAAAATACCCTCAAAATTTGAATTTTAAATACTTATTAATACGTCATTAATTCATGTTGCCTTGGAAACAAATTCAAATTGTCAAATTAGTTGTTCTACGAATGTGTATTATGTTTTTGACATTAGGACATTAGAAAACGAATATTTATTTACAAATGGCAATAACTGCTGTAACCGTCATAAGTATATATGTATTACGAAATTTATATTCATAGTAGTAGGTTATATAAATAAAATATTTTAAACAAGATTTGTTTAAAAATTATATAAAAAGATAGAAAGAACATGTATGGTTCTCCATACGGATATTTTCTTTCCGTTTATAAACTACTTCCTGTTGAATTCGACTTCTAGAAGTCCTACTGTATCCAAGATAAAGTATCTTCTGATAAAGACTGTGTAAAATAGATCACGTTAGCCATTGTTTTGTAGGAACAAAACACGGTGAATTTACTCGACGCTAGTTTGAAAGTAAACTTCACTTTGTATGGGAATGTCTCCCCTCCTGCCCCTCCACCCCCCCCCCACTGCGAGGAGTTCATAATTCGTAAATGAAGAGCAATTTCGCGTGCCTTAATTGATATTTTATGTAATACGATTGTTTATATTTGTTTATTGTGTTCACAAAACATTCACTGATATTGGCATTTAATTGTGTGAGAAATTCAGTCAGAATTTAAATTAATTACTTTGTGAGTTCATATTTATTTCAAAAGTGAAATGGATAAAGTTCGCTATTCTTATTTATTTTTTGAAAAAATTGTATAAAAAATTAAATCGTTAACCAATACTATTTTACATTAAAATACATTATTAACACTTATGTCCGGTATTATAAAGGAGCTAGCAAATTTGCTAGCTAGCAAGTACTTTCAAATGAGATATCAAAATTATATGACAGTTCTTTTGGAGTTTGTTGAAGACTTTGACAAGTTTCGCGCACGCGTTGTTGTAAGTAAATACCAACGGTATTAAAACAGTGGTGATATTATGAAAATTATTTTGTACTGTGAAAGATGCCAACTGTGTTACAATTAGTTGAAGTGTCACTGCTCTAAATTCCATAGATACTTGTACAGAATTAATACCCCATTTGAAAGTGCTTGCTAGCTAGCAAATTTTGCTAGCTCCTTTATAATACCGGAGATTAATCGGTTTTTATTTAAATTGTTGAATAATTAACTACCTTTGGTGAATATAGCACGAGGAAGCACTGTGCATTTACTTGGCAGATGTTTTTTTTGTTGGTTTTGATTTGTTAAATATGCTGGCAGATTTTGATTATTTTTTTCTTTTGTTTCAGGTGAGTTGACTACAACTTATATCTAGCATAGATATTTTTTAAATGAAGATATTTTTTAATTATAAAGGTATGTGATTATTTAAATTTCTAATTAATTAAATTTCTGTTACGGAAATTTTTTTTTGATGTGAATTTGAAGAAACCACGACACATTTTAATATACGATAAGTTTTCAAGATGAAACGCTTGAAAGCTTGCGATAACTCAAAATAATTAATACGTTTAAGTTTATTTATTTAAATGTTCATAGTTACAATACTTTTTGTATACAGTAGTATGACGTATAAGAAGGTACAAATATTTTCGAGTTAGTTATTATACGTGGACAAATAAACTACGTACATATTATTAAAAGATCAAAGAGTAAAAAGAAAACTAATTTTGTCATATCTGAAATCAAATTTCCATTTAACTTTTCACAAAAGGAACACATAAACGAATTTGTCAGGTCGGAAAAAATATATGAACAATCTTGTGACGTTACCTACCATTTGGGAGTTCATATAAAAAAGAAAGAGCGTAGTAATTTTTTTCTTTGCTACTTGGTTATTCAAATGGCGTACTTTTAAAAAATCACCCCATCCCTCCTTGTTGGGGCGGTTCCAAATGTTACCTATTTATCAACGAACTTCGTTAATGAACTTATCAGTCTGGTAACGGCTCTATTGACAAAAGAATGCTAAGAAACCGCGAATTAGTACAGCGGTCTGGAAAATGTTTGACAGAATTTAGAAAATTGTATTTTTAGATTTTGATAAAAATTAATGAAATTTTTTAGGAATAACATTTTTATTACCAAGAAAATCACTTTAATAATACAGTGGTCTACAAAATGTTTGTATTTTTTTATTTTTTTACTTCCATGTTCTGAAGATAAGAGCAGATTCTGATTGTACTACCTTCAAAACTTGAAGAAAAGTTAATTTCCGCATGGCAGCTGTGCGTGTGTCTGTGTGTCTGGATGTAGAATTTTATTTTTGGGGAAAATGTTTATCTCAGTGAGTACTCCAGACCTATTGATTTTGGTGCTAATCAGATTAGGGGTTTTTAGAAATATTCGAAATTGTTTCGATGAAAATTGGTTGAGATATAGCCATTCAAAATTTCCGTTTTTGCTCACCCGAAAAATCTTTTTTCTAGAAGCGTGAAATTTCAGAGATGTCTTCCTTTTGTCACGTAAGCACCCACTAAGAAAGGATTTTTCGAAATTCAATCCCTACGGGGGTAAAAGTAGGTGTAAAAGTATGTATGAGAAATTTTTCTTTTTTGGTCGGATTCACTTGAAACTTAGCATAGATACTCTAAAATACAAATAATGAAACACGTATTTCAGCATTTCCCAAAAATCAACCCCTAAGGGGTTGCAAAAGGGTGGAAAAGTTGTCTCTACATTTT